>OY757316.1:44860991-45460991 GCA_963583905.1 Stenurella melanura
AGGTATTTTAAAACATGTTTAATTTATATATAACTTAATGTTTAAAGTGGTTTCTGTCCCTCTCTTGTTTCTTTAAATCTTTCTACCCAACTAAATTATAATTAGTGTAATCGAATTATCATCTGCCAACAGCAAAAAATTGTAATAATTTATTTCCATAGGACTGTTGAATCTTGTCTTCTTAAACGAGCATTAAAAAGTACTCATCGATCCGGCGTATGATAAGTCTGTCCATCAAGAAAAAATGGCGTATCTGGAGTACCTCTTTGTGCGGCTTTCTCCAATTATCTTGAAAACCCTTATATTACGTAAATAGAAACCTTGGTGCTTCAGGCACATGCACGTTATTTATATGCAGTTAAAATTTCAAACTGTGTGTATGCCAAAGAAGAGATCTTCGGGGCGTGCATGAATATTTAAGTGTTTCCTCATCCAACTCGACGAATGGCGCTATTGCCTGAATTCTACGCAAACCATCAACTCTATCTAATCCTCTTTGTTGTTTGACCTACTATCACCAACTTCATAAAGTTCGCGCGTGCCTACTATGACGTGCAGTCATAGTCTAATAAATGTCTCCGAGATACAGCTGGCATTTAAACATTCCGAATATGTATTTGACACCAAGGTCTATTCTATTCGTCAGTTTAATATTTCATCAGTTAAGGGTACGAAATACGGGTACAGAAGGATAATCGGTGCCAAATTCAGGTACGGATAATATGGAATGTTGCAGGCACAGATTTATAATACAGTTTTACACATTATATGCATTAAGGATCAAATAGGCCAAGGCCAGTATGTATAAGATGGTCAGCTGAAGACATGGATGTTTTGGGTTCAAATTCAAATGACTGCAATTTTTTCTTATCACATTAGTTCTACTAAAAATTTAAAAAAACTGCATATATGCAGTTAAAGTTACTTGCTCACATTAGGTATTGACTTTATATCACAAAGTAAAAATTATCTGTTCAATCTAAAGTGAGATTATTAATGTTCTGACTTGCGGAATGTCCATATTTTGCACCATTTTGGCACTGAATTATATTCCATATGTGTATCTTATTGGTCTTTTGTATTGGTTATTTTAATATTTCCAGTCAATCAATTGCAGGATGTGAGATATGCGTAATAAGTTTTACTCACAATAATGCGTTCATGTGATATTGGTTGTATTAGTTATCTTAATAAATGTGTCAAGACATTGATGGGAAATCCATTTAGTAACACAAATACATCTCCCTCGCTGAATTAATTATTTCGAACTAATATGGAATAAAAAATAACGGATTAAATCATGCAATACACATTGTACTTTTGTATCTGGAACATTATTCCATACCTGCATTTGGCATCAAATAACATTCCGTACCTGTATCTTGCACTCCGATTCTGATTTGCTCTGAAAAATTTGAATTGACCAGTAGAAAAGACCTTGGTGCTATAAGTACATGTACGAAATGTTTAAATGTAAACAGTGTTTTATCTCACGTCTTTCTCAGTTCCTTTCAGATCAATTTCAAATTTTTGTCAGCTATTTAATCGACAAAGTTGATTATTTTTATGCCTAAAAAAATTACTTACATGGCCTACGGAGAACGGTTACAAAATAAATCACAATACAATAAATCTTTCCGACATAACATATACAGTGTGTCTCACTTAAGAGTGTAACAGCGTAATAATTCTTTCGTTTTTTGTCCGATTTGAATGAAACTTCTCATAAAAGATACAGCCCTAGTAGCACCAATGTTGCACCAATATATAATCCATATAAGACCAATATATGAATATAGGACGAATATTCATATATTGGTCCTATATGGATTACATATTGGTCCAATATGTTGTGCTACTAGGGAGGTCACAAAGGTCTATTTAAAACCACAAAATCACTATGCATCTTTAAATCCTAGGCCATCCACGATACTAAATTGTATGAAAAAAATAAAAAAATCACAGGAAGCAATTTTTAATAAAAAAAATTTGTTAACAAAACTTGTTCGAAAACATTCAAAAAGTTTAGTTAAATTTTGCAACCCTCCGAAAAGGTATGAACAATAACAGAAAGCGAATTGAGACATGCATTAGGGCTGATGGAGGTTTAATGGAACATAATATTTAATTATTTTGGTTGTATTTATTATTCATTTATGAAAATTGTTAAAAAAAAAATTTGGAATAATTTTTATTTAAATGCCTCAAAATAAGGATTTTTTCATCCAGACCTCATTTCTTTTAGAATTGAACTAAACTTCGGATTCAGGGTTTTTGAATTTAATATCGTAGATTGCATTTAAAGATGGAAAGTGATTTGGTAGTCTTACATAAACCTTGGTGACCTCTATTTCTTGAGATCAGTTTGATTCAAATCGAATTAAAAAATGGGTTCCCATGGGCGATATTGCTAAAAATTTAAATTTATACCAGGTTTTAGAAACTGGTATACAAATTAGTAAAACACCCTAAGCAAACCGTTCGCCTAGAAAAGAAACCCTAAATCCATTAGAAGTATACTATATGATCATAGATGTGCCGCATAAAAGTAATATATAATTAGTAGCGTATGATTTTATGAGTATTGAACTCGCTATCCCCTGGACATCTGGGGTTTAACTAGCCTGTCTGTGGTTTTACGAGAACTGCAAAAAAGGCCCGCCCGAAATTTAGCCAGAGGCCCTGCAAAGTCTTAATCCGCCCGTACCTAAATATATTGAGAACCTTGGTTGGCGTAATTATTGTCATACTTATTATTTTCTGGAAGAATTTCAGAATTCGCCCCCACCCCCCAATTACGCCTATGACAGACATTTTGAGCTTTTTCAGCAGTCATTGCTGTTTTGGATCGATTTTTACTTCCCTCGCATACCAAGGGGAGTATTGTATTCGAGAAAAAATCACCCTCCGAGATTTTTTCGGATTTTGACGTTTCAGATCACGTAGATTACGAAAATATAGGTTTTTCAATTCCGTCAGTCTGTCTGCCTGTTAGTGCATTAACTAAAAAACTACTTGACGGAGAGCAGTCAAATTTGTTAGGTAGTTGACGCTACTGTCAGCGAATAAATGGTTAAACTTTCACTGGAAAATATAGGGAATAAATAATGAAAAAAAAAATTTTCTCAAATTTAAAATTTCCACGTTTCATGACACGTTAAATCTATTTCAGAAAAAAAATTTGGAAAAATTTCTCACCACTAAAATAGATGAAAAAAAATGTTTTTCTTTGTTCAAATTTAAAATTTCCACGTTTCATGGCATTTTAAACCCATTTAAAAAAAACGTTTTTGAAATTCTTTTACCATTTTTGAAAAAATTTTACCACTAAAATAGATGGAATTTTTTTTTCTTTGCTCAAATTTAATATTTTCACGTTTCATGGCATTCTAAACCTATTTCAGAAGAAAAAAAATTTCGAAATTTTTTTTACCAACATTTTGGAAAAAATCTTTAGCACTAGAATAGATGATGGAAACAAATTTTGCTTCGCCCAAATTTAAAATACCTATCCACGTTTCATAGCATTCTAAGCCTATTTCAGAAGAAAAAACATTTCGAAATTTTTTTTACTAACATTTTGGAAAAAATTTTTACCACTAGAATAGATAGAAACAATTTTTTTTGCCCAAATTTATAATTTCCACGTTTCATGGCATTATACCTATTCCAAAAACTTTTGAAAATAAAAAAAAAATAAAAAATTTGCAAATTTTTGCCCACGACAAAATACAAAATAGATGATGGAAATAATTTGTGTTTGCTCAAATTTAAAATTTCCAGGTTTCAAGACATTTTAAACCTACTTCAAAACAAATTCTAAAAAAAAAAAATTAAAAAAAATTGTTGAAAATATTTTAACCACTAATATAGAATAGATGATGAAACATTTTTTCACCACTAGATTAAATGCAAAAATATTTTGTTTGCTCAAATTTAAAATTTCCACAATTCATAACATTCTAAATCTATTAAAAAAAATAAAAATAAAATTTTCTAACTACTAGTATACTTCCACTCCAGTACGTGAATGTGGAACTGAAAATGTGACACATATCAATATTTGGCATATGCACCTATTCGCGAAAATAAAACAAATGAACCCAAGTGGGATTTACCGTCGATACACACAAATTCACCAATACGTGAGAGCAATTTAGCTATTATGACTTTCCGCTGTTACTATACAAATTTTTCCTTATAGGTGAATTCCTTTGTATCGAAGGTAAATCCTCATTGAGTTCATTTGTTATATTTTCGCGAATTACAGTTTTGTTGAAAAATGTACAGGGTGGTCATCCCAAGAAATAATTCAACCATAGTGGACTTTTGTAAAGGTATTTGCGCAAGCCTTCCATATTTATCACCTGTTATTTAGTATTGAACTTTTGCTATCGGATGACCATTCTGTATATTTTTTGACCAAAAGTTATCATGTTTTCTTTATAATAATAGTAATAACTATATTCCGATTCTCAATGTCATTTCGTAATTAATAACTTTTTAGAGTGACCGCCATGCACAAATAAAGAGGGAAGTTCTGTGTAAATACTTTTACCGATTCTTTTATATATGGAGGGTAGTTTTCGCCCCTCCCTAGGGGTGTGTTTCATATCTATTGTATGTACGCTGCTGCTTAACCCTAATTTGTATAATTCGATTGATTAAGATGTAACAACTATTCTCGTAGCTTAATCTTCTTTTTACCCCATTCCAAGGGTGTTTCTTCGTTCTAGCTACTGATTTTGGGGGCGCTGGTCTGAATTTTTTTCTTTTTTGTGGGGCTGTGTAATTCAATAATCTTTTGTCTTGGGAATTTTTTAAAGTTAGTTCCTTACTCAAAGTTATTTTAAGATGTATTCAATGTTGATTTCAGATACCATATTTACCAAAAGTTGGACCGATAAGCCCTATTTTATTCCACAAATCTCCCGATGGAAGAGCCTATGTATCTGCAAAACAAATACCAGGGGGTGGAGTCTTCTGTTACATGGCAGTAAGTCCTGATGGATTGAAATGTTAAGATAAAAACAACGCAAGAATTCAGACAATGCGGTTTTTAAAAAAATTGAAAAGATAGTTTTTAATATGTATTTCATACTAGATTGAATAAAGAAGAACCAACCCTGCTGATTTAAAAGGGTCTTGCATCACACACTCCATAAACATTTAGGTATTATTTGACTTCAAGACTACCTAAATTGTGTATAATAAATTTAGTTGCAAAATTAGAATTAACCATGTTTTGGTAAAATTTACGTTAACGCTATGTGCAATTGACATAAGTGGAGAATAAGACGACATCGAAACTAAACTAAAACAGGTATACATAAATCGTACTTGTAGTTGCACACTATATTTGGTTAATCATACCTGTGTAGGTGAATTTTACTTGAATTCAACGTCAATTCGACATCAAGTTGACTAATTTTAGGTAGAATGGTAGTAAATTGGAAAATAACACCAAGCGGAAAAAAATAAGATTTTTATATTTATTTGGTATTTTTTTCTATAAGTAGTCGAAATATTGTTGTCAATCACTTACAAAACTGAAGAGATACCTAACTCACAATAACGATACAAAATGAATGTCAGTAATTAAAATAAACTCAATTTATAAGGAATGTTCTTGCTTGTTAAAATCAATGCGTCGAAAATTTCTTTGTGAATAATAACAGCTGTAATTCATTTAAATATTTATCTATTAGGAAATTCCTAATGCCAAATAAAAAAATTATAGTAATAGTTTGAGCCGAAATATGAGTTTACAAGTGTACAATTATGTATTTTATTTACCTTTTCGTCACCTTTTCCACACACAATCATTTTGCAAATATCAATTTGGACTCGTACTTTAACTGCGATGAGAAAATATGGCGCCTTGTGCGAATTAGACCTCAAAGTTAAAATGAGTACGAAAATCTATGTATTATATAGACAGAAATTATCACAGGTCAAGTTACCCCAAAATTTACGACATTTTGGTTAACTTTACCTATTGAAAGTATTAATAACCCTGCTGTTATATCAAATAATTACCTGTAGGTAAATATATAACTTATTTATATTACCTTAGTTTTTAATATACTACCGATTGGTAAATTCTACCTATTATGTGTAAATTTTAACTTGACTAGTGTATTATTATGTTGACAAATGAGTGAACCGAAAATGTCATAGTGCAGCTCTATGAAATTGCTTTGGTATTCGGCAACGCCCGAAAGTTCTGGAGGCTCGAAAAATTTGGATGTGATTCCTTAGGCACCGGTTATTTACTTTTGGCACACTTCATTTGCATATTAGCTTTCACGAATTATCCAACTACACTACATTAATGACTGAATTAGCGACTGAAATAATTTTTAGATAATAACTAAACCACACCTAAATAATATGAATTTTACAAATAGGTTTGATGGGAGTTAACTTCTGAATTACTATTTTATAGTTAACGTCACTTTGAGGTCGATTTGCCAGGTTACTGCTACAAAGAGGTTTGAAATTTATTCCTTCAGAGTAGCTTTAAGGTTAGTTTAACGGTAATTGACTTAGTGGTTGAAATCAGGTAGATAAGCTAGTTATAAAATTTATCGACGTTGTCGACCTAATGTTACTTCAAAGGAGTGTAATAAAAGTGCCCAAATAGGTTGCTATTTAGGTATACATTACGTAGGATTTTCAACAAAATCTACCTAGTAAGATATTCGACTATTAGAAATATTTTTGGTCGCTAAAAAGGTAAATACTACCTAATTATATTACCTATTTCCGCCTTATTGGAAATTTAGCCTTGAGGTCATGTTTGGTAGATTTATTTTGCAGTTTTTCATTCGCTACGTTCATTAAATTTAGTTTCAAAGAAGTGTGTATGAGGTATTTTAATTGGTATTATTTACGTAAACTGAAATCTAAATTAAAAATAATTGAAAAATTTTTATGGGAAGTGTAATTTTCCACTCAATTTTACGTCATAATTTAATAAGTAAATTTGTCTTTTCCCAAGTTGAGCAAACATTTTTATTCTACTTAATTATGTAGATATATTAGTGATTAGAATTAGTGAAAATAATGTAGATTCTGATGTAACATAGTGGCGTGTGTGAGTCGGACAAACACGTAAATAGTTTAACCCGTTAAAAAAGTATACCCCCCCCAACAGTTCCTCGTACGGTCACCAGTTCAGGTGCCGGCACTCTATCCTACCAAAACTTCCAACTATCATACACTTTTCACCACCATATCTTTTATTCTGTATCTATCTCTTTCCTTCTTCTTGTTTGTCATATGTTTGTATTTTTTGTTATTCTGTACTTTTTTGTTGAAAAATTCAATTTAGACCGATAAACCTTGTAAAAATTCTAACTATTTTAAACTCAATTTTCCTTTCCTAAAACCAAAAATTCCTAACGGCGAGCAGACTGTTAGGGTAACTTGTTTAAATGGAGCTTTTCCAATTGAGTTCGTCTCCATCTAAGCAACAAAATTTTTAAAAAGTGTTTTTCCAAGAAATAGATTAAGATTTTATTCATTGTTTAAAATTAATTTTTTAATATGTCCAAATTCACTGATAATTTTAAGCCGCCACAGGCGGCAGGAGTTTTATCTAATTTTAGTCATTTTATTGAGCTAAACCGGTCACGACCCGTCCAACCGCACTAACACCACGGCGCTGCGCGACGTGGTTGTACGGTTGGCTCCGGGTCATGATCCGGGGAAGCATTAATTGTATAAAAAAGGAAATAAATATGTTGATGATGATGATGATGCCGGCACTCGATCGGCGAAGTTAAGAAACGTCGGTTGGGTCTAGCACATGGATGGGTGAGTTCTCGTTCTGGTACGTCAGTCTATGTCATGTGGTGTAATAGCCTTGACTGGATGAGACGGCTTGGCGAGATAATAGAAACGAAGGGCTGATAATTTCACCAATGAGTTCCTTATCAAGCAGACTGAAAGTCTAGTAAGGACATGTCTGGATAAGGAGCCCTAAGGTACAAAGGAGTACTACAATAGACCTCTATTGGTCGCAGTAGGCAAGGCCAATCGCCAGCTCCTCTAGCTAAAATCTAAAAATACCCCCCCCCCCCCCCAGTTTTCGAAGATACTGAGCACGATGGCGGTGGTAGAGTGTCTCTTTGAGTTGTGCAACCCCCTAAACGACCAAAAACCACCCCCAAATTGGGTTAAACGCTCAGGATATAATTTTCACGGCTCAAAAATATCATACCCCCTGTTTTCCAGGATGCTGAGCACGATGGTGATGCTGAATCTTTGTTCAGACCCCCCCGCAACCCCTCCAAAGGCCAATAAACACCCCCAGAAGGGGTGAAAATATTATTTTTTATATCAGCGGCAAAACGTATATACCCCTGTTTTCGAGGATGCTGAGCATGATGATAATGCTGAATATTTATTCCGACCCCCCCACAACCCCTCCATCGGCCAATAATCAACCCTTAAAGGGATGAAAAGTGTTGTTAGGCATTAGGAATTGTAGGGGTTTGAAAAAAATCGAGTACCACCACCTTGCTCAGCATCCTCAAAAACAGGTGGTATATACATTTTGACACTGATATTAAAAAAGATTTTCACCCCTTCCGGGGGGTGGCTATTGGCCGTTGGAGTGGTTGCAGGGGGTCGGAATAAATATTCAGCATCACCATCATGCTCGGCAGTAGCAGGATATTTTTGAGCTGTGAAAATTATATCCTGAGAGTTTAACCCTGTTTGGGAAGTTGCGCAACCCCAAAGAGACATTCCACCACCTTCATCGCGTACAGCATCCTCGAAAAAGGGAGGGAGGTACTTTTGTTACGGGTCAAATTGCTTACCATTTTCGGGATATTTTCCGACTCATACACGCCAGTAATAGGTAACTTATATAGATAAGGCAGCATATATATCGGTCACACATTTCACTCACGTCATTGTGTCAACTGCAAGAGTGATAAGTTTTTGTTTCTTGATTTATCCTCTTAGCCGAGTCAATGGGTGTTCTTATTTCAGAATTCTCAGGAACAGTACCGATTTTGATGAAATTTAAAAAAAATGTTTGTTCTGTTTGTTTATTTTACATCAGAAACATCCTGGCTTGTGGACTCAAGTATTTATATTATTTAAGCAGTTATAATGAATTTATTCAGATAATTCATTTTTTTCCAATGATAAGTAGTGATTTTTTTTTTTTTAGTATTTGGTATAATAAAACATATTTGTGTATAAAACAATAATAATCTATCGAATGAAATTTTAGTACGAAGTTCTAAATTCTAAAAGCATGAAACATGATTTCTTAAATTCTTGGTATTTTTTGATAGGAGGTGGGTAAAGATCTGCCTTTTTTTGCCTATCACAATCGTGAAAATAAAAAGTATATATTTGTGCCATTCTTTTATATTTATTTTTAGTTAAGCGTTCAACATTAAATTGATATAAAATATCCTACAGTAAGTTGCATTAAAAATGTCTCACACAAAGCATGTTTGTTGGTTTTTTGACAGTTTCGCCGATTCTTCGAACTTTCAGTGACTATTTCATTATAAAACATTCAATGAATCACAATTAATTCACACTTAGAAAAAAGTTTATAAACTCTACTATCATTAGGGTATGGACATGTCGAAAATGCCTCAGTGAGCACGGTGGAGGTCGAGGTCGCGATCGCGGGGGTGGTCACGTTTTACATAGATACTATAGCCCAGTTGTCAGACAGAAATTGATAAAAACCGGTCACTAAATGTTATATGGCTGGATTTTTCAGAATAGTTTTGTTGGTGTAGAATACGACAAAGTTTACAGCTGTAAGATGCTGGCGACCCCTAAAAAATTGAAAATATTGGCCGTAATTCGGTTTTTGGCCAATAACTCGAAAAATAAAAAAAATGTATATCAAAAAATTAATAGCACTAGGCGATAGAGGGGGAAATTTCACATCAAAAATGTATATGAAATTTTTTGTACGATCAAAAATGTAGGCTCCAGATTTTTTTTTTAACGCACAAGAATGGAACGTGGTGACATAAGTATGGCTCGCAAAGCGTGCGCAGTCACGGACACGCTACACTAACTGAACTAATTAATGAAATTGAGCTCTACAAAGCTTAAATGAAATGAGAAACATGTGGCTATTGGATTATCACATTTTCAAATATAAAAATGAATGTATGTAGGAATAGTACATATATGAAGTCATGGCTTAAATAAAAACTTTTTATTTTCATGATTGTGATAGGCAAAAAAGGCCATTCTTTACCCACCTCCTATTCAAAACTTTCCGATCTGTTTCCACTAACTTTTCCTATATGACTGGACTACAGTTCCTATTTCAGAAAAATGTTGGTGATTTAAGAAATAGATATGTCTGTGCTTGAAACATGATATCGATTGTATGAGCGATATTGTAGTAAAAGGTCCAAATTTAATTTCAGTGAAAGAATTTTTACAATCGGATTATTCTAGTGAAAGATATTGATTTATTTCGGAGAACTATAGGCAGTGCGGGGTGAATATAAGTCACTAGTTGGGTATAGATATGAACTCAGATTAAAAGCAGCTTATTATGCAATCAACTCCTAGCTTCTTACAACACCTATTACTGCACTGATTATACTTACACTTACAAGTTGTCACAATTATTTGTTCCGGTTTTTGGATGTTCCGTGATTATGATTAAAGAGAAAATGTTGTGCATTATCTTCCAATCATATTCGTGAATGTTCATTAGTTTAGAGGATGGATCACTAGCATTTTTTGCATAAACAGTGTATAGGCATTTCGCTTTACATGCTGAATGAAGGCATCTTGAGTTGGTGACAATACAATACAATACAATACGTTTATTCATGTTAATATAAGTATTTACATAAGTCAAAATATAGATAAAAGAAGAAAATTATTACAGTAAGTATACGACTATTTAAAAAAATAGATACAATAATTTAGTTAAAACATAAAACATTAAAAGTTACTGTAGTTACAACATATTTAAAAACAGCTATATCAGTTAGGTACAGTGTTTGATTTCCTCACAAATGTCCTCAACTGTAAAGAAGGCCTTACTGATGAAGAACATTTTAATTGTAGCTCTGAATTTATCCATGGGTAGCTCTCTGATTTTGGGGGGAAGACTATTAAAGAGTTTAACTCCAAAGTGCTTTATACCTGTTTGCCCTCTTGTTAATCGTGTGAAGATCGTTCTTAAATGATCCTTGTTCCTGGTCTCATGATTATGGACTTCTTTATTAGATACGTATTGATTAATATGCTTTTTAATGTATGTTAAGCATTCCAAGGCATATATACAGGGAAATGTTAAAATTTTAAATGTTATAAAAAGATCCTGCGTTTCGCTTCTATAATCTACCCCAGCCATAGCCCTGACAGCTCTTCTTTGTAAACCAAAAATTCTGTGTCTGCAAGAGGAGTGACCCCATGCATTAATAGCATATGACATACCGGATTGGCATAGTGCAAAATATGCTGACCGAAGAACTCCTGTTGAGACAGTTTGCGATAACTGTCGAAGACAATATATATTTTTAGTGAGAGTAACGGCCAGATGCTCACCCTGAGTGTCCCATTGCTGTTTTGGGTCCAAGAATACTCCTAGAAACTTTACAGAAACTGGGTTATTATCTATACCACTCAGGTCACGAAGGGAGGAAGTCATGACTATCGTTTTATCTGGGTTTAAGCGTAATCGATTATTTGCGAACCAGTTTTCTGCCCTTGACTGTGCCAATATACTTTTAGCTTTCAGAGAGTTTAGGTCAGTGTCTTTCAATATCAGTGTAGTGTCATCTGCATATAATAGACAGTTTACATCAGTGAGTCTTGAAGACAGGTCGTTAATGTACAATAAGAATAACAACGGGCCCAGGATAGAACCCTGGGGCACACCAACACTTACATTAAGTTCTTTAGAGTTAACTGAGCCTAAACGTACCGACTGAACACGATTAGAAAGATACGACTGCACAAGTTGGCGACTTGCCACACTGAAGTTGTATATAACTAGTTTGTCGATTAAAATGTTGTGGGTAACACAGTCAAAGGCTTTACTGAGGTCGCAGAATACTGCTGCTGAATAAAGACCTTGTTCAAAACAATCGATAGTGTGTTCTGTAAATTTCAGAATGGCATCTGTTGTGGAGAGCCGTTCCCTGAAACCAAATTGGTTGTTATTTAAAATATTGTTCCTCATTAAATACTCATCAATACACATTTTCATGGCTTTTTCGAATATTTTAGAAAATATTGGTAAGATGGAAATGGGCCTATAATTTCCAATGCTATTAATGTCACCTTTACTCTTATAAATGGGAACTACTGATGCGATTTTAAGTAGTTTTGGAAATGTTCCAGTCTTGAAACACAGATTAATTAGTTTACAAATTGGCGAAATCAAGACATTTTTTGCGAACTTAATCAGGGAGACATTTAGACCGAAAACGTCCACTGAGTTGCTATTTTTCAACGAGTTGATTATGTCCCTAACATTATTCAGGGTAATTTCTTTAAAACTAAAAGTATTCTCGATGTCGATATTTAGGTCAAATAATCTGGGGTCTTCTACTGTTGCTGGAAGTGTATTTATTATTTCCTCTGCTATATTTACAAAGTAGTTATTGAAGTCTTCAGCAGAAATATTGCGATTTACCTCATTTCTTTGTGATGCTGTCCTATTAGAGTTTATAATATTCCACATTGTTTTAACTGGATTGTTAGCATGACGAATAAAATTATCGTGGGCATCTATTTTTGTTTTTTTTAAAGCATTTCTGTATGTTAATTTAAATTTATTTCATTGGTTTCGCAACTCAAAACTTTCTGGGTATAAGTTACACAACTCATTTAAAAAGTGCAAATGATTTCTCATATCTTTTAGATCTTGAGTGAACCAGTTCACATGAATAAATTTGTCATTCGGGACTTTCTTTACTTTGCATGGGAAACAAGAGTAAAAACAGTCCAGTATGATATCTAACTTCTTGAATACTTCGTCTATATTATCAGAGGGATCGTCAAGAAAGGAGAAATCACAGTCTAATAATCGTTGATAAAAAAGGTACTTACCCTCATTAGTAATGGGGCGATGTACTTTACTAATAATCTTTCTATTTAGTTTTGGAACATTAAATTTTAAGATTTGTCCTAGATGATCTGATAAAAGTGCATCAATATTAAAAGCTTCCCAATCATATTCAGTGAAATTTATAAATATATTATCAATACAGATATTTTGTCTTGTACTTGACGTAATGGTGGAATTAAAACCATAAGTGAGAAGTAAATCACAGAGACTAACAGAGTGAGGATCAGTTGTTCCAAATTTTACATTGAAATCGCCGCAGATTATTGTAGGTAACTCGATATTTATAGATCTAAGAATATTTTCTACAATTGAAGAGAATGTTTTAAAATCACCTAGAGGTGATCTATAAATAGTTATTAATTGAACATTATGTGGTAAGATTTTCACTGCGGATATCTCGCAATCTTTTTCTTTTGATAGTTTATTAAGATTTTGTAATGGCAAAAACTGCAAGTCATTTTTTAATAGAATCATTGTTCCCCCATGAACAAATTCAGACCTACAAAAGTGAGATACAACACTGAAACCTTTGATATTAAATTGATTTATTTCCATCGAATTCAACCAATGTTCACTTATACAAATAGCGTTAATTTCGGGACATTTGTGTAAGAGAAGTGCTTCAAGTTCATTTCCCTTATTTCTAATAGTCTGGATATTCAAGTGCATGACTGAGAAGGGGTTTACTTTGACACATTTACCAGGCTGCGAGTATTGGTTTCCTGGGGAGTGTTCATCCTTTGACGGGTCACCTTGTTGCGGCTTTGTAGATTCAGAAAATGGTTTATAATAACTCCTGTTGGCCATAAATCAGGAGTTAAATATTCCTCTCTTCTATTAAGAGGCACAGAAAGCTTAAAAGAGCTACGATATTTTTCTTTTTTGGTTCTCATTTTTTCACAGGTGCAATCTGTATCTAGATCTTTACTTTTTAGAAACTTCATTATGTCTTCTGGTTTCACTTCAGGTGCTAAACCAGATACAAATAGGAAGCCCATTTTAGTGCAGTTTTTAGCATATGACTGTTCTCATTTGAACCTTTTAAAGGCTCCGGACGATTTATTTTAGTTGTGGTTTTAGTTGTAATTGGTTTTTCCTTCTTTTTCTTTACTACTTCTGACCAAGGAACATTGGAACTACCTTGAGGTGGTGGTAAGTCATTTGTGTTATTAACCTTAGTGACAAAGTTTTCTAAATCGGTGTCAGTTTTATTTATTGAAGGTTCGACAGCATCTGAATTTGCCGCCACTTTTTCAGATTTATTTACTATTTCTGTCTTCCTTTTGGTTGGATTACTTTCAAACCTTTTTAGTTTTTCCTTTAGTAAACCACAGTTTTCTTCTAATATCGCATTTTTGCTTTCCGATTCCTTAATTATTCTACTCATCAGGAAAATGTCTTTTTCGAAAGCGGCTTTTTCGGACTCGTATAAAACTTTAACCTCACTTTCGGCCACGTGCTGACAAGTTGCCGTTTTCGCTGCTGCAGACTGCCTCAAACAAGCTGGATGATACAATTCCGAACACCTTGAGCACTTTTCGTAATTAACAACTCCTTTTTTACAATGTTTGCATACTTTTATCTCCGAATCGCTCTCGCACACAACCGCTCCGGCCGACGCCATTACTCAACCTCAAATCCATTTTGCAGTTTTTAAATAAATATGGTCGTGAATTATCTGCAATACCTTCAAAATTGGAACGACTGTTCAAGCATTTGAAAAAGTAAGAAGCTGCTACCGTAAATTGACACACATCCGCTTGTTGAGGACATTGTTTAAAATTGCAGAAGAATCAAAAGCTGACAAAGTAGTTGCTGTTGCACCGATAAGAATTCCTGCGGTTATTAACATAACGTCATTTCCTAAAATGTGGAAATGCGTGTAACATTCCGTAGCAATATAATTCTCTGTAGACCCTGCTTATTCTTAAGGTTGGACGTAAACAATTTCCACTCAGGAATATGAATTTTATCTCCAAGCTAGAATTCCAGTGATAATTTAGTTATACTTTTCCTAATTTATTAATCCATGTTCGTATCTATCTCCAACTAATATTATGCAGTTGGCATATCTGTGCCGGTGGATAATATTTCTAATGTACTGGAAATATAAATTTTCATACGTCCTGCAATTATGGTTTTGATATTTTTCGACGTAGTACATGAAATCAATCAATATACAGTTTTGAACGTTGCCGGATTTGAAGGGAGTGACTCTGAAATAAATCTATATCTTTCGTTAGAAATATCGGATTGTAAAAATTCTTTCACTGAAACTAAATTTAGACCTCTTACTACAATATCGCTCATACAATCGATATCATATTTCTAGAAATAGAAAAAAATACCTAGATGCTACATTTTTCTATACAACATTTCAGTAGCTTTGCATTTTTTATTCATACTAAACGATGCCATCACAATCGTCATATATCGTTTAACCTCCTACTAAAATTTGATCCTTATACCATTTATAATTCTCGAGATACCATGAGTTATATTTCAAAAATTTTAAATATCATGTATCGTCTAGAAACGGTATAAATTACCATAGAGAATGAACGCAAGGCTATATCGTAAATCGCTCTCCGGAAATGGATTCGGCAGACAATTTTACATAATATAGACCTAATTTTAAAAGCATGTCCAAAAGTTGCATAATGGAGAAATAAGTGGAATTTCGATTACCGGATTACTGGTTTTTTCTTAAATTAATGAGTACTACACACCTTTGCAATTTAACCAAGCATATTGGAGGCACTGTGCAAATACAAAAATAAACAAATAAATACGCTTAATTTAACAACATTTAATTTATTGGTACACTAAGTTTGATTAAATAAATCCATTATTACTTTTGATCAAATAAAAAATAGATATCTCAAGAAAGGTAAACGATAAAAACAATTCTGGTTTAACTAAAATATCTCCTTTACATGGCTAGTATTTTATAATAGTGCTCAACACTACAAAAAGCAAGAAATGATTTATGAATATTTAATCAAAACTTATCAGTTCACCAGTTTGTGCCTCTCCATTCTGCTGAGGTTGTTGACTGGCAGGAGGTGCTCCACTTTGTTGAAAGTTTGGTGGCATTTGTCCCTGACGTGGCATACCCTGATTTTGAGGAATGCCGCCCTGATTTGGTGGTATACCTGGTGCTATACCAGGCTGTGGAATTCCACCTTGGTTAGGTGGTGGCATGCCAACCTGATTCGGGGCCATCCCACCTTGATTAGGGGCCATCCCACCCTGACTTGGGGCCATACCACTTTGATTTGGTATCATTCCGCCTTGATTTGGTGCCATCCCACCCTGATTTGGAGTCATCTCGCCCTGATTCGGCGCCATCCCGCCCTGATTCGGAGGCATGCCTTGTGTTTGAGGTGGTATTCCGACTTGTGACACTCCAGCACCCATCATGACCTGGGAAGAAAGTCCATGTGGTATAAATTGTTGATGTCCCTGGCTAGGTACGCCAGGATTGTTGGGTGTTGCAGATTGTTGGGGAGCACCTTGTGGGAAACCTTGTGGTAGACCCATCATTGTGGGATTCTGTGGCAATGGACCTAAAGAAAATAAAACACAATTTTTCAAAAACCCTTTAAAATAAATTAATTTAAAAAAATTAAAAAACATGATTTAAAAATGAAAAAAAGAATTGTTTTCTCTGGTACGAGTCTTTATAACAAATAACCTAGTGTGATTAAGGCGGTCAACAATTTTAACAAATAATAGTCTCAAACAACTTTTACTTGAGAAATGTTTATATTTGTACAATGAATTTTAATCTGTATTTGTGTCATATTTGTTGTTTATTGTGTTTCATATTTACTACATATTGTCCCACCTTGGATACTGAATTAGGTCTTTTTTTTTTTCTTCCTATTGATGTTCACATCTGTATTGTAACAGCCTAAGTGATTATATATAAATAAATAAATAAATATTAACAAATGCAAAAGCATGGGGCGCTCAAAATATCACGAAAAACAGAAAATGTTACACATATATGACATCTGTTTTTCGAATTACAGTTGAGCAAGCAGTAATTTGTTAATTAGCGCTCTAAGTCGTGCTACCTCGGCAACTCAAGGTGGAATAGGCTTGCGGGAGTGCGCACGCTGTACATAAGTGGCTAACTTTTGATTGACATAAGCAAATGATATAAAGCCAATTGGACATTAAAAAATAGCATTTTCGCGAAGTATTACGTGTGTTGCAATAATTTTTTGAGTACTTTAATTATTGCATATATCACTTTAAAGTGGAGCATTGCATGATTTCTCGATTATTTCATAATTTAACATTGCGCTTACGGATGCCATGGGAAATAAATTGATGACGTGACTGACCCTTATTGAGGTAAATTGAAATTGATTCCTGACAAAGCACGTATATAAATATTGAGAGGATTCACTGTAAAATAACGAAATGGCAGCTACCCGAAAATTATTGAATTGAGGACATGAGTAGACGTGGTAACGTTGCACTTTTTCTTATACTTGGCGCGGATATTTGAAAATACTTTGCATTTATTTTAAATGTAATATCATATAAGAAAGTAGAAGATTTACAAATTTTCATTCTCATTATATTTATTGTATGTATAATACATTTTTCCATTAATTTATTAATAAAGGTAAAAACATTATTTAAATTTTGTCAAAAATAATATACAGGTACCTGACTCTTGATATGTAGAACAGCGAATGAATATAGTATAATATATTTTGATGAATGAATACATTTTTTTTATTGAACTGAAAAGTAAGAATCTTTATTATTTACTTATTATATGATGTATTCAGTATTTTTTTTTTATTTAAATATTATCTGTCAAGGATAATTTTGCATCTCTATTTACGTTTTGGTTATATTAGGTTAGGTTAGGTTCTATTTTCAAGTGTGATTACGCCATTCCTGTCGTTTTTTGGCTAAACTTTCTCGGCACTTAATTTTTGTTCTAACACTTCGCAACTTGACATTCTTAAATTGTTAAATAACCGATCTTGAAATCATTTAAATAATAAAATTTACATAATAAACATCGGTAAAAGTACAAGAAAATCTGGCATGTATTGTCTGCTCCTGCCCGGTTGACATCAGTGACGAGCCGATCAGCTGGCGTCAGAAACTATATGCAGCATTGCCATATCTTTCCCTACTCTCTCTCTCACGTCTGAAGTTTATTTATTCGCTAACAAATGTCGCACCTCTCACCTTAAGTACTAAATACTATTAATTACAACAGCTGATGAAGTGAATTCAAATGATGCCAGTGATGAACTTAATGAGAGTGAAGGTGATTTTAACGATGAGGGGAATTATTATTTTCATTCTGAATATGAAAATGATAAACGTTATGATGGTGAGGAAGATGACTAGCGGAAATATTTAAAAATTTGAAATATATACAGATGTATTTTTACCAATGTTTATTATGTAAATTTTATTATTTAAATGATTTCAAGATCGGTTATTTAACAATCTAAGAATGTCAAGTTGCGATGATCAAGTGTGTTATAAGGGGAGGTTTATTAAAAGTAAAGTGTTAGCACAAAAATTAAGTGCCGAGAACGTTTAGCCAAAAAATGACAGGAATGGCGTAACCACACTTGAAAATAAAAACGGATTACTCTCAGTATTTACTATTGAATGTAGAGTTTGCTCTATTTTGAATCGGGTCGAAACAGGAGCTTCTCATAACGTAGAGACGCAAAATCGTCCCTGGCAGATAATACTTAAATAAAAAAACCACTGATTACAACATCATATAATAAATAAATAATAAATATTCCTAAAAATAATCATACTTTTCAAATGTTTACAAGTGAAATTTCAACCCCCTCTGGGGTGACTGGGTGGTATAAATCAGTTCTTATCGTCATATTCCTAAAAATATACGTACTTTTCAAATTTTTGGAACAAGTGGAATTTCAATTCCACAGGAGGGTTTTAAGGGGGGTGCTAGGGGAAAATTGGATAATTAAAACCCTCTTTATTGTCATATTGGTTTCAGCGTCCCAAATTACATAGGGGTATGGGGGTCTACATTCTGGGTTTCGACTTTTTTTTAATTTTGTGTGTCTGTGTAATCTTTTAATAAGCATAATTTTTTAGGAATGTCATTTTATTACTAAGGGAGCTTACTAATATTTAAGTTTTGAAAAAAGAAAAAGTACTTGTAAAGGTGGTCAGAGCTCTAAGAAGAAATATTCGATAAAAATCAAAATTTCTACAAAATTTGGAAACATTTGTCTGTATTCAAAATGTTTAAATAAATACTCTTATCGTAAAAAGAAGTTTGTAACGATCACTCATTATCTCTATCACTAACGCATTTTTTAAAAAACCTTTCTGGCTGTGTTTCCTGATGCTGTACACTTTTTGGCCAACCGTATTTTATTTATTTTAGTTGTAAAGTGTAAGTAAACAAAATGCAATTCTTGTAACAATGACATAATTTTTATGTTTCTTATATCTTCAACTATGGTCCAACTGATGGGTTGATAAATGCCCAATCACTATTTCGTTGTGATTTATGTACGGTACAATTAGCTCATACAATATTCTCGTAATGATAAGCCACTTCGCATCTGGACTATAATCCTATATCTTGATAATTTTGCAAATAATAAGTCAACATAATCATTAATAAATTATTCTATGATTTCATAATTAAATAAACTATAATCCTACCTTGAGGTGGTCCTCCTACTGACCCACTATGTTGGGGCATCATATGTTGATACTGATACGCATAACCTACAGGTGGTGCACTATTAGGTGGAAACTGCTGGCCATGTACGGGTGAACCCATATATCCCCCATATTGGGGCATCAAATATTGTTGCTTCTGTTGCTCCTGTCTCATATGCATTTCTCTTTCTTGTTCTTGTATCCTTTGTAACGCCAACTGCCTCTGGTACTGTAAGTATTCTTGTTTCTTTTTGCGCATGATTTCTAATTTATGCGCCATCTGAAGTTGGCGCTGGCGTTCGGCCTCCTCAGCCTCGTGTCTTAGTTTTTCGTGATGCTCATCACGGAGGGCATCTAATGCTGCTCTAGCATCCTTAACTTGTGTTAGTTTGTCCTGAAGCCTTTCATAGTGGATGCGACTATCATCGTGTTCTTGGATGTAGTGGAGAAGTCTTGAATGC
Source organism: Stenurella melanura (assembly GCA_963583905.1). Classification (NCBI taxonomy): domain Eukaryota; kingdom Metazoa; phylum Arthropoda; class Insecta; order Coleoptera; family Cerambycidae; genus Stenurella; species Stenurella melanura. The sequence continues at coordinate 44,881,248 of OY757316.1, forward strand.
ATGGCTGTGATGTTCATAAAGAGGGTTTGAACACCTGTATCGTTTGAGATAGACCTGAAACAGAATTTTAATGTTGGTGATATTAGTAGGGGGATTTATCTAAATTTAAATAATGTAATAGTGGCAAATCGCAGCAAGAAACACATTTATTGCAGTGAAGTAATATGGTTCCAAACTCAGAATAGTCTAGAATTTATATTCTACCTTTTCTACAGCATATATGTTAACTATATGCAAAGAATGCCATATTATGAGTGCATACTCTAATCATATAAAATTATTAATATAAAAATATAGAGTCCTCACCTTCATTTATTATATAATAGAATTTCATGTCTTCAGCATAAAGCAAACACTGCATTTTTATGGCAATTGGGAAATCATTTATACAAAGAAGAAATAACAAGGGTCCTAAATTGGATCCCTGACGCATGCCAGAGTTTGTGTTTAATAAATGTCTTGTCATATTTGACCCAAACTTTCTTTTACGCAAATACAAATCAAACGATTTTAAAGTATTTGAAACTAAATCTATCAAAATATTGTCTAAATGTTAGTTGTGGCATTTTATTAAGGCAGGCAGAAATAATAATGTAGGATGTAGGAGAAATTACCGAAATGCAAGGTTATCTTTTTAAGCAAATCTAATCTCGCATTCCAATATTTTCTTCTGCATCCCTAAACCGATTTAAACATTACAAGCCCGTGGAAAATTTGTCTCAATCAGTTTATAGCAGAGTGGATCTGGCAGGAAAAAGGAGCGCAAGGCGATAATGGAATTTGAAATTTTTTTTCCCATTCTTTAAGTTTATGTCATGCAATTATTCTCAGAAAATAACAAGTCGAGAGGGGGAGAGAGATATTTGCGAGCAAGGTTTGTAAAAACTACTTTTTCGACGATAACTCGGAAAATATTGCCATTATGAAAAAAGAGTCCAATTCAAACTTAAAGAGAATTTGAAAATACGTGATCTGAGCCAAAATTTGTCCGAAAATATTAATTAGATCTCGAGTTATGGGCAATTGAAGAATTGTCGGAAAAAGTTCTTGTGCCGGTGATTTCAAGTGTTAAATCGTTAATTTTTCCAGGAAAGAAGGATGATAAGGACCTGAAATTTTTGGTGGATGTAGGAAAAGTGTAAAGCTTAATTCTGGTCAAGGTGGGAAGTTGGTGGGGGAATTAGAGAGGGAGGGAGACGGTAAAAATCCTGTCTATATGCAGTATAAATAAATAAATACATTTCTGCCACTGTTACACCCACCAACAAACAAATTGCTACTTCATATGACTTGTTTAGAAGCCTTTAGCTGCTAAATAACAAAATAACCTTAAGGTTTTGACTCTGCAGAGTGAGCGGGAAATAGATAGATAGATTTATTCATGTTTAAGATTATAAAATCATACATACGTCAGACAGAGTTACAAATGGGTAAAGATACAAATACATATAAGTATATAAACAGTTACACTCATAAAGAAATATTTACCAAAACCGTACTTAGAACCAAGAAGAGACAATAATGCAAAAAGAATATATATACACATGCGTATACTAGAGCGAAAGGCATTTGCTAGCAGAATTTTTTTTAATGCAGATCTGAATTGACCAAGAGGTAGTTGTTTTATATTGTTTCCTAATATATTGTATAGTTTAGGCCCATGATAAGTGACACCTGTGCGCGATTTAGTTAGACCTTTAAGACTGAGGTATATATGCGTATTGTAAGTTTTTGAAGGTGCTGAACATGAATACGAGGGTAAAAAGTTTTTATTCAGGGCAACCCCTTCAAACGGCCAAAAACCACCCCTTCAATTGGTCAACCCTTGGGGGAATCTACTCTCCCAAGGGGTGAGAACATGATAAAATATATCTCTTCTTCTTGAAATTTTTACCTCTCCCATTTTTGAGGACGCTAATGATGAATAAAATACTTTTAGGCGACTTCGACCCCTCCTACTCCAACAAATGACCAAACCCACCCGCTTCGCATGTATGCTTCCATTAGTAGTGCTCGGCAATAGCTGGAGGAGAATGGATGGAAATTTAATATTAGTGGAATTATATGGGAAGGGTGACAGCATCAGGGCAGTAGCCAAATGCTTGAAACTTAAGGGTGGATTCTACCCTCCCAGGATGTGGAAAAATGATTTTACTCTTCTTCCCAGTTTACACGTTTATACTCCCCCCTCCTGTTTTCAAGGATGTTGATGACGAAAAAAATACTTTCACACTGGTTGACTCATTCTACGTCGTCAACCAGTAGAAATGTCAAACCCAGCATTTTACAGGGTGGAAATCCTTTTTTTTTTTAATGAAGATTTATTTTGCAAACCATTGAAATTATTGAGTGAAAATTCATAGTAATAGTCTTGTCATGGTTCTACTTAGGTACTCTTATAGTTTTTTTAAATATACCTACTAAGAAAAAAAGTTATGGACAAAAATAATAAATATTTCCTATCAGATGTCTCTCTCTAGGGAATGACCACCTTAAATATAGTAATAGTTCTTACAAAAACATGTAAAACATATCTAGCAAATAAGAAGGCAATTTTGAATCAAACACACATTTTCCTGTTCTGTTTAATGCCTGGCATGTTTATTTTCTTTATGTTCATAATAATTAAATATGACAACCCAATTAACTGCTGGCAACATAAACCATTTTTCCCAATAAAATAAACTATTTTTATATAATATTAAATCATACATAACAAACAAAGTTAAGCATTAATAGCATAAAACTGCCATGTACCGAGTGCATCACGTGATAAAGTGAATTTTATTTTATTTTAACATGTTAATACCTACTTTTATCAGAAATATACTACATTTGTGAAACGTACTGGCATACTGACAAGGAGCAACATGCATGAATTTTAGAAATGCAATAATTTATTATTTTTTCGTTATATATGTTATATAAGTAGAGAAAGTAATGAAGAAAAGGTATAAAAAAAATGTGTAGCCTAAATAAACGACTTTGAAATTCAAAATTTTATGGCAACATATTCACGTGACTGAAAACACCACGCTATTGGTCTGATGTCATTCATAATGTCTAATGGTCGTCTATCTGCCAAGGGGTTAAATCGTAAATTGTTTTGTGTTTTGTAAATGTGTATTGATATTTTCGTAAATCATTCATTCATTTATTTATTTTAATTATTAAGTGGTAAAAATGACGGACAGTGGGTTTTTACGGGGCCAGGTGACAATTTGCCCGTTGTTGATGTGTTTATGATGACAAACTTTTTTGCTACTAATACTGATTTTATTAGTGCAGAAATTGGAGGTACTAAAGCAACAAGGCATGTGTCATTCATTATTCTAAACATTAATGCAATTGTGCCCATTTTTATCCTTTTACTGTAGTTGAATATAACAAATTATTTATGTACCTAACCTCAAAATAGGTAAACAAGGCAATGTTTTAATGTTATATTAATTAATATTTTTCATCTTAGGATGCTTTACTTTTTTATATAATGCTTTTTGGCAGGTAGGTACATTAATAGTAAAAATAACTGTTGACATACATAGGTATATATAAATATATAACTGGATAATATGTAGAACGTCGAGAAGTTACATTATTCCCACCGTTCTTATACATTTATACATTTTAATTCAAGGTTCCTATTAACAGAAATTAGTAAACTTTTGTATTCCTATAAATAGGAAAGTGACCAAATTCACCATGATATGTAAACAAATTATCACAATAATATTAGGGTTAGGTACATATTTTCATAATATTATTATAAAATAATTAGTTTTAATGGGTAAATTTACATCAAAATGATCCTGGCAGCAATATAATCTTGAGGATGACGATAATTCTGCATTTCGATCGTCTCGTCTCATAGCTCTGCACCATTTCTTCCTAACTTTATCGCATTTAGGCACATTAAAAGATAACTTTTTATTGTAGTATTTGTACATTTGGGCACAATACAATATTTATAGCTACTTTTCTTAGTATTTTCCATAACACAACATAAATAATGTGTACACATTCGCAATCACAATACGTTTTCCGTCGGTGTGATGTGCCCGATGACGTCACACACAAGTAGTGCGAAAACTTCTCCATTTAAACGCAGTTAAATTGACAGCTGCAGTAAATAATTTTTTTAACCTTTAATTAGAACATAAAACAAAAATAAAATACTGGAAAAATAATGTTTTTTAGTGATCTATTCATCTGTTGTTTAAAAAAATTATGCATTTTGCTCATTACCAAACATAGTTGATTTTTTATATTTGCAGTGTTAAAGGCATTCGACCCTGACTGAGTGTCAACATTAAATTCCGGTGTACGGAGGTACTTTTATGTTTAATTATACAACACTGCCGAAATTGTGAAACATTTCAAAATCGCTTTTTACCTACACTGCGGCAATTATCGGCATTTACGTCAACATTTAATAAAGGGAAAGTGTAGACAATCCCCGATCGCAGTTTTGCAAACCGTAGTATAAATCTAGCCATATGTATATACATATGTATCTACAAACCTGTGTACCGTGGTCAAAACTAAATAATCCACTTTTTAGACAATTTTTGGAAAAGTGTATTAGTGGCAAATATAACAATGTTCAGATGCCTTCGGAAACGACACTCAGAGGAAAATATTTATCAAGAGAGTGTGATAATGTTAGACAAAAAATTTCTTCTGGGCTTACTGGGAATAACATTTGTGCTAGTGTGGATGAAACGACGAATGCTTGTGGTGAGAAGATAGCGAATGTTTTAGTGGCTGCATTGGAGGAAAATTGTTCAGTGCGTGGACACTTGATCGCTTCTAAAGTTGTAGAAACGACAAATTCGCATTATTGTGAGGGCAGTGAATTCAAGTCTACAAGAGTAATGGGGTGACAAATATGTAGAAAATAAGGACAAGGTCTTATTTGTTACGGGGAGTTTTAAAAATCAATCCTGGATTTGTAACAATATCATCTGTTATAGACCTCTTAAGCAGAGTCAACCCTCTGATAATAAATAAAAAATAAACGCCTGTTTCCCTCCCACTCGTGAAATCTTAACCTCACATTATGAAAACACAAGAGAAAATATTTTATTCAATCAACAGCATAAAAGAAACCTCACCTTCCTCTACTTGAATTGCTCTTCATTCTGTTAATAAATATTTCGACCTGGCCCTTCAGAGTACTTATGAAGTCTTCAAGATCATTGTCAGCAATGCCATTCTCTTTCTTAACTTTACTCTCGACATTTTGAATAGGCGCAGTAGCTGGAGCAGAGGGACTAGCGGGAGTTATTTGTTCAGTGCTCTCGTTTGCTTGGAATGATTCCCAATAAGATCGATTCAGGTATCTGGCTAATTCAGGATTAGTTGCCTCTTCTGTCGGAGTAGGAGTATGCACTGCCGGCTCAGCTACTAAAAATATATCATAATAATACTACGTTACTGTGCAATAAAATATGTCTAAGCCATATTACATAGACTGCGATCAGCATAGTTGCCCAAGTAACAATTTAAATGCTTTTTAGATTTATTTAGGTTTTATCAGTGTTTTATAATCACCACCTCATAAAGCACTGATTTATGCCAGAGTTATTAAATGCAAAATGCACTTTAAAATAATTTTGCCTTAAAAAAAGTTTTAAAAAGGCCTTCAAGAACTTAAATTAAAACTAAATTATCTTTTAGTCTTTATTGGCTCATGATTGACTTATCAAGGTATTTGTCAGCCTTCAATAAAACTTTATAGCTGTTAAGTTCAAGTTAGGAGGATCACATTTTATAGAGATTAAGCAAATGTTGTGGTTTTATCATTGCTTTATGAAATCAATTTGAGGTGGTTGTTAATGCTGGGTTATAATTCTAGTGTTTTGAAATCACAAAGTTTCAGGTCGAACCTTCATAAAACCAACTGCTTGCTAGAGTTTTAATGAAGCAAACAAACATCTGTAATAAATCAGTCTTAAACATAAAAGGATTCAGTTTAAATTTGCCCAGACTATAATATTTTAAAACAGGTAGTTTTAAAACTGTGATAAATATATACATATTCGTCGACATTTTATTTGTGTATGTGGAGCAGTGATTGATGATAAATTAAAATATCACTATTAAAACCAAGACACTTGATAAAAAACGGACATATATAGTGGACATATACCAAATAGCGTTTCGGTAAACTGACTTTTTGGGTTATATTATCCAAGCACCATAAATTCTATAGGTTTCAAAGCATTGTGTTATGTGCTCAAATGGTTTAAAATTGGTTTTAAGATAAGCCTGCAAGTTTTAAAACATTTATTAAGACCAATGAGGCTTAAAATATACTTTTACAATAATAAATCAACATACTTAAAGAGCAATTGATAATGTAATAGACACTTTAAGACAAGACATGTTTGAAGTAGAATTATTTACAGATTATAGGGTTTATACATACAGCCGCCATCTTATTTCCAGCCCTCCCAGATTGAACAAAAAAATGTAATTTGTACTTAATAGAAATGTTTTATAAAAACAATTTATACATACTAAACCATATTATGGGCAGATGCTAAAAAGCTCATTTTATTTTTTTAAAATTGTGTTTGTAGCGAGCGCAATTTTTAACAACTATCTAATACATGTTTAGCCTCATAGGAAATTTTAGACAACTATAAGTAGTCCCATCAATTCATTACAAGTGTTCCATCTTTAACTGTTTTTCTGAGCTGTTCTTAGTAGTTGTCAATTGTCCATGTTATAACTTATATATAACTATAGCGGCCCATTGCGCATGTAGAATAGATTTATTTGCATTTATTTTTACTTCAATAAATACAAAAAGTCCGCTCAAAGCATTTGTGTGTCTTTTAAGTTTTGATATAGTACCTATCCTAAACCAAGTATGGTTTTATAATATTCTTCAGATACTCTCTGGGTAAAGCTTTAGATAATTCATTAAAACTTGAAAGTTTTAATAGTAGTGGTAGTCCTTCCAAACTATTTACGTTTGTTACTTGGGTGTTCTACAGATCAGAAAGGCTAATATTTAATAAAATAATTTATTACATATAAGTTATTACAGATTATAGCGAAGGAGCTGGTTGATTGGCCTTGACCACGACGACCTCTAGGTGTCTATTGTGGCCCTAGCTGTCTTTGTTTTTTCCATAGAGCTCCTTATCCAGACTTGGTCCTTTAAACTTCGACTGGTATATTTTAGACTTCGAAATCTGTTGATAAGGGCCCCTTGGTATATCTATCAGTACTAGATTTTTTTTTCTCACCAAGCAGTTTCAGTCCAGTTAGGCCTTTACGGGCTCAGCATGTGGACTGAGGTTTTCGACGAGATACTTGGTCACCTATCTATGCGCTGGACCCAACCGAAGTTTCTTATTACCGCTGACCGAGTGCTGGCACCTAAACCGATAACCGTACAAGGAGCTACATACATACACATATAAGTTATATCGTGATATCAAAAATTACACAGACATAAGAAGAAAAAGTGTTATTTCTGGGACTACATTGTGTATGTAGAAGCGCTGAACAATTTGGTGGCCGCTAAGCTCCACCCACCAAATTTTAGTAAATCCTAAAAATTCAGGTTAACTATTAAAAATATTTAATTACCTTTTATGATAGAGTGTATCGAAGATGTAACTTTAGTCTTCTCTTTTTCCTTTGCCTCAGCCTCAGACTGACTTAAGGCTAAAGCCAATTGCAGCTCTTCCTCTTCTCGGAGTTCATCCTCACTCTTTTTTGGCGGTTCCTGCAATTCGACAGAGTTAGGCAACTGACAGTAATATGTCCAATTTGTACTAATATGGCAACTTATCTTATAATTATTGTTAAAAATAGTAATGGTAAATTATGACAAAAACACACACAAAAGCATCTTATGTTGTCATTAAATGCTGACATTGTAAAATAAAATATACCCAACTTAAGTAAACATAACCTCACCTGATTCTGTTGAGACAAAGTACTTTTCAAATATTCTGGTGGTAATTCAGTTTCAGATTTACTCGAAGTAGGCTTGACTGCTGTTGCCGGCTTGGTAGCTTGCTCATAACATGAATCGCAAACTCTAACCTGAAAATATTAAAAATATGTAAAGTATTTTGATTTTTAATTTAGAAACTCAATTTGAAGCATTGCTAAGAGGATAAATTATTACAAAGCCTGTTTGTGATAGAATAACACCGAGACTGTGGTCCTTGAATATTACAAATGATAAACGTATACAAATATAGTAAATCAGATATGTTATGCGCTTACCACAAACGAAAGTACTCGATTGTTTACCAAGTTCACAATTATATAGTCGGAGCAAAATAGGCGGAAAAACGCCTTTACTCGGAACCAGAGTGATTGTGCATAAAACTACATGTAGGATGGCTAATTTTATTCGTTAGAGTCTCTAGATCAAAGTTGGAAACAGTTTTTTGAGGGGTCTGCTGATAATTTGTTTATTGTGGAAATATAAACAATAAAAGTGATGTTCGATGAAACATTATATGAAATAAGGCACTGGCTCCATAAATTGACGTAATTTTTTGATTTCAGTGTGATTTCTTATATTTTTGGGGTCACTCGTTCCGATTCTAATGTCAAAAAAGTACCAATACTAGAGGGCGCCACAGAAAAAGTTAAGTGAAGATGAAAATAATGACAAATGAATATTACATGAAACAAGGTTTTTTTTTTCGAAATTCTGTGTCATTTTTACATTTCCTTGTCATCTTTTACGTTCTCTGGTTCACTCATTCTGATGCTGAAGGCAAAAAATGCGAATCGTAGAGGGCGCCACAAAAGAAACTAACATCAGATGGAAACAATTACCAACATGAAAAAAGCTGCTATCTCCCTAACTCTTCAGGCATTTTTCATGTTATTGTGGAGCGTTCATTTTTTGTTCCGTTCCAATGGCAAAATAGTGCCAATTATAGAGGAAGCCACAGAATAGACGGACATCGGGTGAAAATAACGATGATTTGGGATAATTATATGCTGTTAACTTCATATCCTGTATTTTCTTTATTTTACCAAAGGAAAACGCAATGCTCGGTACGCTATTAGCGTTTTCATTCGTCCTTACACGGTAAAAAATGAGACAAGATTTTACGAACTCTTTGTGACTTTTTTTTGTAAAATTACAAACGTTTGTAATTTTATGAACAAGTTTGTGAAATTACCAAGAGTCCAGGAATTTTCGGCAAAAGTTTGGAATATTACGAAGAGTTTGGAAATTTATAAAGAAATCTCGAAAATATTACGAAAATGCTTACAATTTTACAAATATTTTCGCACTGTTGCAAACATTTTTGAGACTTTCGTAAATTTCCAAGCTCTTTGTAAAATTACAAACTTCCGCCGAAAATTCCTGGAATCCGTTGTAATTTTACAAACATTTCTATAAAATTACAAACGTTTGTAATTTTATAAATGTGAGTCCGGGATTTTGCATGTGAAGACCTCCTAGAATTCTCGCGCATTCTATTTTTCCCTACTTTAGAATCCGAGAAGTAGATTTCAAAATATTGCAGAATATAATCAGAGGTTATCGTTATTTTTACCCAATGTCCGTCTTTTCTGTGGCGCCCTCTATGATTGACACTATTTTGCCATTAGAACAAAAAATGAACGCTTCACAATAACATGAAAAATGCCTCAAGAGTTAGGGAGATAGCAGCTTTTTTCATGTTGGTAATTGTTTCCATCTGATGTTAGTTTCTTCTGTGGCGCCCTCTACGATTCTCATTTTTTGCCTTCAGCATCAGAATGAGTGAACCAGAGAACGTAAAATATGACAAGGAAATATAAAAATTACAAAGAATTTCGAAAAAAAACCTTATTTCATGTAATATTCATTTGTCATTATTTTCATCTTCACTTAACTTTTTCTGTGGCGCCCTCTAGTATTGGTACTTTTTTGACATTAGAATCTGAACGAGTGACCCCAAAAATATAAGAAATGACACTGAAATAAAAAAATGACGTCAATTTATGGAGCCAGTGCCTTATTTCATATAATGCTTCATCGAACATCACTTTTATTGTTTATATTTCCGCAATAAACAAATTATCAACTGACCCCTCAAAAAACTATTTCCAACTTTGATCTAGAGACTCTAACAAATAAAACGAGCCATCATACATGTAGTTTCATGCACAATCACTCTGGTTCCGAGTAAATCCATTACCAGCTCTTCGTTTATTCTTAATATTGCCAGTAGCAGAGCTGTAGGTTAAATTATGATTATTTACTTTTACTGGATCAATTATGGAATTGTTCATTAAGCTAACATTATTTATTATAAATAAACAATTTACATCATATGCCTATCAATTAATATAAGGCAGTAAAACAATATTTACTTACAATAATTAAAAAGTGGTTCTAAACATTGTCGGTCAACGTTCATGACATCGCTCGTTATATCAATTATTTCTATGTCGGTATTTTCCTATGATTTTCACACTAACTATGGATAACCTATACTTCCACAAATTACATACGCCTTCATACAAGCTCTTAACGTCATCACGTAATGCTATGGAATTTCCTTACAATATACAAAAGTGGAACACTCTCTGTGAGCTGGTATGAATGAATGAATTAGTGATGGATTGCTCACCTATTTTTACTGAGCTAGCTCAGTCGTTCAGTTCACCAAGTTGAGCTGCCTCAGAAGCAGTTCATTTGAGTGACATGCCCAATATACGATACTTCACACATGAACGTACGTTGCTAGCTCATAGTGGCATATGAAAGTGTCAATGATACGGTTAATTTGCATTTTATTACATACGTCATAGTTAATTTTTCGTCATTTGCAAGCAATTTGAAATAAAAATTTTATAAATTATAAAATAACCGAAAATTACAAAAAATTTAAAGTCAACCCATTTTCTGTCATTGACTGGCTAGTTGGATATATCCAGTGCCATTGAGACATAAACACACACACACCATTTTCTGTCCAGAACATATGAACAATTTTCACTAATATGATATCGAAATGTGACATATGAAATCTTAAAATCAACGGAACTTGCTACATATTGAGTATATTTCAAGATATAGATAATTTAATGGATCTGTTGTTTAAAACATTTTCTTCCTTATTACGATTCGATTGTTTCTTCAAAAGCTATTAAAGCTTTCATACATAAACACAAGGAAAAGGGCGTTCGTGCGTTGGCTTGTGATGTCACAAGTTTAATTCTTTGTTTACGCAAGCGCCATATTATATACGAAATTTCTTGTAAAGGCATTTTTTTGTAGAATTTTCTGATCTTGTTTTATATTTCAAAAGTTATATCCGAAACTAAACTTAAAACAATACGGAAAATATTTAGCTAGCTTAAACCTATTGGGTGAAATATACCTCGGTAGAAACTACTAGTTACAGTAATGGACCTGATAGAAGCTCAGTCATATCGGCCTAACCTAACCTAGATTTACAAGTATTATCCACTTAGCAAATAAACAAAAAAGTGGGACATGCTCATTGACCTTACCTCTTTCTCAATGCCATACTTGGGCAGAGTTGTAGTTTTCGAGGTGCACTGTCCGCAAAAAACTTGTCCACAAGCTCTGCAATGATGTTTTCGTTGAAGTATGTTAAATGCAATTCTACACCTGTGGCACACATCCCCATCGGCCCATTCTGGGGCTGTGTCAGCTGAAAACATGGCATCTGATTCACGCAGCACAGGAAATTTGTAGCCCTCTGCCTTCATCACATGCATAATGTCCTGTGTAACATAATTAGAGTAATTAAATTATACATTTAAAATCAATAGTTTAGTTTCACAGACAATCCACACATGTACTTGTTCATTATATTAATGAATAAATATTTTTTAATTAGAATAATACTGTTGAATACAAATTAAACCCAATTTGTCACTGACATTAGCTATGAGTGAGTAAGCATTTTATCAGATATAACAGTAGATAACTACTTTATTTCGGTTCAAGGGTTTTAAAGCTTGTTGCACTTTAATTATAAATTATAATAATGATATAGACCAGGCAAGTGAGGCAAATTATTCAAAGCTGAGCTAAGGTTTCTATACATCAATGGAAAGCTATTTTCATTGTAAAAACAGATATGGTGTGTACACCAAATCCCAAGTTTCTGTACTTTTACTAGCTTGCTTTATTTATTTACTTCTATTTACTCCCACAACCTATCAACGGAATAAGCTCAAAATATACTAGTTCCAGATCTCGTTATAATACATACAAAATTTCAAGTCAATATTAAATCGTTCCAGAGTAATCGTATGTAAAAAAAAAAGTTAGACAGACTGACAGATAGACATTTCTTTCGTTCGAATTTAAAATCTCCACGTTTCATGATATTCTTAAACCAATTTTAAGAAAAAAAAAAAAATACAATTACTATTTACACTTCCGCTTCACTATGTGGATGTGGAAGTAATTGAATAGGTAAATCACACAATAATAATAATAATATATTTTCATTTCTTCCATTTAAATGTATAAAATACTCTAAGAAAAAGTCAAAGAAAATAAGTGTATGTACGTAGTACATATAGACACAACAAAATAAACAGACATATATACGTAAAGTACACAATAGAAAATCACAAACAAAATATATCAATGTAATTCAATAAGACAAATACAATATAACACAAAATTTATTAATCTCTTGGGACACTGGATACAGAAGAGATAAGACAAGTCAACAATACAAAAGTATAAAAAAATACAAAATAGATAAAATTAAGTATATAACCCATTGTAAAACACATTTACATTTCTACATTAGACTAGTATTTTAAGACTTGTGACATTTAAAAACTAGGTAAGAGCTAGATAAGTATGCGGTATAGTTAATTTATTACAGTTTCTAAGTTGTTTAGTGCCTCTGTGAACTCATTAATGGTAAAAAACAATTTTCAAGTAAAAATCTTTTCAGTTCTTTTTTTTAAATTGAAGAGATGTTAATTCTTTCATACAAGTTGGAAGTAAATTATATAATTTAGTGCCTGAATATATTGGTGATCTTTTGTATTTTGAATGGTAGTGTTTTATAGTTTGAAAATTGTTTTTGTCTCTGGTATCGAAGTGATGTATTTGAGCATGAGTTTGAAGGAGATCTTTGTTGTCATGTATGTAAGTTAGAATTTTTAAAAGGTAGGTACTAATTAGTGTTAAAATTTTGTGCTCACGAAAAATATCTCTGTAGGATGTTTGATAGTTTAAATTAAAAATTAATCTAAGGATACATTTTTGTTTTATAAACATTCTGTTTGCCTTTGTAGATAGTCCCCAAACAACGATGATATAGGCCATTATAGAGTGAAATTTGGCGTAATACACTGATACAAGCGATTTTGTATCTAATTTGTTTTTTAGAGATTTAATTAGAAAATGTATTTTGTTCAGTCTCTTAGCTGTATAATTGATATGGTCATGCTACGAAAATTGCGCTTCAATCATTGTGCCTAAAAATTTTGTTGAGTTGACAGTGCTTAGATGTTCGCTGTGAAAATAAAAGTTGAAGTTATGTGCAGGATTTAGGCTTATTCCAAATTCAACACACATTGTTTTTCTATGTTAATAATGAGACGATTTTGTAGACACCAGTCACTCAATTCGTGTAAGGTAGTGTTGACATTTTCAAATAATTTTTCAGAAGCTGTTCCGGATAAAATTACAGAAGTGTCGTCTGCATATATAAATACCTTACCCTTTGTAATATTGTTGAGTAGGTCATTAATATATAATAGAAAAAGTAGCGGACCAAGAGCGCTACCTTGCGGAGTTCCAGTATTTGTTTTGTACAAGTCTGATTTTACATTACCTTGTTTTACATGGAAACATTTATTAGTGAGGTAAGAGACCAAAAGCTGGTTGAAGTTTCCTCGTAAACCCAGACTTAGAAGGGTTTCAATCTGTCTCACAGAATGCACTATATGGGCCATGGTGGATCCTGTATGGAGATGCATGAACTGAATGAAAAAAGTGCAGAGGGTATCATTGAATGCTCGTCCATTGTATGTAAATCTTTAAAAGTTATTATTACATGTATTTAAAGGCCTCCTAAAGGTAATCTTGAAATATTCTTTCAAATTTTAACAGACATATTAGATATTGCTCAAAATGACGCCACATAAAACAATTTTATGTGGGGACTTTGATCTAGATTTATTAAAAGGAAGTAAGACAAACATTCAGACTTTTTTAACACTGCTGCAGTCATATAATTTAATGCAAACAATCATTGAACCAACTAGAATAACAAAAACCTCAGCCACATTGTTAGACAATATTTTTATAAATTTTGAAAATCCTTATATAGGACAAGTTATAACAACTGTATTAAGTGATCATGAAGCTCAAGTCTTAAAAATTCTTCCAGAAAATAAAGTTAATTTCAAAAAGGTAAGCAAACAGAGTTTCTCCACTGCAAAACTTCAACATTTCAAACAAGAAATACAATCAACTGACTGGAGTGACATATATACTAGTTATAAAGATCCCAATCAAGCCTATGAGTTATTTATAAAAAAATTTGCTACAATTATAAACACGATTTTTCCCAAAAAATTGATAAAACGATCCAATAATATGGATTACGAAAGGCATTAAAACATCTTGCAACACAAAAAGAAAAATACAAACAAAAAATCTATGGTGAAATCTTAGAACTAGAATATAAAAACTATTATAGAAATCTAAAGGTCATGTCTGAGGTCAAAATACGTGAAAATATTTCATATATTAACTTGTCAAATAACAAGGGCAAAGTAATACGGGACTTTGCAAAAAATTATACAGGTTTAAAACTTACAATGATTCCATATTACAGAATATTGACGCACAAGAAAATAATAAGCGTACTGTTTCAAATAATGTCAACAATTTTTTTTATAAATGTCAGTCCTAACATAAATTTTAATACAGTTGTAGTAATCATGTGAAATATTCAGGAATGAACGTATTTCTGTTGCCAACATGCCTAGAAGAGGTATGCAATGTAATAAAGAACTTGAAAAACACAAAGTCTGCAGGGGAAGATGAAATACCAGTAAAACTTCTGAAGCATGTTGCTGCAGAAATATCTATCATACAAAAAATTTATCGTTGCAAACTGGAATATTCCCAGAAAAGTTAAAAATTGCTAATGTCAAATCTACAGATATAAGAAAAAGGGGGATAAGAATGGTATTAACAATTATAGGCCTATTGCTTTACCCAGGCATTTGCTTGGTTGCCTGGCGCCCCAGTTCGACACTTTTTTAAAATGTATGTTCCAGCTACTGTCAGAATCTAATTTAGTTCGACGATTATTGTTACAGCATACTTCTGTAATATAAATACTCTCTCAACTTGGACACTTGTTCCCCAACTAACTATCGCGTATTTTAAGTGTGAATGGGAATTTGCAAAATATAACATTAATAGCACCTGTGGGCTGCAATGTTCTGCCATGTAATAGTGAGCATAACAACTTCTACTCAGTTGAGAACAAAGTGAGTCAACATGTGGTGGCCATGTTAATTTATAGTCGAGAATAACACCTAACATTTTAACTGACTCAGCACAAGTAATTTCAAGATCTTCGTTCTCAAAGAGACGAAGTTGATTACCCTCTCCTCGTATTCTAAATAATATCTCGCCTATAGTAAGCAACAAGAATAAAGAAATAATGAGTACATATGTACTGTGCTCGTTTGGAAGTGTTTGTTTAGCTCAAAATACGTTGGTGGCATTCTAGCCAATTTAAAGTCTTTCTGTGAGCATTTGCTTCACTATAGTTTTGTTGTAAAGCAGATATTATTAAAAATGGCATGAACAGATTTGGAGTTCCACGGGACTCACGACATTTAGGATCTCCTAGAAAAGACCAGTACTCTTCACAACAGATATATCAGTCTATTCTAGGAGCGATCTTGTGATTATTCATGCTGCAAAAATTGTGTTTCGAGGTGCCTATATATACTTTAACACTTCTAAAAGTGCGCAGTTGTATAGGATTAAAACAATTCGACCTACTACACGCATCACTTCTTTGTTTCTATTGGGTTAATTGAAAATTGCCACTGTTTTCATCAGAAACTATTGTTTTAAGAACATCCATAATGCCTCCGCCTCAATTTACTTTTCCTTTTGCAAAAAATATTTTATGTTGTATCCCAACAAGAAGACATATTTGTTTAGTAATGTGAGGTTCTGTGTGTATATATTATATTTATTTTGTCTCGCTTTTTTCTAATCATGTTTCAAAAAAAATATAATAATTGCATGCTAACCTTCAATTTATTAAATGTTAGTCAAGTAAAAAATCTCTATTAAGAGAAGATGTTTGACATAATTTAATTCTTGGGGAGCTCGCCCTCTGGCCTCAGTAGCGCAAATAGACCAACGTTAAATAAGTGAATATTACAAAAAAGATATTGCAGATCGCAACAACTATGCATTCCTACAGACAACGGGTTTTAGACTTGCCGCCTCCTATTTAGGATCATTTTCCTGGGCATACACATCTCTTTACTTTTCGTGCTCCACAATCTCAATCAGGTTTCTCAAGATTATTAGTCAGTAGTTTGTTTTCCCATGTTACACTGCCATTACTAAGGGTGTCTAGTCTATGTTTTATGGCGATCACTGCATCCTCACCCTGTGTTTCTTAAAGGTGTTTCAACATCTCATGAGCTGTGACCTTCATATGCGCATAGACAAAATCCCTCTTGTGGACTCAGTTACACTTCTTAAAACTATTAGATTTATTGTTTGCAATGTATCCCGAGCTCTTGTTTATGTATACAGCAAGGTAGCTGTCAGTGTTTTCAAAATACACTTATAAACCCAGAACAAACTTTGCCTTTTGCGCATTTCGCGGTTCATAAGATTCTGAAATACCTCTAGCAAATTTTACAATTTTTCATCACAAACTTATGCAAACATTGCTTGAACACAAAATAGAGGAATTAATATGGCTATAACCACATCATAAAAGCTACGTTTTCAGGATTATGAGTTGCCTTGTTTAAAAGTCTTTGTCAAGTTTCAAAATTTTATAGGTTATGTTCATCTAATTTTTCCTGATTGACTATTACTTGCTGTCTGCAAATACGTCTATTATGGAATATTATATTATATTATTTACCTTTATACTGTTTTAAATCAAATGTATGGCACTAACTGCGTGTATGTAATATAAAATGTAGACACTTGTTTATTATCTGAGAGCATGAGTATGAGTCATCAAATTAACATTAATATCTTTATAATCTACTGGTAAATATTAGGTGTAAAAATTATTTTTAGGCATCTAGAACAGTTGAATATGCAGATAAAACGACTGTGTTTTTGAAATTTAAAATTCTTATCTTCCGGAATACATAATAATAATAATAATAACAACAATAATAAAAACAACCAAAATAACTCTAACGAACACACTGACGACTAGAGTAAAACAAATAATTAAATCACAACTGTCGGAAAGGAACAAATGCAAAGCTATATATTTCTAAAATTTGGTATAATGCCTTTACCATCAGTATATATTGCTGTGTATCCACACTGTGGAACACTACCCAAGTATCGTGTTTGAAATCATAAATAAAATTCACAAATTTGTATGTATTTTAGGAAATAATCATAACAGTTTTACTTTAACGGATCATACAGAAGCCGGAATATCTGTGGTTTATTTAATCGATTCAAGTTCACTTGTTCTCAGCGAGTAGGATGCAGAGAATGAAACTTGATATTGAATTAGAACAAAATAATTAAATAAACATAAAAATAAGTTAATTTAGTTTTAACAAGGTTATTCTAAATAGTATACGATAAAACATGAACTTGTAGAGACTCACAGTCTCATTTAAAATGATTTAGAATGGATTTGGAAAACAATAAAGTAAAATTTATAAAATCTGACATTCATGTCAAAACTTAGGGCTGAAAATGCAGAAAGAAAGGACTAATAGTATGATGTTAAATGTTTGTTGGTGTATCAATTTCTTGTTTTAGTTTATAAAATCAGTATTCTGTCAGTATGAAAAACTGCAGTACGTTTTTAGCTACTAGCATTTTGTGTTTATCATTGCTATTCATCTAAATGTATGAATTAGTATTTATTTGAGATTGGAATTGTTAATTGTAGTTATAAGTAGATTTTATAAAAAGCATATGTAATATGTCAATATATTTCGAGTAACTACAATTATTCACTTAATCCTGAAAAGTAGAATAAGAAATTCATCAGGAAAATTAAAGAATTAAAAACAGTATTCAATTAATATAAAGAACAAACAAAACTGAATAGTTTAAATTTTAAATTAAAATTAAAATTTGAAATATTAGATCAAAATAGAAAAAAACAATTGAAACATTGGAATTTAACCCAAATAAACGACTTAAAATAACAAATCAGTTGATCATACACCGCTGAACAGCGAGCTGCGAAAAATATTCATCCACGAATAATTAATAAATTGAAAATAAAAGAAAAGTGGTGAATAAATTAAAGGTTAGAATATTACAATCCAGATATATTGATATCAAGAAAAATTGTAAAAGTATTACACAATTTAAATTTTCAGCCCTAAGTTTTAACATGAATGTCAGATTTTATAAATTTTACTTTATTGTTTTCCAAATTCATTCTAAATCATTTTAAATGAGACTGTGAGTCTCTACAAGTTCATGTTTTATCATATACTATTTAGAATAACCTTGTTAAAACTAAATTAACTTCTTTTTATGTTTATTTAATTATATTCCTGCTTCTGTATGATCCGTTAAAGTAAAACTGTTATGATTATTTCCTAAAATACATACAAATTTGTGAATTTTATTTATGATTTCAAACACGATACTTGGGTAGTGTTCCACAGTGTGGATACACAGCAATATATACTTTTCCATTATTGAAATACATAAAAAGATTAGTAAGTAGTTTTAACACTCAATCTGACTCTCACAGTTATAGTACAAGATCTGCAGATTCATTAAGGATGACCCGTTTCAGGCTGAAAAAATCTGAAAAGAATTCCCTAAATCTTAATCCGTATAACAAACTACCATCTGAAGTAAAATCGTTAAATCTAGATCTCTTCAAAAAAACTGTTAAAAAAATTATATTGAAACACTGTTTTTATTCGGTTGACGAATATCTGAGGGCATCACCCCTATAAAAACCTAACCATCAAATAATAATATTTAGTAATTAAATAATCACATTAAATGCACTTGTATTGATGTGGAACAGAATTACTTCATATTTTTCTTTGTATACACATGATTGTCTGCATCTTATATACACGTGTGTAGGTATGTATGTACCATATAATGTTTTCGTCTTGACAATGTAAGTGTACTGTACTATACTGTTTGTTTTACTATATTTAATGTATTATGTAGATTTGTTATTTATTTTTTGTATGTATAGAACCACGACTGATTGCTGGTTGATATAGTTGGAATTTATTAACCATAGGATATATTCTCTTTTTTTTTTGTTGACTTGCTACAAATGTACATAATTGTATATCATGTGGTTAAATAAATGCTATTTATCTATCTATCTATCAACACATATGCGATACCCGCATTAATTTATAGTTTTGGAGTGATCAAATGGACAAAAACAGAATTAGAACAACTAAACAGACTAGTCAGAACAATACATACGAAACACAGAGCACACCACCCAAGATGCTCAAAGAAAGGTTTCATTTACCAAGGAGACTGGGGGGAAGAGGAATAACAGATATCACCAATGCACACTACAAACAAATAATTAAATTGAGAAGCTATTTCTATGGAAAAACAACATTTAGACTGCACAATATAATAACGCAGATGGACGACAAGATAACACCACTCAACCTAGCAAAAGTGTGTTGTAGTCTATACAACACAAATATCAACATAGACATTAATAACGCCAAAATTGACAGATGGATGAGCAAAGAAATGCACGGCAGATATATAAATCAACTCGACAACAACAATATAGACAAAGAAAAATAAAACACATGGCTGACCCATGGAAGTCTATTCGCCAAAACAGAGGGGCATATAATGGCAATTCAAGATCAAGTGGTCGCCACGAGAAATTACAGAAAAGCCCTTATTAAGGAACGAAATATGCCTACAGGTAGATGTAGAATGTGTGACAAAACAACAGAAAATATTGAACACATAATAGGGGGATGCACAACACTAGCACCTAACGAATATATGAGAAGGCATAACAATGTAGCTAGAATCGTTCATCAAAATATATTAAAAAATCTAAAAATATTAGATAAAGAAGAGCCCTACTATAAATATAAACCAACATCAGTTGTTGAAACAGAAACCTATAAGGTATACTGGGATAGAGGAGTAATAACAGAATATTTCACAGAACACAACAGGCCAGATATAATAGTTACAAAGAAAATGGAGGAAAATATTTACCTAGTAGATATAGCTGTACTCCTAGCATATAATCTCATAAAGACAAAGACCGAAAAAATACACAAATATCTAGAACTGGCACAAGAAATAAAAAAAAATGTGGCACTAGGAGACAGTAACCATCATACCAATAATAATACGGGCAACAGCAGAAATACCTACTACTACTACTTGTGGATGTGGGAGTACCTCAGGGAAGTGTTCTTGCACCAACACTATTTTCTCTTTACGTAGCTGACATCGCAAAATATTTATCGGATTTTAAAATAACAATGTATGCTGATGGCTTATCGATATTAATTTCAAGGGAATCGGCTGAACTTAATCAATCAGCTTGAAAATATCTAATGGAAAAATAGCACGCACAGTGGTTCTCTAAAAATTTGTTAAATTTAAATTCTAGTAAAACTGAATATTTATTGTTTTATACTAAACAAAGAAAGGTAGAAAGTATAAACATAAACCTAGGTGAAATGGATATAAATAGAAGTAATACTGTAAAATTTTTAGGGATAACACTAAGTGATACCCTTGAATGGGATAGTCATATATGCAGTGAATCAAAAAAATTAAATAGCAAAATATATCAAATAAGATATATGCGGAATCTACTCGATACAGAAGTTATGAAAAACTTTTACTTTGCAGAAATACAATCCCGCCTTCTATATGGAACAATACTGTGGGGTACATCCCCAGCAGCAAAAAAAATATTCTTAACTCAAAAAAGATGCATACACACTATATTAAATAGAAGCCAAAGAGAGTCGTGCAGAAACTTATTTGTACAGCTAAATATACTTCCCCTATGCTGCCTCTACATTCAAGAAGTTGCCTGTTTTATATTTAAATGTAAATGTATTATTCATCGTCAAAGTGACATACATAGTTATAGTACAAGAAACCGGGACCTACTTTGTACACCCCAAAATAATTTAAATTTAACTCTAAGAGGGCCACTAAGTACTGGCATTAAAATCTATAACAAAATTCCAACCTCTATAAAGGAACAGCCTACCTACTTTACTTTCAAGAAGTCATTGAAAAAATACCTTCTTCAAGGCATGTATTACAACTTAGACGAATTCTTCTCAAATTGATCTCTTTCTTTTTAAGTATTTGTTAGATATCTCAATATGTTTGTTTGCTTTTTTCTCTTCTATAATTATTTTATGTAAGTTTGTGTATAACACTTTTTGACTTGTTTTATACCTTTGTGGTCTCTTTGAATCAATAAAATTTATTACTATTATTATAGCAGAGCAGGGCAAAGCGCTAAATACCAGTTACTACCAGAGGACGATTCTGAACGACAGCAAGTACAGGATGTGGGGTCTGACAGAGGAACATGTCAGTCACTTGGTAGTGGGATGTAGTACTTTAGCACCATCGTAATACACTTACTGACACAACACAGTGACCAGTTATTTCCACCGGGTCATGTGTAAGCAATTTGATATACCAGCATCACAAAAATATTATGAGCATTGAAATTTTAAATTTGAGTGGAAATTTTTTTTTTTCATTATCTATTCCCTTTAGACGGTCCACCCTGTATATTTTCCAGTGAAAATCTAACCTTTTCTTCGGTGGTAGTAGCGTCAGCTATCTATCAAATTTGACTGTTCTCTGTCAAGTAATTTTTAGTTAATGCTCCAACAGACAGACCAACACAGATAGATAGACAGACAAACACACAGACAGACTGACTGACTTGAAAATCCTATATTTTCGTAATCTACAGATCGGAAACATGTAAATCCGAAAAAATCTCGGAGGGTGATTTTTTTCTCGGATAAAATACTTCAGTATGCGATTCTTCCACTCTCTCTATCTTGTAAAGTATTGATTCTAGAAAAAAAAATTAATAGGAACTTATTTGTTCCAAATTTCATTTATTTTAACATTTTATATAATTACTTTTTCGCTAGAGGAAGTGGTTTTCGAGTTATTCCAGAAAAACGTGAAAAGGGAACTTTTAAACTACCCCCTACCCCCCCGCAGACCATCCACTGATCAGGACTGTTAGTATGTTGTTCTCCCCCCAACAACTATACAGAAATTGGCAACTACACGAATTAATTCTCCTATTTTTCCTTCGTTGATTGGACTACCCCAGGCAGATGGTACTTTGCGATGAGTTCCTTCATTCTTTAGCCACTCTGTACTTGAAGGTATGTCCTGTAACAATCACGTGTAGGTGGCAATCTGGCTAGTTGTAATTTTGGCTTTGCCACCACGGTAGAAAATGTGCGGTACCTCAGGTCATCCATTATCAATGTCCCACAGTCCCACCGTACAATTTCACCAGGAACTTGTCCCCAGCTTCGGAGAATTGGTGAGGCGTTGCATCTGGGTCTTTGAATATGCTGACTACGTCTGATGTAGTTGTTATCAGACACCTGCATTACTTTCTTCTTCCCAATACCGAAGGGAGCTGATGTTGTGTCGCATCCATTAATTCCATGTAATTGTTTTTAAGACACTAAACGTACGAATAAAATTCTGAATTTTTGTAGATCCATTATTTTATACTTGCACTTTCAATTTATGAAATAAAAAAATGCAGAACAAGCCTATTACCTGGAAAACTTCAAATATGTTTTTGACATAGTGCATAGAAACTGCAGGAGCTAAACAGTAGTCAAACAATGTCTCTTTACAAAGTGTAAAAGTGGTATTTGATGTGCGTAGCATGTCTCAAAATGAAATTCGAAAATGTCACAACTTCCAAGAAGTGTCGAGACTTTCGGGAAAAATCTCAATTGATAGTTTCAGATTTCGTATTCCAAAACGGAAATTTCTATGTTTTGTCTGAAAAACTTACTCATTAAAGAAATAGCCGACTTTGATAAGTGAATAACTGGAAAACAGGGAGTAATATCTCGACGAAATATATCCTAAGCACAGTAAAATTTCGTCCCGTTCCGATTGGTCCCGGCCCCGACAGACAAAATCGTGCACGAAAAACTTACTTTTTAGAGATAAGAATTGCAAGGTTCCGCGACTTGGTAGTGCTGCGATAGTTACTGGGAAGCGTATAACGCATACGTATATATTTCAACACATTAAATCTTTATATTCACTTGGGAAACTTGGTATTACCTATACTATTTAGAAACAATATATGTCATTATCCACAAGGACAACAAAAATGACAAGAACAAAATGATATAGGTACATTAATAATGGAGAAAGAATAATCACACATATCTGTCAATTTCACTTATCAGAAAAAGGGTTAAATTCTTCAAAGATGTACTTACTATTTCAATGAAAATACAGAATATTTTAAGAAGTACTAATGGTTTACCTTTAATGCTCCATGTTTTGGATTTTTCCTAAATGCAAAAGTCCAAGCTTGAATAAGCTCTAGCAGTTTTGCACGGACGTTTTCATGGGGTGTAGTTCTGGCTAGCTCATGCAAAAACTCACAATTTGGTTTAGTTGTTAATTCTTCGTGTAACACGGTACCTAAAATATTGTGCGTGCAGTAAGTGTACCTACAATTTTGATTTACTTGTTCTTACCACAATTTTTTACCATACTTTCTAACACTAACAGTGCATACATTGCAGAATGAGGATTGGTGGATGTAAGTTTCTTTCTTAGCGCATTCAGGGCATATTTAGGCCTGCAAATTAGAAAATAGTACAATGTTCGGAACAATGTTTTCTAGTAAGTACTTACTGTACATCATTTTGTCTAATTAAGTCACATATCTGCAAAATGGATGGCCAATCTGGTTCCATCAATATGTGGCTAGTAGCTTTATCTAAAATTATAATTAAATGCTTTTAATACCTTCATAACTTGCTAACTAAAAAAAATGCTCTTACCAAGTAATCTATCAAAATTGTTTGTTCGAAACATTTTTCAAGTTCGCTTATATGTTTTCTATCACAAAACGAACAATGATTATTATTATTCTTGTTTTCTTTTCAGTTTTACGCTGAATGACTCATTATTCCATTAGCAAACAGCTGATTTTGATGGGAGAAAGTCGAACTCCAAACATTCTCGATTACCGATGGAACATGAACTTCGTAAACAGCAATAAGCTTTGCAGTATGAAGAGTAGAGATCTCTTTATACTTTGTAGGTAGTTCTGCGTTATGTTACCAAAATTGGAAACAGATGGCGCCAGCGATACTGCATTTGAAGCAAAGATTAGAGGGATGGGAAAAGAGGTTCCACTTATGTAACATTACAAACGCGATCGCTCCAAAAAACGCGATTTAAAGAGGTCACGTTTGTCGCGTAGCCTTGTCTGAATTTAGTTATTTCAGATGGAGACGTAACCTATTCAGTTCTTAAGGTGGCCATTCCCTAGAAAGAGGCATCCGTTAGGGAAATATTTATTATTTTTGCCCATAACTTTTTTCTTAGTACAATCGTGGCCAGAAAAAAGTTTCCGACCTGAACAGTGTATTTCATAATTTTTCCCTGCGTGAGTATGACTTTGCCTTTGAGTATTATAAGCTCCGCCCAGGCGGCTGCCGCTAAGGAAATGCCTTTAAAATTAATATCACAATAATAAATGTTTCGAGTTCCGTGTCGGCAACGCAAAGACTCTATATTTCATACTCACCGACTTTTTCATTCAGTTACTACTACTACAACCATTGATATTTGGACACTTTGCAAATGAATGAAAGAATCATGTAAAGAAATAACTTTTTCTTGCTGAATTTCATGAGCATATAATATTGTGAATATTAATTAACTGTATATCTATTTGAACTTATTAATCTATTAAACGACATTAATCGACTGTAATAAATAATAAAACGGTAATTTCTAATCTAATAGTTAAAATACATTTTTTGCTGACAGTAAATTACTGAGGTCAGTGGCATTTTTTCAATAATGCCACAAGGAGCTTGAAAAAATCGATCTGGACGTCCTACCCTTTCTAATTAATCCAATGGAATAATTGTGGTTTGTGAAAAATGGCTAAGATGCAATGAGTAAATTAATATTAAATGTCAGTTCAGTCATTTCAAAACTGATTAAACAAAGTAAAACTGTTTTATTATTTTTAAATGACGTTCAGCACTGTAAAACCAATGCCAATCATATACGATATCATGTGCACAGATAAAAATATTTTAAATTAAGAATTGTTTAATGTAGTCGGGAAGGCACATACAAGAAGTTGAAGTGATGTGGCTGTGTTATCAATGTCAAAATACCGCGTTCACAGTCGTAAATCTTTCAACATATTGTTCTCAAAAACAAACCAACAAAAATCGGATTTGATTTAAATATTAGAACTAGTTAACTTAAATCTAGTATACGTATCATATTTTATATTTGAAAACTAAATGAAATTAAATATCTCTTTTGAATTATTACACGCGAACGTGCCACTCAATCGTCCGCAATTCACCAATAATTTTTTTATATTCTTCAATGGGACTCAAATATTCAAATAAAATATGATACGTACTAGAATAAATATATTAAATGTAAAAAAAAGTTAAAAATCGGCATAATATTTGCTCCTAAGGGAGATTAATATGTTAGAAAAAATGTATTCAATTTTGCCAATTTAATTGGACGGTTTACTAATAGAGGGCGAAGCAGTAGCTATTCGAAGTACCAACTATGCCAAATCACTAAAAACTGCAGGGTCGAACTTTTTGTTTTCTCTACCATTTGAAATATAGCTTAAAATAATTTAAATTTACTTACCAATTGAATTGTTACATTTCTAGTAGCCCGGGAGGCAGCGACAGATTTTTCGCGTTAATATCTATAAAGCTAGATTTTTTTTCCAAAGAGAGTTTAGATAGTATCTATAATGAAGGCGCAATTCTACCAAACTCTTAGTGGTGCATAAATGAGTAAAAAATTAAACATTTAAAATTTCGTTTTTCGAATTGTCACGAATTGTCAAGAAATGATGATTCGCCTTCGCTCCTGCCGGCCCCAATTTTCGATTCTCACCTCGCGATTCATGTTGTATGGTCATTGCCGACCTTCTCCTCGCCATCGAGATATAGAACGGGTCTCCAATCGCCGCATTTGTTCAGTTCTTAGGTTCTTACGTTTGAAAAAGTGACTTGCGGTCGGGCTAATCGGCGACTATTTTTAAGTGGTTTCCCGAGTTCGAATCCCGTTCGGGGATATTTTTTTTTTTCGTTTTCAATTTTTTGGCACATATTTTTGATTCTATAATTGCGATTTGCTCCGTTCTATTGCATTTCTCGGAGAAGTTTTGCATTTTCCGCCCCGGAATATTAAGATGCTCTATTTGGATTAAAAGTCACATTCTACCTCCGGGCTCCGGGTGGCTAAATCTTTGGTAGACGTTGCAAAAACGACAATACGTGGTCAAATCACGACAATTTTATTCCTCATTAGTATTAATGAACAGACAGTATTTTTATAGATCTGTTAATAAGCTTTTATTTACTCCATCATATTATATTATTCTGGTAAAGAAATTTCTAATTTTTAATCGAAATAGTGCAGATTAATATTTCGCGGCGGAAAATGCAAAACTTTTCAGAGAAATGTAATAGAACGGAGCAAATAGCAATTATAGAATACAAAATATCTGCCAGAAAATTGAAAACGAAAAAAAATAAGTATCCCTGGGCGGGATTCGAACTCGGGAAACCACTTAAAAATAGTCGCCAATTAGCACGACCGCAAGGCAATTTTTTAAACATAAGAACTGAATAAATGCGGCGATCGGAGATCTGTTCTATGTGGCAATGGCGAGAAGAAGACCGGCAATGACCATACAACGTGAATCGAGAGGCGAAAATCGAAAAGTGAGGCCGGCAGGAGCGAAGGCGAATCACCATTTTTTGACAATTCGTGACAATTCCAAAAACGAAAATTTCGTCAAATTTTTACTCATTTATGCACCACTAACAGCCGGTTTTACAATCGCAAGTTAACT
Organism: Stenurella melanura; assembly: GCA_963583905.1. NCBI lineage: Eukaryota > Metazoa > Arthropoda > Insecta > Coleoptera > Cerambycidae > Stenurella > Stenurella melanura. The sequence goes on from OY757316.1 coordinate 44,908,601, forward strand.
TTCATGTTAGTTGACTCTTACTTGCAGGTTAACTACAACTTTACCGATACTTGCGTTTTTCAATATAAAGTTAAGTGATGGTTTGTAAACGAGAGGTTAGGAATAAAATTTATAATGTTGGTACTGGAAAAATGGGTAATATACATAAAATGTATGAATTTTAGCCAAAGTCACGCCACCTTCTATCAAATATAAATGTCACAAGCAATTTATGAGTTAGTGGTCTATTATTAAGTACGTAAGTAGTATTATATTTAGTCTCGATCTATTAAAAAAATCTCTTTCATCATATTCTTCGAAAAAGTTAAGTCTATACCGGATTACCTTGGCTCCTCATCACTGATATATGAACTTCCTTCGTATATATCCATTTTCAAGCGAAATGTCAAAAAATTATTTTGCGACACTTATTTTATAGGTTATAAATTGCCAGTAAACTGTCAACTTCTAGTTTACCCACTCCTCATCTGCTAGTAAAGTTAACTACTAGATAACTACAACATTGAAAATAACCAGCTATTGTAAAACCCAATTTCTATAATAACCTGAAAGTTAACTCTGACTGAAAGTTAACCATCTATTGTAAAACCGGCTGTAAGAGTACGGTAGTTATTAAAAATTTTTGTCGTATTAAAATATATTTATTTAATTAAATCAAATAGATGTAATAAGATAGTTTATTGTGTAAAGGCAGAACTGTTGTTAACACTTATACAATACTAATATTTTAAAAGATACACCAGCAAAAAGTTACCGTATTATAAGCACCCTGTTGAAGCGGATTACTGCTAATATATTTTTTGCAATCATAGAGCTCCTGTAAAAACTTCGCGGCTATGTTATTCATCTCTGTCAGTAGGCGGAGCGAAAATAAATAATCTCAAGGAGCCTGATTCAAACAGGAGTAATGTTGTTTTAGGTTGGAAACTTTTTTCTGGCCACGACTGTACGTATATTTAGAAAAACTATAAGAGTACCTAAGTAGAACCATAACAAGACTATTGCTATGAATTTTCAATCAATAATTTAAGTGGTTTGCAAAATAGCTTGATTTAAAACTACGAAATAGGAAGATTAACATAATTTTTAAGTTTAAATCTAGCTATTCTACAAATCACTAAAATTATTGAGTGAAAATTCATAGTAATAGTCTTCTTATGGTTCTACTTTGGTATTCCTATGATTTTTTTAAAATATACGTACTAAGAAAAAAAAGTTGTGGCCAAAAATAATAAATATTTCCCTATCGGATGTCTCTTTCTAGGGAATGGTCACCTTAAGTCGCGTTCTTACATTTTTTTTTACTAAATAATGGTAGACACCAATAAGGATATAAGTATGTGTATGTTATAATAAGACTAGTGTTATGTTATAAGGTATAGATAAAATGAGTCTGGTGTGCACTTTAGTTTGGTCCGATTTTAAACATTTTCTAAATGGTAATGAAAAATATAAGGCGAATAGAACATATTAAAAAAAAAAAATTGTTGGATGAACCGTAAATTTAAGAGAAAAAAAAAAGAGAAAAAAGTGTTTCGGTGACGGACAATGGAAAATCGCGCAACAATATGTATATTTATAGCAAATGTCGCAGATATCTCGTGTTATTTAGTGGAAAAAGGCGGGGGGAAAATAATATCAAACAGAAATAATTTAGTAGATGTAAAACAATGAACACACTAACAAAATTATCCGTAAATCCCGTAAAAATAATCAGAGGCGCGTTTAGGCCTAGGCGCACTAGGCGCGCGCTTAGGGCCCCACTTTTCCAGGGGCCTCCATTTCCCGATTTATTGAGGTAAAAAGGCAATGTAAAAATTTAATTTCTTTGTTATGCCGTTATTTATTTTCTGTTTTCCGATAGCAATAATGATAATTACAACTACATATCATGAAATACATTTCTTCCCTTTTCCATATCATCCTCATCAGATCTCAATTGCAACAAAAATAACAAAATAAGAATGGTTCATGCGAATATGTGTTCACGAACATTTGTCGTTTATTTACATTTTATATTATTTGAATTTGAAATAATTTTATAGTTCTTCCTTTCGATTTCAATTTTTTTCATATTTTAATGTAGAAGTCTATAGGAATTTATTGTTTGTGTTTATCGTGTTTGAATATTCTTGAATATTTATTTTTTTATTTATTTTTTATTTATTCACTGCATCACACTGAAAAAAATATGTTCGTATTAATGAATTGGTATAGTAACAATAAATGTGTAGATAGGTACATTGTCTTAATGAACATATACATTATATCAATAAACAGATTCATAAATTCTCAATGAACTTTAATTCATTGATTTCGCGAACGTATTTTTGTCAGTGTATTAAAAAAAGGTGCAATCAATTAACAGACCAATTTGGCAATTCCTTAGACGTTACTATTTAAGTTTCGGCAGTCGGCACGTGCCAGATGACGAATCAGCTTTTCGGTATATTTCACATTAATGAAAATAAATCTACTGATAATGATGATGCGAAAATTCAAGAACCTGAGACAAACAATCTAGAAAACCCGAGAAAATAACTGAGAAAATTTTGATTTTGAAACCAGTGATGAGGACTGCGAAAAGGAAGAACCATTAGGAAACGATTCTAGTGAATCTGACGATGATGAACAAATAGAAAAAGAATCTGAAAATAAAGAAAATTTGGAAAAAGAGTCTGACGATGCAAAACAAGCTAATAATCAGTGCACTGCAATGATCAATGCATTAGTATCAACCTATAAAGGCGACATAGATCCGAGCTATCTCCAGATAAATTGCATCAATTTTTGATACATGCCGGCTTAAGTCGCCTGCTGAAAGGTATAAAGGACCCCGCAGTCTTTTATAGTAAAAATGTGTTTCAGTCGATAGTTCTGAAACTTGGGGAAAATGTTGTCCTGGGCCCCCTGATTAAAATTCATTTTGACCACCAATTCGACCGAATTCAATTTTTTTATTTAGAGACGATTGAAACTGTGAACATCTGCGAAGGTCTGCTTAAATGTTCCATACAAATTCTGAAAATATTCATAATCATTTTTTGGAGAAAGATAAACATCTTTTGTTTCTTGGTGTTTTTTTTTTCAAAGTGCTTCTCCCGGAAAAAATAATAAAGAGAAAAAAATATTTTTTTTGCAATTTTTTTACGGGAAAAGGAAGCACTTTGAAGAAAAAGTTGAAGGGGCATAAGCTGATTATTTTTACCTAATATTTTGGGATATTTCTGAAGTAGAAAAAAAATTAAATTTTAGGGAAATTCTTGGTTGAAATTATGTTTGTCTAAGAAATTCTGAAAACCGGTAGGCGTGTTCTTTGAACAAAAATAAGCATCTTTTGTTTCTTGGTGTTTATCTTCAAAGTGCTTCCTTTTCCCGTAAGAAAATTACAAAAAATATTTTTGTTTGTTTATTTTTTTCCGGGAGAAGGAAGCACTTTGAAAAAAAAATGCCAAGAGACAAAATATGCTTATTTTTCTTCAAGAAATGAGCATGAATATTTTCAGAATTTTTATGGAACATTTACGCAGACCTTGTGTTCACAGTTTCAGTCGCCTCTAGATCAAAAACTCGAATTCGATCGGACTGGTGGTCAGAGAGAATTTTATTCAGGGGGTCCAGGAGAAAATTTTCCCCAAGTTAGAACAATCGACTGAAACCTATTCTTACTATAAAAAACTGCGGAGTCCTTTATTCTCAATGTGTTGCAGGCGACATTTTTTAATGTTGAAACCCTTTTGTGTATTTACTTGACCATTCCGGTCAGTAATCCCTCATGTAAACGCACTTTTTCGGCGCTCAAAAGAATTAATAACTACCTATGAAGTACTTCGGGGCAACAGCGACTTTAAAATTTGTCTCATCTGTATACTGTATCAGAGGAAACACAAAACTGTGATATCAAACGTTCAAATTGACAAGTTTGCTAACATATAAAGCCGAAAAAAATAATATGATAATATGTTTTTGTAACAATATACTTGCCTTCAAATCTTTAGATCTCATATTTTTTTAATCGAGGGGCCCTCAAATATCACAGCGCCTAGGGGCCCAATTTATCTAAACGCGCCCCTGAAAATAATGTCTGAAATGATTACCGTAAATAACCTAACAAATACAATCCATTTTATCACGTAAATGTCAAGATTGAAATAACGACAATATCCGAAGTAATCAACGAACATTTCCGAACTGGTGCAATCTATGTTACAAAGTCAAATGTTAACATGAGCGTCCTACTGAACATGTAAAAACATTGTGAAAATACATAAATTTATATATTTTAACTAGTAATTGTGATCTTCATCCAAACCTAAATCGACTCGTAAGTGAACTTGTATTTCATTGTTATCAAGCTCAAGTGAAAAAACAAACTATGTTACAACAAACTAAAGTGCACCTGAGCCGATAAAATATAAATATTTTGAACTTGGTTATGCCTATATTTATAAAACCGCAACAAACATGTGCCGAAACTTGCGTTTGGGTGTGGTATACCATACCGAGTGGTTTAGCCAATAAAGGACACTTGTAACTTTTGATTTGGTCAATGGATTACTTTCAACTCTGGTGTAGTAGTATAAAAAAAGAATCCAATGATATGATGTAAAAGACCAAATTGCCGACTTCCGGTTACGATGCATCTTACATGAAAATCTGATTTTCAAGTGGGAAAACCTGTATATCTTTGTATATTTCGATCCTGCCAGCTAAATTACATATAATCCAAGAATCCAACCTTCAGATGTTGGAGAAACCTTAGACTAGGAAAGATAGATGGTGAGGACTCGTAACAGCGCATAATCGCCACGCTAACAAGTTGTGCCCAAGACGCCATTGCGGTGGTGGCACACAAACGGTAGAGAGCAAAATGAAATTTTCCAATAGAAGTGATTTATAAGTGATTTAGTGCTAATTTATGTAATGTACCTACATGACGGTATCATATTCTATAAACTACTGTAAAAATCACAGCGGGAAAAAATTGAAAGGAGTGACGCTTTGCAGGTAAAAGTATATGCAGTTTTTCACTTTACCTAGTTAAATTAACTGTAGGCCTATTATTTACTTAATTATGTCCGTGTGCATGCAATGATAATGAGAAGCATAGTAGGTATATCATTTTCTAGTATGCAATTTGCACGTTATTTGATTGAAATTTTCATTCATCTTTTCTTCATTGAATATAGAACAGTGCATCCGAAATAACACTTTTTCCATGGGCGTAGGTATATCGATTATGGTGTTATATAGAATGTAGAATAAATTCTGGTATGTAAGATATGAGTAAATATATTTATGATAGTGAATATTAATTGTATTATTATGAAGCTGTTTTTGGAAAAATACCAGTTTTGTATCGTTTTATTCCTTTGATGTGATAAACTTGACACCTACATATTGTACATATGTTCCGCCACTCGCGCTTGCTCTCTGGTGGCAGGCGGCTTCACCATTGGCAGTAGCGTTACGACTCCTTACAATATATATCTTTCCTACTCTAAGGGAGAAACCGACTGTTTTAGCCTGTTCAGCGTTGCCAGGTTTATAATTGTCAATACTCGTACCAACCTGACAAAATACCCGCTTTTACCCGCATCTCATAATGAAACTCCCCGTAATTTTATACTTGATATTTATGACTATTTATGTATGTGGGGGATATCTACTACTCCGAAAAGCTGAAAGACGCAGGAGGAGGTGGTAGATGTTATCTCTAAATAAGAGTCGTTCCTCGTAAGTAAAATATGATTTTGATTACCATTTTAGAGGTTTTCGAAAAAGTTCCTGGCCATTTTCTAGTTTACGTGTTACCTCCAAAATGACAATTTGTACAAAATCAAACTTATTCAGTGTTTTTACGTGGTTTTTAGACATGTTTTCTTGGTGGGAACCACTTTCATCCTTCCCCTAAAATGACATTTATTTTTCACGGAACGAGATCATTTTGAGGGGGAGAATGAAAGCGGTTTACACCAAGAAAAAATGTCTAAAAACTATGTGAAAACACCCAATAAGCTTGATTTTGTACAAATTGCGTCATTTTGGAGGTAGCACGTAAACTAGAAAATTACCAAGTTTCTTATGTTAAATTATAAAATTCAAAAGCTGTATCTTTCATTATCTATAGAAACAGTGGAACGCACATGTTGCAGAAGTTAAATGCAGAACCCTATGGAAAGTTTGAAAACTTCTGTCGAATGTCCGTGACAGATTTTGAATTTCATTGGCAAAACTAGGTCCACATATTAGTAAAAAAGACACACCTATGGGGAAATGTATACCACCCCAAGAGGAGGCTAGCTATAACATTACGTTATTTAGCTACAGGCGATAGTTTTACCAGCCTAAGATATTTATTTAAAATTTCAAACCAAGTTGTGTCGAATATTGTACACGAAGTTTGTGCTGCCATAATTAAAGAGTTAAAAAGTGAAATACAGGTAAGTTAGTGTAAAATAACTTTTATTGTGTCACATTATAATATTATTTCACAACTCAGAAAATTAATACACCTATGCTTAAAAAATAATCAGAATAAACCAAAACATTCTGAACATACAAAAATACTATTAGTTCAGACAATAAAGGTAAAATGTTGTAAAAACCTTGAAAAAATTAATAAAAGAAGCATCTCTGGGATTTAAGTAGTTATTAACCTGTAGAATGGAATGATGCATTCTTTGCATTTCCAAGTTCCGGGAAAATTCAAAAAAATTTGGAAAAACTTTTTGATTTTCGTTCTTTTTTGCTCTAACAGCTAAAATAATGAAAATACAGAAAAAAGTTTCCAACAAAATTTGTAGCTCGTCTCTTTCTCTACAAAATAGGTCTTTACAAATTTTTGTCTTACTTAAGCCGTTTAGGAGATAAATAAATCCAGTTTTCCACTAACAGTTTTGGGAGTTTTGTACGACCGGACATATCGATCGATAATTATTACTATTCAGAGCCGTTAAAAAAATGAAAACAACGTAAAATGTAGAGAAAAGTCTCAGCTTTAATGTGGAACTAATCACAAAATTCATACAAATTTTTATCATAGAGAAAAAAGTGTTAGAAGATGGCTTAGTAAACTTTATAGAGTTGATTTATTCACATCTTTGAGTTTTATGCATCCTGCCTATTTCTCGCGTAACAATGGGTGCTTTTTTAATGCATGGATTCAATTTACGCACTTTAATCTATATTTCGTGAAAATTTCATTGAAGAATGTTATGAAACAAATAAGTTGTATATGCTTTACTGTATAATTGTGCATTTTCTGAACGAGTATGAATAATGTATACGAATTCAAAAAGTACGGCGCGCATTTAAAATATTCTAAAGTCATTCAAAAAAATATGTTTTATTGAACTTATAATCCGAAAATTAAGACTGTGCTATTATTATTACTTAAGATATAGCGAATTGAACTCCAAAATTTGGAGGTGATTGATCGATGAGAAATATACCCTCTACTTTGATCGCAAGGCATATTTTTCCAACAAAAGTAATTGCAATAAAATGTTAATTGGATTAATATATCATTATATAAGAATATATAAGCAAAATGAATTATCATTGTAACGACTCCCGGCAAAGATGTGAATAAATCTGTGGATCAACTGTACAAAGTTCACTAAGCCATCTTCTGACACTTTCTATCTTTGACAAAATTTTTTATGAATTTTCTGATTAGTTCCACATTAAAGCTGAGACTTTTCTGCACATTTTACGTTATTTTCATTTTTTTTAGGGGCTCTGAATAGTAAGAATTATCGATCGATGAGCCCGGTCGTACGATACTCCTGGAGAATTCTCATTTTTCGCGCATTTCAAAGTGGCTTAAAACTATAAGTGGAAAACTCGATGTATCTTCTAAACGGCTTAAGTAAGACAAAAATTTGTAAAGACCTTTCTTGCAGAGAAAAGGACGAGCTACAACTTTTGTTGGGAACTTCTTTCTATATTTTCATTATTTTGGCCGCTAGAGCAAAAAAAACGAAAATCAAAAAGTTTTTCCAAATTTTTTTGAATTTTCTCAGAACTTGGAAGTGCAAAGAATGCAACATCTCATGCTCAACATTATTACCTACTTAAATCCCAGAGATGATCCTTTTATTAATTTTTGTTACCCTCAATTGTTAATTTGCCTGTACTATATGTATTCTATGAGAAATGATGATTATGAAAAAGTTGAAATATTAGGTTGGCTTATTGCAATAAGGTAATGTTTTGGCTCGGTTGAGATACTAATACCGCATCTGTATAGTTCGGCGAAGTTGGTCCTGCCATTTGAGAACTATGCCAATGGTCAGTTTCTGAGTAAGCATGATTATAGCATCAGTATAGTTTACTGATCGTGAGCATGATTTACCACTGATGAAGATGGACTGGGCGATGGAGATTGTATCGTATTTGCCAGTGATGCATCTGTGCCGCTTGCATTATCACAATAATAAGAAGCAGAAGAATCTGTTATTAGTGGATTGTTTTTATATGTCTCTAGGGTGGTGGTATATGTATTTGGACGACTGAGGGTGTACGTTTGTGGCGGATTCTGGGACATGTATTTAATCTTTGCATTGAAGAGCAGATTGTCTATTTGATTCATAATAGTTGCTTGAGGTAATTTATCAAAGTCTCTCAGTCGCGAAGCAATCATTACTCCAAAAATCAAGCACTTATCTTTCTGTGACGAGTTATCATGTGCATTATTGTTATTATTAGATGCACTCTTCATAATTTTACATGCATCTACCATTTGAGCTTAAATAGTGCTTATGTTAAACAATGTTCTTTTCCTTTTTCCTTTTTGTATTGGAGGCTTAAAAGTTTGTATTTCTTCGGGAATGTCATGTCCATCAAGATTCTCGAAAGAGGCTGGTTTTTCATTTTGATGCACATTAACTTCATTGTCTGAAGCCTCGTCATGCTTGTCATTACAATTTGAATGATCATTGTCAGTTTGCACATTACTATCGCTTTCCTGAAACAAAAGGAAAACATGTTATTATTATTATTTTAATGATAATTAAAGGTATGTGTATTTATATTACAGATGCCAAGCAAACCAGAAGATTGGCTTAAGTTAGAAAAATAATTTCGAGAACAGTGGAACTTTCCTCATCGTGTAGGTGCCATAGATGGCAAACACGTTGTTAGGCAATCCCCACTAAATAGTGGAACAGAGTTTTTTAATCATAAAGGCACCTTCAGTGTGGCACTGATGGCAGCTGTTGATACCAATTACTTGTTCAAATTTGCAGTTATTGGATGTCAGGGACGAATGAGCGATGGCAGAGTTTTCTCTAATTGTGCATTATCACAGATAGTCGGGGCAAACTAAATTTGAGCACGGAAAAATAGAAACCAGAACTAGCCCAACGGGAAATGGTTGGGGGGGTTACTAACATGAAAAAAAAAAATAAATGCAGTTACTGACCTTGGGGACTAAGTTAAGAGGGGGGGGTAAAGTGAAAAAAATTCAAAGTCAATAGTTTGGATGCGTATTACGCAAGCAAAGTTGTAGGTAATAAAAAGATCTTTCATTTTTGTTAAGGGTACTTTTCATCATAACCTCAAAATTATCGAGAAATTTAAAAATTTTCCAAAAAATAATAAAATTTTCGTTTTTATATTATAACTTTTATAAAAATTAATGAATTGTTATGAAACTTGGTGAAAAGATACCTTTATATATTATAAATAACCAAAAAAATTTTCAAAAGAAAATAATGGAAAATTTTTGATTTTGAATTTTTTCAAAAAAAAAAGTCCTTTTTTCAGACGAAAATTGTATGGTGGAAAATCATCGTAAATAGATTTTTCAAAGCTCATTTTGTTTGTTTTTTCGTCTACTTTTTGATAAATCAGAGACACAATATAGCTTCTATTTAAGAATATGCTAAAAAATGCAAAAAACGAAAAAAGTCAATTTTGAAAAAAAAAATTTTCAGTAATTGTTGATAATTTTGTTTAAATTTCAAAAAAATGTTAAAATTAATTTCACCAATCGATTCTACGTGAAAAAATATTTAAGAAACTGTATTTTGTTGTTAAAAATTACTCCAATATTTAGGGGTGGTAAAGGGTTGCTTCTGGAGGGTGAATAAGTTTCGTCCATTCCCAAAGATGTACTTTATGTTATTGACGGTGGATTTCTATTGCCTAAAGTTATTTTGGAAAAAAACGATACAATTGAATCGATTATTGTAAAGTTTGTGGCTTACGTCGCAAACATTATCCCGGCGCTACCATAGTTTTTGATGATTATCCGGTCAACGAAGCTGATAGCGAAAACTCAAGTGCATCTACGAAAGCACTTGAACGTTTGAGGCGCACAGATGCTTCGATTGTCCCTTCTTTTCAAATGGATCTTCACACAAAAGTAACACTTACACCAAAACAATTTTTTAAAAATGAAAAAAACAAAATTGAATTAATGAAGCATTTGTCCAAAGCATTTACATTTGAACATTTTTCAATTAAACAAGCAGAAGAAGATGCAGATTCATTAATTATTAATACAGCAATAGAAATCGCAAAAAATAAAAATAAAACAGTCGTTGTTGTTGGAGAGGATATTGATCTTTTAGTTTTACTCCACCATTTGAACTCGACAAATGAAGACATTTATTTTCTGAAACCAGGTTCAGGCAATGTAAGCGATGCAGCATATACTTCAAACAGTTTTAAAGAAGAAAAGTATCGATCTATTATTGCATTTATACAATGCTTCTCTGGATGCGATACAACATCTGGATTTGCAGGCAAAGGAAAAAAAACAATAGTAGACTCAATCATTTCAACGTCAAATTTGTCAGAGTTAGTACAACCTTTTTATGAGCCGAATTCAACCCCGAACGTCATTGCTATTAACGGTTGTGCAATAATTTCATCCATCTACAAATGTAAAAATAGTAATATATCGCTCGATGATTTGAGATTCCAGCGATATAAAATTTTGACTGCAAAAAAAACGTTTAAATTAGAAAACTTGCCCCCAACTGTTGGCGGGGGAACGCAGCATTGTTATAGAGTCTATTTTCAAATCCAAACGTGGATTGGAAATAAACTTGATCCAACCAAGTGGGGTTGGAGAGAAGTTATTCACTCTAATTGTAAATTATTAATGCCTCGCTTTACGGAAATGCCAATTATACCAGAAACCTTGTTAAAAACAGTCTCTTGCAGTTGCAAAACGACTTGTTCTACGAACAGATGCGGATATAGAAAAGTTGGTTTACAATGTACAGATCTCTGCACGAGTTGTCAAGATTCTGGTAATTGTTGCAATATACAACAAGTTTCAGAAGATGTAAGCGATGGTGAAGACGAAGAGCCAAGTCCTCAAAATAATATAAACAATGAGGAAGTCGAAGATGATTTTGAAGAAGAGATGGAGTGTGAAGATTCGCAGTTTAGCGAAGAATCGGAGGGTGAAGAAGAAGAACTGATTCATGTAAATAAAAGAAAAAGATTAGTGTAGTTTGCAATGTGTATTTTTAAGATTTAATCATTTTTTTTATAATAAAAAGTTCTTTTTTTTAAGTCTTGATCATATTTTAACAAAGTAAATACATATTTTCCTCATGAACTTCCTATGAGTTTCCTCAAAATCTTGAACATTTTTTCCAAATTAAAGTTACAACTATAATTTTATTCAACCACACATTTTGTCTACTAAGTACACAAAAATAAGAAGAAAAGAAATAATAAGAAAGTTTAAAAAAGTAAAAAATGTAAAAAATACATTTGTTGCATTTTTTTTTTAATTTTGAGGTTATGGTAAAAATGACCTCTACAAAACTTGAAGAATTTTTCAAAATCTACAACTTTTATTGATTACTAATTTTTTGTTTAACGTCAATTTTAGCCGAAAATTGCATGAGAACGATCATTACTTTATTCACCCTCCAGAAGCAACCCTTTACCACCCCTAAATATTGGAGTAATTTTTAACAACAAAATACAGTTTCTTAAATATTTTTTCACGTAGAATCGATTGGTGAAATTAATTTTAACATTTTTTTGAAATTTAAACAAAATTATCAACAATTACTGAAAATTTTTTTTTTCAAAATTGACTTTTTTCGTTTTTTGCATTTTTTAGCATATTCTTAAATAGAAGCTATATTGTGTCTCTGATTTATCAAAAAGTAGACGAAAAAACAAACAAAATGAGCTTTGAAAAATCTATTTACGATGATTTTCCACCATACAATTTTCGTCTGAAAAAAGGACTTTTTTTTTTAAAAAAAATTCAAAATCAAAAATTTTCCATTATTTTCTTTTGAAAATTTTTTTGGTTATTTATAATATATAAAGGTATCTTTTCACCAAGTTTCATAACAATTCATTAATTTTTATAAAAGTTATAATATAAAAACGAAAATTTTATTATTTTTTGGAAAATTTTTAAATTTCTCGATAATTTTGAGGTTATGATGAAAAGTACCCTTAACAAAAATGAAAGATCTTTTTATTACCTACAACTTTGCTGTTGAACATTTTTATCTCCGACGTCAAATTTTCTCGTAATACGCATCCAAACTATTGACTTTGAATTTTTTCACTTTACCCCCCCCCCCCCCCCCTTAACTTAGTCCCCAAGGTCAGTAACTGCATTTATTTTTTTTTTCATGTTAGTAACCCCCCCAACCATTTCCCGTTGGGCTAGTTCTGGTTTCTATTTTTCCGTATTCTGATTAAAATAATGTTAGTTTGCCCCGACTAAGAAAATAAATCGAAATGAACTTAACTTGCCACCTGATGAGCCACTACCAGGCAAGCCCGGAGTCGTTCCATATGTTTTTGAGGCAGATGACGCATTTCCTTTGCAAAAAACACAATGAAACCATTCCCTGGATCTCATGATAAAGGCAGTAGAGAGTCTTCAACTATCGTCTTTCTAGAGCACGCCGAGTAGTAGAGAATGCTTTTGGTATACTAGCATCTCTATTCCGTGTGTTCAGAAAACCAATGTTGCCTCAACCAGACAAAGTTACAAACATAACAATGGCGTGTGTTTTACTGCATAATTTTCTGAGAAGGTGGTCCTCTACATACACACCCACTGATACTTTGGACATTGATAATAATGGGCAGTTAATTCAATAATCATGGCGTCAGGAAAACAACGTGACCTCATTATTGCCTCTACGTAATATACCCAGAAAATCATCTACTAAAGCGAAAAGCGTTAGAGAACAATTCGCTGATTATTTCATTACTAATGGGAAGGCACCATGGCAAGATTCATGTTGTTAAAACGTTATAATCACAGAATAATATTGTTATGAATTACACCCCCTTGGAATTGGAGATGATACGCCTATGCCTACTAATTGTGACTGGGAGCTGTCAGAATGAAATGGACTTTTTCTGGAATGTTGTTGAAGATTCTTGATTGTTTCTAGATGGATCTAGAGAGTCAAATTCGGAGTATATAAGGCGCGATTACCAGCGCAGAGGGGGAAGTTTATTTTAGAAGTGACACGTTCGGTGAAAAGTGAGGTTAACTATTAAGTAAACAAGTATTGTACAGTCAGTAAATTGTTAAATAAAGTGTTAGTAGTGTTCATCTTTTGTTGAAATTATTTAGAACCCACGGATTCATACAGGGTGTTTCCCAAAAAGGTGGAAATCCGTAACATTTTGGTGTCGGAAGCGGAATTTTGACAAGAGGATTTTTCGGAAGAGTTCGAGAAGGTTTGGCAGTGTATTCTCGAAGTTGGTGCTAACACGGAGGATTAATTTACTGGACGTTGTTCGAGGATTATTTTCGAACAGGAAAAACAAGTGTTAAGTGCATTTTTGAGACATTTTTTTCATTAGGACATTAGTGGCTAAGTGACGAAGACTCTAGATAAGACTTTTTCGTGCTATTTCGAGACTTTTGGACAGTTTATTACCGATATTGACGTGATTATTAAATTTTGTTGATAATTATATGCCGATAACAACCAGAAGCATGGCATCCGAAAAACAAATGCAGGACTTTATGGCCCAAATGCAAAAGATGATGATGGATCAGGAAAGGCAGCGCCAGGAAGAGAAAGAAGAACGGGAAAGAAAACGACAAGAAAAAGAACAAAAACGTCAAGAAGAAGAGAAACGACGTCAGGAAGAATTAAGGAAAATTTTTGAGGATCAAGAACGAAGACGTCAAGAGGAAAAACAAGAAGAAAGAGACGAACTAAGGAAAATTATAGAAGGCCAACAGAGTGCCATATTTGCCGTCACTGAAGAACTTAAAAATAAAGTCGAGCAAGAAGTAAGCGAAGTGAAAGAAAAAGTAGACCAGGTTGAAGAGGAAATGCACCAGGTAGAAGGAGAAATTGACCAGCTTAAACAACAGTTGAGGGATAGAGGAAACCAGCAACTGGTATCGTCAGGCCAGCGATTAAAAATTCCCTCCTTTGATGGTCAAAGTTCCTGGATGACTTACAAGACACAGTTTGAGGCAGCAGCGAGTGCAAACAACTGGAATGACGAAGAGAAGGCTAAGGCATTAATCGTGGCTTTAAGAGGCCAAGCGTTGGAGTTGCTCCAGACAATTCCGGCGGGCCAACAACGGAATTTTAGAGTTTTAGAAGCTGCCTTAGATCTACGATATGAAGATCAACACCTTGCTCAAGTATACCAGGCCCAGCTGAAAGTGCGCGCTCAGAAGGCTGGGGAAAGTTTGCAAGAGTTTGAAGCTGCCGTGTGGAGACTGGCTCACCTGGCTTACCCTGATGTACCGAAGGAATTCCAAGATCAACTGGCAGTAGAGGCTTTTCTGGATGGTATACAGGATGATGAGATCAGGCGAGTCCTCAGGTTATCTCGATACCAGAACAGCAGCGAAGCGTTGGTACGTGCACTCGAGGTGGAAGCTGTCTTTCAGGATGCCCCGAGTCCAAGAGTACAAGCTGTGAGTATCGAAGAATCTCAACCAGAAAAGAAGAAAGAGAACCCTATCTTGATCCAGATACAGGAGGTAAATAAAATGTTTAGTCAGTTACTGGCTCAATGGGATACTGCGGGAAGACAAGGAAAGCCAAGCAGGAGTACTAAATGTTACAACTGTGGCAGAGCAGGGCATATCAAGCAAGACTGTCGATATCGGAACTCGAGGAAAGTGAATGTTAGAAACATGGAAGGGACACAGAATAAACAAAGTAGTGGAAGGCCAAGTGGACGACGGAGTATGAAATGTTACCGGTGCGGAGAACTAGGACATATCCAGCTTGAATGTCCACGGAGAAGATTGGAGAAAGTAAAGGCCGGAGAAGCTATGAAGCTGAGGGGAAAATCAGAGGAAGCTGGTACCAGAGAGACTGTAACAGATAGGGAACATGTTACCCCGAGAGAAGTAAAGATTTCCCAGCTTCGAGGCATTCCAAGAAGTCCACTACTACCAGGACGTGGAAGTAAAGTGAAACCCCAGAAAATTGCAGATATTTCATCCGGATGAAGGTGCAAGGAAGATTGCACGTACTACCACCAGGAGAAACTGCAGGTCACGAGAGCAGTCAACACTGTCAAGGTGGCGGTGCCGGATGACAGGACAGATGAGGCGCTCAGACAAGAGCAACTGAATGATGTGGAAATTGGGCCTATATTGAGAGCCAAAGAAAGGGGAACTCGTCCAAAATGGAAGGATGTTTCAGGCAAAAGAGTGGGACTGAAGGCACAGTGGGACTCACTGAAAGTCAGGAACGGGCTGTTGCGGAGAGCATGGGAAAGCCCGGATGGAAAAAAGGTGGTTATGCGTCTAGTGATTCCCAGGTGTCGAGTAGCGAAGGTGCTTCAGGAAGTGCACAATGGGACATCCGATGGACACTTCGGTGTGAACAAGACCCTGAAGAAAATACGAGAGCGATTTTATTGGATAAGAAGTCGTCATGATGTGGAGGCTTGGTGTCGCAAATGCAAGATTTGTGCAGCCAGTAAGGGACCACAGACTGGAAGTAAGGGTGAAAAGAAGCAGTTCAGCGCCGGAGCTCCTTTCAAGAGGTTGGCTAACAATATAGCGGAGCCATCACCAGCCAGTGACCGAATGAAGGCTCGATACGACCAGAAGGGTAGTTCAGAAGGGTTCAAGGCAGGAGACCTGGTTTGGCTGTATAACCCACAGCGGAAAAAAGGAAGGTCACCGAAACTTCAACCGCCTTGGGATGGACCGTATACTGTTATTACCCGAATTAATGATGTCGTCTATCGGATTCAACGAAGCAAAAAGTCCAAGATGAAGATCGTGCATTTGGACAGGCTGGCGAACTACATCGACGATTCTGAGTTGCCTGATCGGGACGATCTAGGCTTAAGGAGGGGGCAGTGTTATGAATTACACCCCCTTGGAATTGGAGATGATACGCCTATGCCTACTAATTGTGACTGGGAGCTGTCAGAATGAAATGGACTTTTTCTGGAATGTTGTTGAAGATTCTTGATTGTTTCTAGATGGATCTAGAGAGTCAAATTCGGAGTATATAAGGCGCGATTACCAGCGCAGAGGAGGAAGTTTATTTTAGAAGTGACACGTTCGGTGAAAAGTGAGGTTAACTATTAAGTAAACAAGTATTGTACAGTCAGTAAATTGTTAAATAAAGTGTTAGTAGTGTTTATCTCTTGTTGAAATTATTTAGAACCCACGGATTCATACAGGGTGTTTCCCAAAAAGGTGGAAATCCGTAACAATATATTGTATTTAGTAATTAAATAAAAACCGCTGCAAATTGAATTTTGGCAATTTACCCTCGCGATGTGTGTGGGACCGGCTTAAAACCGGAATCGAGCAAAACGTTGCGCAAAGTATCTAATGATTTATAGTCATATTCTGGATAGTCGCGTAACTTACCATAATCATTTCTAATCTGGGCACCTTCTGTTTATTGTAAAAGTCGTACACAAATCGACGAATGACATCTTTGGACGCGTTATCAAGTTTTTTAAGTTTTTGTCCAACTCTTTTCCGTTTGATAGAATGATCAACTACATCCCCGGCTCTAATAACCCTACAAATTGTAGTACGGCTTTTGGTTAAGTCACAAATCCTCTTCACAATTTGATTATATGAAGAATTAATATTTTCCCCCTTTTAAACACGAGTAAATATTCAAAATAACCCTTTGAGTTTGAACGTGTAAGTCTTTATTTTCAAATGCCGCTTGTATAGGCTCTGTATCAAAATCGTCAGTTTCGCTGCCACTACTATCGAAAGGCCTCCAAAATGCCATTTTAAATAATTAATTGCAAAAAATCACTCAAACAGAGTAATAAAACTAATAATTTGTTCAAATATTCACTAGAATTAAGTAATTTATAACGCTGTCTGGATGTACTGCACTGCCTCGTACAGATCATACGATACAAATAGTTCATACGTATTTTTTATTTTGTATATTATGGCATGCAAAAACTCTGAACAAGGTTGGTATTGATAAATCAAATTCGCTAAGCATCTAATATCTAATCCCACCTATATTTCTATGTGACAGGCGGATCGAGTCCACGTGGACTGTAGACGAGGAGTGGTGAATATAAATCTGTAAAATTCTGTGCTCTCTCATTCAATGTGAAGCGATATAGTGACAACACCCCGCAAGATCCTCTAGTTCCGTGAGTTCATAAATACTATACAATATATCTCTCCTCCCTGAGTTTGAATTTCAACAGCGGCAGATGGCAATGCTGCCGCAGGGAATGGTTGTTGTGTTGATGTCTACGTGTACGTGTCCTGATTGAGTGATGGAATAAGTATGCCTAAACTGCGCCAGAACCTTAATATAAATAAAGTGTTAAAAATTATTGCACAAAACAACTTGCTTATACCAAGTGCCCTTTCGCACAACTGGAGGGCCTTGAGAGCCGTTTTGGATGGTGCACTTCGCGTATTTGATCAGAATTTTTTGTGAAGGTGATATATTTATTTATAATTATAAGATGTATATGTACCTGCATGATAAAATTTGATTGAAAATATATTTCGGAAGTAAACAATTATATCCTTTAAAAGACGTAATTTGTATACTAAACTATATCTTAACAATGGATTTTATTGCGCATATAAAAATTCAGCAAACAGAATCTGACAGGTGAGCAGTGATAACGTCATTTTATTGTTGTGTTCTTTTATTTTTAACATTCATTTTTACTGATTAAAGTCTAACCTTAGAGATAATTCATTGTTTCACTTTACATGTGCAATGCGTTCAGATATATTTCCAAATAAGAATGAACCTATGCAGAAGAAAATCCCTTTTCATCATTCAGCTACGTTCGACAGGTAAGTAAAAATTAAAATAGTTTACAGCCAATGTTATTCTACTTTGGAAATCTGTTTGTTTTTCTAATATTTGTATATCTAATAGGTCATATTTTCTAATTATAATATTAACCACAAGTGGTACGCACATCGTAATTGTTAAGGTCGGTCATGAACTATTACTGCATTAGGTACAACAACGTAGTAACTCAGTACGTATCCCTTTCTCTATTTCAAAACGAATAGATAAGTACAGATGATTATTTTGTAAATAGTGTTCTAAAAGTCTATGTTAATGACAATGATCTCCTGTTAGTTAATTTGAATAATAGATACAGCTGCTTTTGATTTTTTAGAACTAGACTTGAACTTACTATTGTAGCGAAATTGACTGACCTTTGGAAACTATACTGCAGTTTTCAAACACGCTTTGACCAATCATATGACGGATATTATGTACTCATGGTATTGGGCATCCATCTACGGTTGTTACTAGATAATACTCCACAATCCCGACAATATTTACGACAGTAAGTAATGTAATGATCAAAAGTTTATTAATAATATATTTACCAATTTAATTTGAGAAGTTTAAAAATAAGTTAAGGTTATTGAGTTAAGCAGAGAATATTTTCTAAAGGACTGAATAAGTGTGGCTCTGGCCTCTACGAATAATTGTAATGAATAGTGCACGCTTTGATTCCCGAATTACTAGTGTTGTTGTTGTTACGTTTTCATAATACCTTAAGCAGGTACATTTTTAGCCTATACCGGGTGAGTCGCGAATTGCGCTCGCCCCGATATTTCCTAAAATATTTGGAATAGAAAATTGAGATTTGGAGGCCTTATTACACGACTAAAATGCCATATTTTCAATAAAAAATCAAGTTTGGTGCACATCCGGTTTGACCGGAAATGCCCACAACTTTCGATTTTTAAATGGAACACCCTATATATTTTTACATTTTTGGAATCTAGAGGAAATTTTGAATATAATACATCCATTTTGGTCACTTTTTGATAAACATTAAACATTTTATTAAAAAATCTATTTCTGAATCCAGAGTGCTGTGGTGCCCAAAATATATTTTAGTTTGTGTGCTACGTTACTATAAAAATAAAAAGAGCAATATGATTGCATTGCTTAATTCTCTAGAGGCGTTTAAAATTTTTAAATGTGATTTTTACGCACTAACTCGGTTTTTTTAAATGGGAATTTAATCGTTCACCAACATTTTTAAATACCTCATTTTCATACGAATCCAATGATACCAAAATTTAGAAAATCCGCTCAGAAATATTTGAGATTTCAACCAAAATACAATGCAGCCAAGCTTTTAGAAACATGCGGCTAATAGATAACAAATTAGTGGGCTTTGGAAACTAAAATGGCACATTTCTGTGTAATATGGTAACCTAATAACATTGGAAAAATCATAGTAGCCATTCAATGTAATAAAACAATATCAGCTGTCAGACAGATACAAAATAAAGCGTTGCGGAAATCTCTTTGAGGAAAAATTAAAGAAAATGAATAATTTTAGTAGAAATGAAAAGGTCGATATGTTACTGATATATGGAGAGCGTCTCAAAAATTCAACTGCAGCTGCAGAACTGTATCAGCAACGATATCCCAACAGACGTCATCCAAGCAGACACTTGTTTGCCAGAGTGGAACAAGAATTAAGAAACGAACCCAATCAACAAGATGACCATCAAACATTTATTGTAAGTGAGGACAAAGAAATTGATGTATTAGGATTTGTGATGGTACACCCAACAACATCAACAAGGGAATTGTCAATGGAATGCGACATTAGTCAGTCTTCGGTTTGCAGAATTTTAAAGAAACATAAGTTTCGGTCTTATAAATACCAAATACACCAACATCTTTATGGAGATGATAACGACAGGAGGCTAGTATATTGCAACTGGTTCTTAAATGCAAAAAACCGAGTTAGTGGGTAAAAATCACATTTAAAAATTTTAAACGCCTCTAGAGAATTAAGTAATGCAATCATATTGCTCTTTTTATTTTTATGGTAACGCAGCTCACAAACTAAAATATATTTTGGGCACCACAGCACTCTGGATTCAGAAATAGATTTTTTAATAAAATTTTTAATGTTTATCAAAAAGTGACCAAAATGGATGTATTGTATTCAAAATTTCCTCTAGATTCCAAAAATGTAAAAATGTATAGGGTGTTCCATTTAAAAATCGAAAGTTGTGGGCATTTCCGGTCAAACCGGATGTGCACCAAACTTGATTTTTTATTGAAAAGATGGCATTTTAGTCGTGTAATAAGGCCTCCGAATTTCAATTCTCTATTCCAAATATTTTAGGAAATATCGGGGCGAGCGCAATTCGTGACTCACCCGGTATATTCTGAGTGAATATGTTTATGTAGCTTTTAGGAAATAAGGAAATGCCGTGCAAATTCGACAACGAAAAGTTACCGTCTGCCAGTCGGTAATCGAAGAGGGCATATAACTACGAAATTTTTCTCTTTGGGAATTTTTGGTGTGATGGGAGAATATGGAGGTAGAGGACATTTTTTTAAACGAATTTTTACCGATATCTGTCCGCAAAGGTCGTTAGTATATGTACTTCACATACCTCAATTACACTGGCAGACGAAACTTTCGGTCGGTGCGCAGTAGAAGCCACAACTTATTGTCGCGTATTTTCACCCTTTTTGGAAATCACCCTTCCAAAATCCATGGGTTCCACAAATTACAATAAGAGATAAACACTAACACACTTTATTTAATAACTTACTGGAACTTAACAATACTTCTTTAACTAAAATACACTTTTACTGATTTAAATAACCTTTAACAATCTTTATTACGTGATGTTTTCACTTTGTATTTACTTCGGATTTTCTAACCTTCAACTCATTCCAAAACTTCCCTTTCCGCCTGTTTACATTTGGTTTTATACTCTAAAATTGCCTCTAGATCCATCTGGAACCTTCTCGGCTGCGTTTCCAGAACAATGTAGAAATTCGACCTTCTATAAATCTCTAGAAATTTGTTTCTACCTGTGTCTCAGAGATGGAGTGCATTACAAGCTTGCATTACTGGTTGCCTAACCATTGTTACTTCACCACTCATGGAGCTCTCAGCCCGTGAGAGGGGCGCCAACGCGTAATATTATTTTTCTACACATATTGTTAATGGTATTTCCAGCTCATATCACTGTCAATATGGATATCAACAAATTTTGCTTATCTAGGGATAAGTGTTAAATGGTTATATGTAACATTTGTGTCACTGAAATTTTTTCCTACCAAAAAATTGCATCAAGATAGTTTTTCTGTATTAACAATTAATCTATTAATACCGCACGAATTTGTAAATTGTTCAAAGGTAGTAAAGAGCCTATTCTGCAGTTCCTCCGGGGTGTCTGCCTCTTCTATTATGGAAATATCGTCTGCGAGCAGCACAACGCACTCGATACCAATATAAAGTGGTAAGTCATTTATAAATAAAGGGAAAATAAGTAGTCCAAAAACAGAGCCTTGAGGAACTCCAAGATGCTGCATGCTTATCTGAACTAGTTTCTTCCAGTTTTACAAACAATTTTCTAACATTGAGATACGATATTATCGACGAAAGAAAGTTACTCCTAATTTCTACTGCTGAAAGTATGTCTGCAACAAATGTTGGTTTATAAAGTCAAATGTCTTGGAAAGGTCAAAGAAAGGGGCAGCAACGTACCTCGGCATGTTTCCACCCCTAGGAAACATCCTGTATGAATCCGTGGGTTTCAGATAATTTAAACAAGGGGTAACCACTAACGCTTTATTTAATAATTTACTGATTACACAATACTTCTAAACTAACTTTTACAATGTTTATATTTACACTTCGGATTTATAACCTTACTTTTCGCTACCAAACCTCACTTTAATAAAACTTCTTACTCCGCGATCGATTTCGCCTTATATATCCTAAAATTGCCTCTAGATTTATTTAGAGATTTTCAATTCCAGAACAATATAACTCTAGAGCCATCTACAGTCTTTCCAGAGATGGCGTGTATTACTGGTTGCCTAACCACTGGTACTTAATTTCAGCTATTAGTATCATGGGCGTATCACTCGCCAGGCCTCAGGGGGTTGTAATGCGTAACACTGCAAACTCCATAAGACTATCCAAATGCACGATATTCATCTTGGACTTTTTGCTTCGTTGAATCCGATACACGAAGTCATTAATTCGGTTAATAACAGTGTACGGTCAATCCCAAGGTGGTTGAAGTCTCGGTGACTTTCCTTTCCTTCTCTGTGGGTTGTACAGCCAAACCAGCTCTCTCACCTTGAACTACTCTTCCGGTCATATCGACACTTCATTCGGTTACTGGCTGGTGATGGCTCCGCTATATCGTTAGCCAACCTCTTGAAAGGAGCACCGGCGTTGAACTGCTTCATTTCACCGTTACTTCCAGTCTGTGGTCCCTTACTAGCTGCACAAATCTTGCATTTGCGACACCAAGCCTCCACATCCTGACGACTTCTTATCCAATAAAATCGTTCGCGTATTTGCTTCTGCTTGTCTTTCCTTGTCTTCCTGCAGTATCCAATTTAGGGATCTTTCGAGACTCACAGCTTGTACTCTTGAACTTGGGATATCCTGAAAGACAGGGTCCATCTCGAGTGCATGCACCAACGCTTCGCTGCTGTTCTGGTATCGAGATAACCTGAGGACTCGCCTGATCTCATCGTCCTATATTCCATCCAGAAAAGCCTCTACTGCCAGTTGGTTTTGGAAATCTTTAGGTACATCCGGATAAGTCAGGTGAGCCAGTCTCCACACAGCAGCTTCAAACTCTTGCAAGCTTTCCCCAGCCTCTTGAACACGGGATTTCAGCTGGGACTGGTACACTTGGGCAAGATGTTGTTCACCGTATCGTAAGTCTAGCGCAGCTTCTAAAACTTTAAAATCCTGTTGGTGCTGTACTGGGATTGTTTGGAGTATTTCCAATGCTTGGCCCCTTAATGCCACAACTAACGCCATAGCCTTCCCTTCGTTACTCCAACTATTCCCACACGCAGCTACCTCAAACTGTCTCTTGAAAATAGTCCATGAACTTTGGCCGTCAAAGGAGGGACGTTCGAACAGCTGGCTGGCTTTCTCTATCCCTCAACTGTCGCTTAAGCAGGTCTATTTCCCCTTTGACTTTACTTTCTCTTTGACTTCACTTACTTCTATTCGATGCCTTCTTTCTAGCTCTTCCAACACTTTCTGGAATTGAGCAAATAAATCCTGTATTTGCTTTTCGGTTGCCATACTTCTGGTTGTTATAGGCATACGATTACGTTGAAATCAAATAACTTCAACAATCACGTCAATATCGGTAATGGAACTGTCCAGATTCGGCAGGAAAAAGTCTTATCTAGACTATCTGTGTCTAAATAGAAAAGTTCTAGAAATGTCTTAAAAATGCACTTAATACTATTTTTATGTTTGAAAATAACCCTCGAACAATGTCCAGTAAATCACTCCACTGTGTTAGCACTACTTGCTGATAATACACTGTCCAAACCTTCTCGAACACTTCCGAAAATCCTCTTGTTAAAATTCTGCTTCCTACGCCAATTGTGGCGTGTTTCCACCCCTAGGAAACACCCTGTATGAATCCGTGGGTTTCAAATAATTTTAGCAAGGGGTAACCCACTAACACTTTATTTAATAATTTACTGATTACACAATACTTCTAAACTAACTTTTACAATGTTTATATTTACACTTCGGATTTATAACCTCACTTTTCGCTACCAAACTTCACTTTAATAAAACTTCTTTCTTCGCCGTCGATTTCGCCTTACATATATCCTAAAATTGCCTCTAGATCCATCTAGAGACTTCCAATTCCAGAACAATATAACTCTAGAGCCACTTACAGGCTACCAGAGATGGCGTGTATTACTGGTTGCCTAACCACTGGTACTTAATTTCAGCTATTAGTATCATGGGCGTATCACTCGCCAGGCCTCAGGGGGGTGTAATGCGTAACAGTACTTTCTGTTATCTATACGGTTGTACACAAATTCCAAAAAGTTAGTCGCCGCACTCTCGGTTGGACAAATAAACTGTACAAGAATTATGTGCAATTAAAATGCATAAAACTTGTGCTTTGTTTAAACGATTCCCCTCTGTGTAAGATGTATTTGTTTGATCAGTACATTGAGCAAATACAATAAATTTTTAATATTATTTTATTTCCATTGCAGCCACTTCCATATTCCAAGAGTACAAAACAATCATCAAAGGATCATCCTGAAAACGGGAGATTGTAATATAAAATACTATCAGTCCAAAAGGGAAAAAATTGACATACTCGAATTTTTAAAACTAGTCGACTACTCATGGACATTTACGCTAACATTGTTCGCATCAACTTTACTTTTATCCTGGTTTGGTTTTGGAGTACTGTACTGGCTGATATGCCTTTCGCATGGTGATCTCGAGCCCAACCACTTGCCTCTCGTACAGAAACAAAACAATTTCAGACCGTGCGTTTACGAGGTTTTCAATTTCGCTTCGTGCTTTATGTTTAGCATCGAAACCCAGCACACCCTGGGATATGGAGTTAAAGCCACAACAGACGAATGCCCAGAAGCTATTTTCGTCAACGCAGTGCAATGCTTGGTGGGTTTTGTCATGCAAGGTTTAATGGCTGTCATAATTTTCTACAAAATGACTCTACCACGGCACAGACAGAAAACTTTGCTATTCTCAAGGAATGCCGTTATTTGCCCAAGGAACAAAAACATGTGTTTAATGTTTCGTATTGGGGATATGAGGAGAAATGATATAGTTGGGGCTCAAATTCGTGCGTTCTTTATACGCACCTTAACAACCGTAGAAGGGGAAGAACTAATAAATTATCAAAACGAAATAAAACTGCTCAGCGATGACTGTAACAAGGATCTGTTTTTTAATTGGCCTTTAACGATATACCATATTATTGATAAACAGTCACCCTTGTATTATTTTTCGCCGAGTGACCTAAACAAAAATAGCTTCGAAATTGCAGTCATACTAGAGGGAACTATTGAGAGTACAGGACAGATGACACAACATCGCACGAGCTACATGTCAAGGGAATTACTATGGGGAAGAAAATTCGAACCACTGCTAACTCTGAACAAATATAGGAAGAATTATGAAGTGGATCTTTCTAAATTTAATAACATTTTACCTATTTGTACTCCACTGTGTTCAGCTGCTTATAGTAAAGAATATGATAGTATGCTAAATGTAAAAAATAGTAAGTATATAAATTATGGAAATGTACATAATTAGAAATCATTTTACTTTTAAAATCCGTAACTTGACGCGGCTGGCATCTTGTTTTAACATTTTTTAACATAGTTTATATTATTTAAACTTCAAAAATTAGAATTCACCTATATTCTTCTTAATTGTCAATATCTATTGCGCAAAACTTTCCATTACATCACCTATTAACATTATGACCAACATATACGTCTGTCACCCCGTATATTTGTTTCTGATTTTCACTAGGTATGAAGTTAAAAACATATCTTTCTATTTGAATTCGTGTTACTCAGGGACCTGGACCGGTCCGTTATTTTTCAAGAACCGGACCCGAATCCATATTTTCTCCAGGACCGGTACCGTACCGGATCCCTTTGTAAACTCAAATCCAAAATATAAGCAGCATTTGCGGCTTCCTTTATTCTTTTTTTACTATTGTGTTCATTTGCAAGCGCGAGGCGGCTCTCTTTGCGATGTAATTCTTAAGGGATGCCGCTTTGAATGTTATATTTTGCACACAACTTTACTCGCAAATACAATACAAAACGAAGAGTATATTGCATTCGATCGGCACATTTCTAAAACCGGTAATATTGCTCGTAGAGAAAAAATTTCCATATCACTGTGTTGGTGATCGAATTCTGAACAGCTTTCAAAATGTTCGTCCGTCCATCTGTCTGTCTTTTCGCCTGTCTCTCCGTCTGTCCGTCCGTCACGTTTCTTGTAAGCACTATAACTTAAGAACGAAAAGTCCGATTGCATTGAAACTTGGAAAGTAAGTTAGTGTTAGCTAGAGGAAGAACCCTATTGTTTTTGAGCAAAATCGATCGATAAATAAAAAAGGTAAATTTTTTTAAATCAAAAATTTTTTTTTTACCTAATTTCTTTTGTTTTGTAATTAAACTAAAAATACCTAAAACTGATATTATTTGCAAAAAAACTGCGAAGAGTATCCTATAAAATGTGCAATAATTATATAAAAAATTATTTCTGTTTTTTGCGGTTTCATCGAAAATATCGAGTTTTTTTGCAAACATTATTAACAGCAAACCGAAGTATGTAAAAAATTGGAAATTTTCCGTAGAATTCAATGAACTATTTTTAAAACAAATGTCGAACATGCGTTCTTTTGCAATGGTGTCCAAAGTTGGTGAAAAACAGATTTTTAAGTTTGAAAAAAACTTGGCGTTGTACAAAAAGAAGTTAAATGGCAAACTTGTGTAACTTTTTAATACGGATCGAGCTGGCCCGATCCGCAAAATTAGTTTATTGCAAAAAAATCGCTAAAAATAGCAATTTCTTGAAATACCTGTATCTCCGTGAAAAAAAGACATTTTTTAGTGAAACTCGTTGAAAGCGTAGTCCAAGTTAAGTCGAATAGGAGAGTTTTTACAGATTTGTAAAATATTGCAAATTTTTTACAAAAATCGATTTTTTCAAAAAAAAACGCGTTTTTTTCAATGTCCAATAGTTCATATAGGCCATCATATTTTTATACCAGACTGATCCGAAAAGTTTCTTTAACAGTTGCGCTAACATTTGCAATGATTGTGCATATCATGAAATGATCTCAAATATGCGAATAATCGGTCAAAAAATCGATATTTTTCTTGTCACCAAAAAACCTTGAATATCTGAGATTTTAAATTACATTGAAATGCTATTATTGCCAATCGGTATATTTTTCTACAAATACGTAAAAAAAATAGCTCTCCGACCTTCTGTAGCCGAGATAATTTTTTTCTTTGAAAAAATTGGTGTGGCGCCATTTTTTAAGATGAAGGGCTGAAATTTGCAGGAGTTATCATTGAATACTTGTGTTTTCAACAAAAACATTTCGGAAGTTGATCAGCCGTTGCTGAACGTTACAAAATCAATTAAACTCGGAGATCGATTCTGCGACGCGCGTTATCTAGCGCTAGTGGTGAAGTGGGGGGAGACCAGCTCTCAGTGAAGTCTTGCATAAAACTGATCTCGGGCGTTTAAAATCGATTGCGCTTGAAAAATTTTCATGATGTTGACTTCCACTAAATCGATTAGTTCCATTTTTTTCCCTTTTGGAGTAGTTCGACGAGACAGGAATTAATGGCGGTGGTAAGGTTAATAAATACAAAAAATATATACCAAAGAAACATTAAAATTTTATTATTTCATTTACATATTCAAATTGTTTTTGTAGAATACATTACATTACATAATCTTTTTTTCTTTTGCTTTTCAATGGGAGACTAGTCTTCACTACCACTGTCACTAAATGTTGTTCAATATTGTGTCTGATGTGTCGGTATTATCGACATCACAGTCATCATTATCGTTATCATCATTTGAACATTTATCTCTTTCTAGCTCTGTCTCTGTGATATTGGGCTCGTCTATTTCTTCGTCGATATCATCAGCGATGACTCTGTTCTCTTAAATATTTGAGCAACTTTCATCGTTACACGTTGAACACCGCTTGAACATTTTATGCCGTGTTTTCGGCAGCAGGTGTTTGTTTTGCAGCCACTTACACACTTACACGCAGGAATCATTGGATGAGAATTCAGTTTTGGTAGCAAATTATTGCCATCAATTTTCCAACCTCATATTTCGGGGTCCAATGAATTTCCAAGCCAGGCTTGCAATTGTAAATAAGTTCCATACGAAAGTTCAGCTGCAGCACCCTTCGTAGGTGGAAGACTCGCCAACTGAAAAGATAACCTTGATGTGGACTTCCTAAATTGTAAATGTAGAGTACAAAGCAGCAATTATTTCACACCTAACTTTTCTAATCTCTTTGTTGTGACTTTTTTTTATCGTAAAAAACTTCGAATTTCGGAAGTCCTGTTTCTCGCTCGTTGAATACCATTAATATTTTATTTTTGCTTTGTTTAAAAAACACGACGTTGTATAACACCCCGATATTATATACAGACTGTCTATTTTGCGAGGGCCACACCAAATATCTCGCTTAATATCTATTGTAGAAGAATAAAGTTTTAGAAACAGTTATTCCATTTTTTGTGAGCTATATTTCAGTAAAAAAAAAATTGAAATCCATAGCCTACTTAGATGAGATATATTACAAAAACCTGAAAAATAGGAAAACCACAAACGGTTATAGCTTCCTTATTTGAGGAGATACGAAAAAAGTTAAAGGAATGAAAGTTGACGGCAAAGACAATAAGAATAATAACGTGTAACAAAAAAATCGAAAAATGCAGTTGGCTTTGACATACGCTATTGTCCAAAAATGAAAAATACATATCTCAAAGTAGGCCATGACGCCATTAATTCCGTTATTTTTTTCTCATTCCAACGATATAAAACATGTCACAGAAATTTTAACCGATAGTGTCAATATTTAATATTTTACGAATACCACAATTCATATAATTGAATCGTAACAATCAGCTGTGCCATAATTAGTGAAAAACAATGTATACAGTTATTAATAAATTTGACAGATTGTCACTGTTGTATGTTGTATGTTGCGTTGTCGAGTTCTAAGACAAATTTTATATCAGTAATTATGGTGTACACCAATAATAACAAATTCGATATGATTAGCATTTATTGTCAGTGCAATTTTGACGCTGAGATGGCAGTCACGGTTTACGGAGATAGATTTCCAGATGCTCCGCAGCCAAATCGAACTATGTTTAGGAAGTTAGTTCAAAATCTAAAAACGCACGGTTCATTTTCAAAAAAAGTAGTAAGGCATGTTGCGGATAATGTAAGAAAAGTGAATAGAGTAATGAATTATGTTAACCAAAATGAGGAAACCTCTTCGAGACAAATTCAGAGAAACTGTCGCAAGAAAAATATTGAAAAAAAACGGATTTCGATGCTACAAAGTGAGGAAAGTTCAACATTTAAATGAGGGAGATAAGCCAAGGAGAGTAAGATTTTGTAGATGGTTATTAAATAAGAAAAGGAATGACGCGCTGATATGTAGCAAAATTCTTTGGTCGGACGAATCAAATTTTTCTAATAATGGATTTTTCAATAGAAATATGCATTATAAGTGGACACGAGAAAATACATATTGGTGCAGAGAGACTGCTTTCCAAGAAAGATTTTCTACGAATGTTTGGTTGGGTCTTTTAGGGACTAAAGTAATTGGACCTTATTTTTATGATGGCAAATTAACCGCTCGTAGATACCTTAATTTCCTGCAGAACGAATTTCAAGATTTTCTTTATGAATTAACAGTGGCAGAAAGATTAAATTATTCATATTTTCAACAAGATGGGGCTCCACCTCACACTGCTGTAATATGTACAAATTATTTAAATCAAGTTATGCCAGATAGCTGGATAGGCACCTATGGACCCATTCTATGGCCAGCTCGATCACCAGGTATTACTCCCTTGGATTTTTTCGTCTGGGGTTACATTAAAGACAAGGTATTTCAAACTGCCCCTGAAAATATTGAGGACATCAAAACCAGAATTCGAAACGCATGTGAGGCAATTACTCCTGAAATGCTCCAAAATGTAATGCGTGACGTGTCTCGTAGAGCACTTTTATGTGTCAGAATGCATGGTGCACAATTTGAGCATTTGTAGTTAGAAAAATAAATACACACAATTTCTTTTCAATATAGTAGTAGGTAGTACTGTTATACATAGTTTTTCGTTTTTTTCTTTGGATGTTTGTTTTGTACTTGTATTTTTATTTATGAGATATTTAATGGTTTGTATTAAATTATAATAAATAATTACGGAATTATAATTATAATGAAGTGAATTTTTACTATTATGGCACAGCTGATTGTTACGATTCAATTATATGAATTGTGGTATTCGTAAAATATTAAATATTGACACTATCGGTTAAAATTTCTGTGACATGTTTTATATCGTTGGAATGAGAAAAAAATAACGGAATTAATGGCGTCATGGCCTACTTTGAGATTTTCATTTTTGCACAATAGCGTATGTCAAAGCCAACTGCATTTTTCGATTTTTTTGTTACACGTTAGTATTCTTATTGTCTTTGCCGTCAACTTTCATTCCTTTAACTTTTTTCGTATCTCCTCAAATAAGGAAGCTATAACCGTTTGTGGTTTTCCTATTTTTCAGGTTTTTGTAATATATCTCATAAAGTAGGCTATGGATTTCAAATTTTTTTTTACTGAAATATAGCTCACAAAAAATGGGATAACTGTTTCTAAAACTTTATTCTTCTACAATAGATATTAAGCGAGATATTTGGTGTGGCCCTCGTAAAATAGACGGTCTGTATATAACAACCCGACGAATCTCTTTAAATGCAGCTGAACATTCGTATGGAACTTATTTACAATTGCAAGCCTGGCTTGGAAATTCATTGGACCCCGAAATATGGGATTGGAAAATTGATGTCAATAATTTGTTGCCAAAATTGAGTTCTTTTCCAACGATTTCGGACGATATTATGAAGAAAATAGCCTGTAAAGGCGGCTACAGACATAACTGCACACTTGAACGGAATGCATGCGCAAGTTTATTGTACAAGTATACTGGAACGTGTGTATTATAACACTTGCAAATTTTTATAATACACACGTTCCATTATACTTATACGTAATAAACTTGCGCATGAATACCGATCAAGTATGCAGTTACGCCTGCAGCCGCCTTAAGTGTATAAGCGGCTGCAATACAAACACCTGCAGCTGCCAAAAACACGGCATAAAATGTTCAAATGGTGTTCACACACTTGTGACGATGAAAGTTGCTCAAATATTGAGGAGAACAGAGTCATCGCTGATGATATCGACGAAGAAATAGACGAGCCAAATATCACAGAGACTGAGTTAGAAAGAGATGAATGTTCAATTGGTGATAACGATAATGATGATTGTGATGACGATAATGCCGACATATCAGACATAATATTGAATAACATTTAGTGACAGTAGTAGTGAAGACGGGTCTCCTAATAAAAAGCGAAAAAAAAAAAAATATGTAATGAAACGTATTCTACAAAAACAATTTGAATACATAAATGTGAAATAATAACATTTTAATGTTTCTTTGATATACATTTTTTGTATTTATTAACCTTACCACCGTCATTAATTCCTACCTCGTCGAGCTACCCCAATAAGAAAGAAAATGAAAGCAATCGGTTAAAAAGGTGCGTTTACAGCTACCGAACGAAGACGAATGAACATTGGCGAATGGCCGAATTCGCATGCTGTAAACAAAGCACCGAAGGCGAGCAAAGGCGAATGCTCGCGTTCGCTGGGCTTCGGGAGCGGAGCGGTACATCAAAGAAAGTTCGTGCTCGCTGTGAACGGGTAATTGGACACATTCGTTGGAATTCACAGTTAAAAGCGAACATTCAGTGAATAAACTTATAGAAGTGTTAATAATACATAAAATAAAGTGGTCCAATGAAGACATATTAACCTTAATTAACCTATATCAACAAAGTGCTTATTTATGAGACCCGAAGGACAATCAGTAAGAACCAGAAAAATGACGCGTGGAGAGAAATAGGGGAAGGAATGAATGTTAGTGTATTGGAAATTAAGAAAAAAAAAAATAAAGTACTCATCCACCAACGCCTCTTCCTCCTGGGTTTCTTTTTTAAAAGTTCATTAAGAACGATGAATGACGCACTTGCAATAATAATATTTTCGTCGTCGGTCGTCAACATTCATAAAAATTAAACCACTGTGTTCACGAGCAATAGCGAACTTAAACAAATGCGAATGTTCTGCAGATGTAAATGTCCAAGCGAATTCTCGCCAAACAGTGGCGAATGTTTGTTCACTGTCGTTCGTTCGCCTTCGTTTGGTAGCTGTAAACGCACCTTAAGTAGATGTCAACATAATGAAGATTTTTCAAGCGCAATCGATTTTAAACGCCCGAGATCAGTTTTACGCAAGGCTTCCCTGAGAGCTAGCTCTCCCCCCACTTCACCGCTGGCGTTAGATAATGCACGCCGCAGCATCGAGCTCCGAGTTTAATTGATTTGCAATGCTCAGCAACGGCCGATCAAGTTCCGAAGTTTTTTATTGAAAATATAACTATTCAACGATAATTTCTGCAAATTTCAGCCCTTCATCTTAAATAATAGCGCCATACGAAATTTAAAAAAAAAAAATCTCGGCTCCAGAAGGTCGGAGAGCTACAATTTTTTTAACAAATTTGTAGAAAAATGCCAGCTATCGATTGGTAATAATGGCATTCCAATATAATTTAAAATCTCAAAAATATTCAAGGCTGTTTGGGGTAAAAAAAAATCGATTTTTTTACCCATTTTTGGCAAATTAGGGATTGTTTCATGATTTGCACAATAATTGCACATGTTAGCACAACTGTTGAAAAAACTTTCCGGATCGGTTCGGTATAAAAATATGATGGCCTGTATGAGCTATTGGACATTGAAAAAAACGCGTTTTTTTTCGAAAAATCGATATTTGCAAAACATTTGCAATATTTTTTAAATCTGTAAAACTGCTCTTATTCGACTTATCTTGTGTTACGCTTTCGACGAGTTTCGCTAAAAATATCTTTCTTTCACGAAGATACAGGTATTTCAAAACATTGTGATTTTTATCGGTTTTCTTTTGCAGTAACTAATTAATTTTGCAATTTTTTGAGACTGGACCAGGCCAGCTCAATCCGTATTAAGGAGTTACACAATTTTGCCGTTTAACTTTTTTTTGTACAACGCCTTACCTCCATAAATCAGTGAATAAGAGTGGGAGTATTGGAATATTGAGCTTATGCACTGATATCTATGGTTACACTGACTGTGTTTTTTTTTTATTTAAAAAACTGTTTTTCGCCAACTTTGGCCGTCATTTTGAAAAGGACGCATGTTCGTCATTTGTTTTACAAATAGATCATTGAATTCTATGGAAATTTTCCGATTTTTTACATACCTTGGTTTGCTGTTAATAATAATTTTTGTAGGTAAAACCCCTGAGTTACTGGACTATTGTGTGTATTGTGTGCGATGCTCTACTAACCTATTATAGTCCGCACTCTCGTGGCAAAAGTTACATGCAGCTGTTTTAATCTGTCGCCGTGATAAAACGGTAGAGGAGGAGGGGATAAAGTACGGGATACATATCTGAGTGATCGAAACAGATGCGCATTCTGTGAAATTCAATTGAAAATTTTTGACCGGAGTATTGTGGTAAATTTGTTATGCCCACACGAGAACATGTTTGCGGAAATGAAGCATTTAACCTCAACATGAGACTCCGCCCCACCTGATTTTTATGTGAGATGGTGCAAAATGTTCTTGTAGATGTGTAGAACAAAGTCAGGATCATGAAAACTGGTGCTGTTTTGATTTCCGGACGTAAACTGGGACATCGCTATTTCGGGTCACCAAGAAATTTTTTGAAGTCGAAAAAGAACCATTGGATTTCATATTTTGGGCAGTTCTAAGCATTTTTTGAATCTTGACATTTTTTACTTTTTTAGATTTTTTTACTTTTTCTCGAGATGAAAGCGTTTAAAAAGATAACGTATATTTAGGATTTTCTTTCAAAAAACTAGTATTTACGATTATTTTGGGCGTTTATTATCCATGGTGATTGTATATTTTCGATAATTCTAAGCATTTTTTGATTCTTGACATTTTTTATCTATCCTCGCCCTTCTTCAGACATAGGCATTTAAAATTAAAAAAGAACGTATATTTAAGCTTTATTTTTTCAACAAACTAGTATTCACGATCATTTGCGATTTTTTACCTAACCTCACACTTCTCGAGATATAAGGGTTAAAAGAAAAATTGTGTATTTAATCTTTTTTTTTGTTAAAATGCTTAGAATTGTCCAAAATATAAAGTCCACGTGTTCTAATTCATAATAAACGCCCAAAAATAATCGTTAATACCAGTTTCGTGAAAAAAGCCCAAATACACGTTTTTTTAACGCCTATATATCGACAAAAGTGAGGTTAGGTAAAAAATGTCAAGAGTCAAAAAATGCTTATATAAAAATATAAAATATAAAAAATATAAAATCCAATTTCAACTTAGAATTTTTTTTATAAAAGTATGGATCCCAGAAAAAAATCAACAGGAACTTATTTAGAATTAAGGAAATGAATAAATTACTAGCAAAAAATACTCGTAATTATTTCAAACTCTTACTAAAGACTTTTCATGGATAAGGACAAAAATATATATCTTTCTAAACAAAATACTTTGCTGGCTATATGCCACGAACAACATTGAATTAACAGAAAGAAATATGCAAATTACGTACAGGTAACTGTCACAATAATGCTAATTTTAATTTTAAGTTATCCTGTTCAATAAATCCAAAAAACACCTAAAGACAAAAACACTTACCAAAAAACTTTAGAAACTTTCACATACACGTGTTTCGGTTTCTTACACCAAGGATACACTCTTCAGTGCTACTTTTTTTAAAGTTTAAAATGAACTGAATAGTCCTTTCTCAGTCATACCACTGCAATAAGTTTTTTGGTAAGTGTTTTTGTCTTTAGTTGTTTTTTGATTTTGTTGAACAGGATAATTTAAAATTAAAATTAACTTTATTGTGACAGTTACCTGTACGTAACGTGCATATTTCTTTCTTTTATTTCAATGTTGTTCGTGGCATATAGCCAGGAAAGTATCTTGTTTAGAGAGATACAGGGTCTAATTAGTTTCATGTCATTAAAAAAACTGGTGGTAGGGAACGACAAGACAAACAAAAAAACCTTATATAACATGGGGTCTAAAGCTCATAGTTGTGGAGAAAAAAAATAAACAAAAATTTGGCAAATTTTCAATAAAATTTTTTGAGAACTGCTGGAATATTGAGGTAGGTTTAGATCTATATTTGATCTAAAGAAAACTATACTCGAACTCTCCCTTGTGCAATATTTTAGTTACTGTCGGTGTTTCGTTATGTAACACACGTCCGACCCGCCGTTTGTTGTTTTTGTTATTTTTGAATTTCGCATCATTGTGTATTTATAGTTAAGAGATTTATTTTATTGACTTACCGTTCAAGTTGTCAAATTCTTGATTACGTACAGACACAACTTACTTGTTCGTTCTTTTTGTATTCCTTTTTGGCTTTTGTGCCAAGTTTTTATTTTATTTTTCTTTATTGACAACGTTAGTTCTTAGTTTAGTGTTTAGTGTTGAACGAAATGCGTATGTACTTAATGCGACGTACCGAACTGTGTATTGATACAGATGCAGAGATTTTGAATCATTTAGGTAGGTAGTAAGCTTTTAACCCAGGACACTCATTTATGTTACAAATGTTAATAAACCACATTTAAATTTTCTAAATTATAAACAATCCAATATTTTGTTCCAAATTAAAAAACACATATGTAAAGAAATGCTCTGTTTAAACCTCTATGGCCATTATTTGCTTGCAATTGTGCACGAAGAGAGAACGAATTATTTATCTCTTTATACTTGCCTCAGTTCAGTTGAGGCGGTACATCAAAGGCGGTCGATGATCCTTTGACACCGCGTATGCCAGCCAGCACTTTTTTATGACAATTTAAAAGTTGTATAATTGGGAAGTACAAATCCATCGACCAAGAAAAGCAGTGGTTCTCAATAGCTGTCTACCATAATATTAAATATGTTAACCTAAATCAGTGTTTTTCAAAGTAGAATAGAGGGAAAAGTCATAAAGGTTTTTTGTTTGTCTAGTCGGTCCCCATTATCAGTTTTTTTTAATGACATGAAACTGATTACACCCTGTATATGTACTTATTCATGATAAGTCTTTAGTAAGAGTTTGAAATAATTACGAGTATTTTTTGCAAGTAATATATTAAGTATATTTTAGGAACTTGTTTGTAGGAAATGTCATCAATTACACATTGTATATAGATACTTTTTCACTAGATAGCGTAGTTTTCGAGTTATTCAAGAAAAACGTGAAAAGGGGACCTTTAAAATACCCCCCTCCCGCTCAGGACTTTTAGTATGTTGTTCAGGGCACTCACTACTCGAATTATCCCTTCTATTTTCCTTCGTTAATTGGACTACAGGTCCCTGGTCCTACTTTTGAATGATTCTTGGAAAATATATGATAATCGTGGATTTGTTAATTTATTGTTATATCGTTTCATTAATACAGTCATTTTTGTTTCAGATTCAACATCGACATTCAAGTTAAACTTTACTCCCAGGCAGAGCATTGGTGAAATCGATATGAAGACAGTTGTTAAGTTAACTGGAAAAGTTCAAATAAATATTTGTAATTCAAGTGAAAATGAAAGTGATTCTGATTCTGTTGACGAAGTGATAATTAGTAAAAAATTATTGATTTAAAAAGTACAATTTTTTTGACTTGATATTTAGTAAGTACATGTCGGGAATCAAGATCCACAAATTCGATTATAGGGTGTGCGCTGAAAGATATTATGAAAAAAATTCGTGCATTATCTGGAATGACCTTGAAGATCTAAACGTGGTGGGTGCCATTCTGCCCACGACTGCAAACAGTGCAAACATATATTTTTCAAAGTTTTCTGTATTATTAAAAATTGATTAACTTTATGTTTAGGCTGCATTCACACAGTTCTTTTAATATTTCCTAATGATTTCAAACGAATGGAACGCTTATTCTTTCTAGATTTAGGTGTTTCCAATTATTCTGAAAATTGGTGTTAAGAAATGCTACATTAATTGTTTAAATAAAGTGTATCCGAGAAGTGCAGTGTAAATTTCGGTATCGAGGCATTTTTGAATCTATTGCGGATAGGTGCATATTTCTTTGATATGAAATCTGCAAATAAGAATTGAGCAATTTTTATTAAAATAATTATCTACATTCTTTAATTACTATAAAAGATGTTGTTTTGGAACAGATGTTGTTTCCCGCTGGCTGGGTTATGTTTAATGTAGATTCATTTTCTCGCGTTTTAACTGAAAACCGAATTTACTACCTGCTTAATCATCCAGACGTAGTAATATATTCGTCCCAATGTAACTTTTGCAAGTGTACACTTAAAAAATTTAGCGGCAAGTGCAGTATTACCAAGTTTGGGTTAGAATGCATAATATATCGTTGTGAGTTTAAATGTCAAATAACTACAGTAAACATTATACTCTTCACTAATTTGGACATTTTATATAATTATTGTACATTCTATGGAACACTCTCACGCAGTTTTTTGTAAATATGTAAATAATGTTAGTTTTAGATTTTTTAAATTTAATTATAATTTAGAAATTTTAAAAATATTTCTAGCATTTAAATAATTAATACTTTATTCATTTTATTTAAAAAAATTACCGGCTTTAGAAAAGTACCGATCACTTGCATGTCCTCTTCGTTTTCTATTTGTCAAGAGTATAATAATAACTAAACTAAACAATATAGTTTTCTCCGATTTATTGCACTTTTTATATAATTGTTTCACATTTTCTAGTATAGTCGTCGCAGTTTTTGCAAATAAAGTTGTTTTAGAAACTTTTAATTCTATAATTTCAGTGTAATTGGTGAATTAAATTTGGACAATTGTTTTTACATTTTTTTAATAATACAATACCCGACTATTCGTGTATTGGCTTAAATTCGAGATGAGATATCAGGTAGGTAGGTAGGTATTAAGTTCGGAATAGACAAAAAATGCCTAGATATGACCACCGAAACTAAGCAACGGCGAGCCCCGTTATCCTTACTTTATTAGCTCCCCCGCCTTGCGGCTTTGAGCAAACTTAATCTCTATGCTACAATATTATCATCATAAAATGTTTCTATATACATATATATACACACATATACATTATCTATAATACCTGGAAGGCAACCCTCACACATGCAATTCTTCAGTCATCATCACTCTCTCTGCCCACTCGTTGCATTTCCTCACTTGTTCCTCTTGTACTACCTTATTTTCTCTCATTTATACTTCCAGATGACCCCATTCATTCCTCACAAACCTTCTCCCCTTTCTTTCCTATCCAATTTCTCACATACAAACCTTACATGCTCACTATTTTCCTCTCCTCTTCCGCATTCGCACTCCCCATTCACATCCCTCAGGCGAAATTTTCTGGGGTACCTTAAAAGGTATTATTGGTTTAAACAAATTTTACAAAAGAATGTATTCTTAACTTACAAAAAGTGTATTAATGTATAAATATTCAGGTAGGCAAACGTGTTAAGACATAAATATTTAAGTGAAAAAATCATTTTTCCCTACACAAGTACAAGTCGAATTCTTCTGTAAATCGAAATTCACTTTTGGATGTGTCGGTCATTTTTTCCTCACAGAAATAATCACAAAATTAACAAGCAAAATTTGTTCTTTTTGTTTTTGTGATTAAAAAGAGTTCGTCAATTGTCAAAAACGGTTCTTGGCGACTTCTCACCACTATTCGGGGTCCTTCGGTTAGCGTACGTTTATATATAATATATATATATTTATTTATAATAATATATAATAATTATTTATATTATAATATAATTATTTATATTATAATAATAATAATATTGCAGTCAGTGATACCGCACGACGTTCGCTAATTACGTTACGTTATTGAGGCGAATAACACGGCTTAGATTCAGACTTATTGCATTGCAGTTCCATGCGTGCGTAACTAGGTTATGTAAAACGTCACTTTTTATGTCAAAAATAGTCGTCAAATTTAGAAATATATTATTCCTGTTGTAAAATATTAAAATTATGAAAGGTAAATTTTAAGTAAGTTAATTTTAAAATCAAACTGGTCTTATTTTCTAAAAAGGGGGCTCCAATTTACTCACAAAGACTTTCAAATAAATTTTTTTGGAGTCGATTGTAGACAAAACAAAGATGAATTTTTGTAATATATGATTCATATGATATAATATTTACATATATTTAGGCTTATAATGGAGATTCCTCCATGTTGGAAGCAGGTATATTGGCTGATGGTAATATCAGTGTTGCCAACCCGCTAAAGTTAAATTATGCTCTGTGCCATGCAAAAAGGTGCGATTTCGAGTAAGACGGTGCGATTTTTAGAGCAGCAAAAATTAGTTTATATTTTGCTCTCTATTTTATTTTTCAGTGATACTCACAAAGCAACCACTCTGATTTGTGGTGATACTTAAAGAGCTTATATTGATTTAGGGACGTTTGGGGCAAATACACTAACCAATTTTATTAGATATTAAATAATAGTACAAAGTGGGTATATTTTGAAACATTTAATACTGTAAACATAAAATTTTTTGACTTAACAACTATAAATTAATAATTTTCTTAAAAACTACATCTACAAAGTTCATCTGGTAACTTAACAAAGTTATATGCCTATTTTAATTGTTGTCCTGCCATATTTTGCAACCTAACATTTTTTTTGTGGGTTGAAATTTGATACAACCACCACTCTGCATAACTCCTTCTTTAGTGGCTAAAATTGCTTTAATGTTGCTTGTTTTTAATAAATTTCTCTTATCTGTCTTTATGTTAAAAAGGTCGCTAAAAATTCGCTCTACGCTGGCATTTGAGTAAGGCAAAACCAAAAGTATAGAAAAAGTTTTTTTTAAATTTGGAAAAAGTAGGACATCGGCGTCATTCTTTAGGTTGAATATTTTTGACCAATATTTTTCCGCATCTTCCATATCCAGCTCCAGATCGTTAAAGTTTAAGAGGGCATGACGACGCCACTCATTATCGAGTTCCTGAACGTTCACATGTGGTTTTAATATTGGAAACCTTTCAATGATATGTAATAGTGAAGTAATTTCAAATTTTTGGGCGACTTTTGGATCCACCAATTCAATAATTTTGAAAATGGGATCTTTAAATGAGAATCTGTCTTTAATTTGTGTCACTAATTGAATATAAAAGGACAAAATTGATTTAAAAAAAACTTCAACATCTTTCTGTTGCACTTTAGAATTTTGTTTTAATTCTCTAATACTTTCAGTTGCTTGAACACCCAGGTAAATCTTTTCCAAATCCAAAAAATTTGAAGGATTTTCATGGTTGAATGTGATAATATCTTGGATCTTCCTTATGACTGAAATTTGAATAAAGTTAGAGCACAAAGTTTTTAGCAATTTTTCAGTTTCAGGTTTTAACTTATGAAGAAGTGGTTTTTCAGATTGGAACAATAAATTGAAATCGGTCATAAGCCCTAGTGAGTAGGACATAAATTCGAGATAAATTTTTGTGAATGGGTTTTCTATTGTTTGAAGCATATTTTCTGTGGTTACCGAGGGGTCTTCGAACACGATCTCTGTAAAATAGGCTTTTAACGGCTCAAACTGTTCCAGCACCCTATTGACAACCTCTTTGATAGAAAGCCATCTTGTCATGGCTGGGGATAAAATTTTATGAATATCTGTTTGGAAAAAAATTTGAAATTCTTCAAATTTTTGTCGTCTAGCCGGGCTTCTATTAAAATGACTACCAATATTGCGTAATAGGTCCTCGATACGTCTAGGCAGGCTAAGACACGCCTTAGATGTAGCTAAATGTGCCATATGGCAAGAGCACCTAATACACACAATATTGGGTAGTTCATAAATCAAATTACAGAAAATACAGAATTATATTCTCCCACCATAACATTAGTGGTGTCGGAAGAAAATCCCACCATGTTACTCAAAGGTATATTTTTCGAAACAACTGAATTTTTTAAAGCTGAAAAAAGGTCAACGGCGGTCGATCCTTCCGGTTCAATCAAATCAAAAAATTGCGTCTTTACTACGTTTTTTTCATTATCAAAGTAAATGACAGTGAACGCACATTGTTTTTTTATTGAAATGTCAGTTGTCTCGTCCATAATAATAGAAAAATACACTTCTTTTAACTTTGAATATATATAGATCTAAAAGAAAATTGTCGCCTAAACCTTTAGACATTACAGTTGAAGCCTTGGTTCTTTTTAATTGAATTTGTCTTGCAATTTTTGAGTCTGGAAAAATATCAGTCAAAAGCGGCGTTAGAGTGTCCATTAACAAAAACGGTAAATCGTTTGTTGCTAATAGAGCACATAATTTTAATTCTGCCCTTTTTACTGCCAAATCATCTTGAGTTTTGTCTTTATAGAGGTAATCAATTTTAGTATTTTTAGCTACCGTCTGAAAATTCAATTTGTGCTTTTCAGTTTTTGAATGTTTAAGTAGAACACTTTTTTGAGCCAAAATGTCAGTCTTACATACTTTACAGAAAGCAATTTCATTTCCATCAGGAGTTACTCTAGCTGATTTTTGTAACCAACCCTGGAAACTGGGAAAATCACACCAGGCGAGAACAAACGCCTTCTTTTTTCCTCTCTTTGCCTTTTCAACTTTTCTCTTCTTAGTCAGTGCAGCTTTATCTCCATTTTCATTCTAATAAACGAAACAACCCTTATTTTTACAAGCTTATTTAAGCATATATACTTACAAATTTCAAATCCTTTGTATCCAAGCACTCTTGCGTTTCATTTTCGGCCTGGTCAAAATCGCTGCCAGGTTCGGGTGACAGGTTAGGAAGCGGATTACTCTTACTCGTACTCGGCAGTGATGAAAAGCTACATTCTGGTTGTTCATAGGCAAACGATATGTCACTGGTTCTTTTTTCTTTTTCTTTTGTCTATAAAAATTTCAAGGATTGGAATTAGAAGTAAAAGTACAAGCAAAAAATTATTTTAATACGCATAGTTTGCTTTGGAAGCTGACAATTAACAAGTATTTTATTGACCTATACATTTCAGAATACAAAATCGACCTGTTTGTGCTTGATAATACAAAAAGCGTTACCTTAGCCTGGGAGAGCCATCGATCCATTTTCTCAAGTTTTTGGCACTTTATACACGATATACGATAAATAAAAACCAAACACACACACTGCACTGCGAGAAATCAAATTAACTTATAACTCGTAACCGTAATTAAATAGTAAATAGTGAATGTTAAAAATCGCGGGAAACCACCGGGTAGGAGCACAGTAGGAGTCCAGTGTTGCCAATATGCTATGCGAAGATTGGACCATGTTCGCATGTTCGAACTACACTCTGCCTGCTTGCAACTCTGTACTCTGTAGTTCTTCAGAGTATGAGAGTCATCTGATGAGATTCTGACTGACTATAGTCTGTTTTTAAACCAGGAGGACTAAATGTGGAATCCCAATTTACACTATAAAAGACCAGAAAATTACACTAGAATATTTTATTGGAAAACTTCCAGAATATATGTATATAATAAATATAAATAACATATAATTGGTTCTGTAAAGAACTGTTTCCTTTTGTTTTCAAATTTCTACAATGAGAAAAAATGAGAATGAGTGATGATAAATAATTAATGAAGACTTTTCGAAATTTGGTTGAAATATTCAACATGTGACAAAATTTGGCCTAGTGTAAAACTGGCGAACGCGCAGCCAATCACATGTGTATGATTTACCACGGCAAATTCGAAAGAGTCCTCCTAATTTAAAAACAGACTATAGTGAAATCGGTTAGTTTGAGAATCTGAGAATCGGTTAGTTTGAGTTAATATAGATACAAAAAGTGCGATTTTGGTTAGGGTGCGATAAAGGTGCACCCTCGTGTTAAAACGTGCAAAAATCGCACTAAAGTGCTCCGATTGGCAACACTGGGTAATATAGAATACACAAATACAGATCGGCTGATTCTGGTTGTTTCCGATTTTCACCGAAGTGAGGATAACGTCGTTCATACGACGCTCGCTAAACGTACGGAAATTAGAGGTGTTTTAAAACCTCATGAGCCGTGACCTTCATATGCGCAGAGACATAATCCGTCCTGTTGACTCAGTTACACCTCTTAAAAATATTATATTTATTGTTTACAATTTATCCCGAGCTCTTGTTTATGTATACAGCAAGGCAGCCTCCAGTGTCTTCAAAAACATACTTATAACTCAGACTAAACTTTGCGTTTAGCGCATTTCGTGGCTCATGAGATTCTGAAACACCTCTACGTCAGGCGCTAAGTTATTACCGCATGTCTTAACGCAGATTAAATATGCGCATGCTTAGATGTCAAATAACGCGATCCTGTAATAGCGGATGCCGTTATGTGACAATGCAATATCTCTCTATTGAGCCCGTGAAACTCCGTAAGATAACGTACGCCCGTAAGCTTGCTGTGCACCCGTACCATACTATATACTACTAACACGCTATAAGCCACTATGTACGGAATTGAGGCTAGAGAAGGAGATAGTTTTCTGTCTCTACGGGGGGAACTTGGGACCCAACGCGCACGCTCTGACGACACGAACTGATGAAGCAGTAAGGAAGCGCGCTATATGTACAGGCCAGTGGCCAATTTCTCCGATTAGATTGTGACCACGTACCTTCCATATTCAGTTGAACTGTCACAATCTCGCATCACTAAGGCATGCGCACCATGCCCAGAGTACTCTTAAAGGATAGAGAGATATGCTTTCCTTGGCGTCAAGTTCCGAACGAAACTCACAGTATATAGTTAATAGGTTTGTTCTGGTTTTGAGAAATAGCCTGGCCGAGGACGTCCTCGGACGTCAGGCACATGCGCAGTTAGTAAAACGCGTCCTGAACTTACTAATTGCGCATGTTCCTGACATCCGAGGACTGGCATTTTTCAAAACCAAAACAAACCTAATATGTATATAACCCGTACGTTAAGAATTGAGAACTGCGCCTGCGTAGTCTACAATTTGTACGTTTACGTTAACGTAGATAAGTGCACATCAACCGCCTGTTATTTAACCGACGTCGCGTCGGTGCGTTGTCAAAAGGTACCCAACGCATGCTATCGACGCCACGACGAATCACTGAAACGTTGACACTCTCGCCGCTTCAAAAATATTTACGAAATGATTAAATGTCCGTAAAAGATACGGAAACATATATCTTATGTAACACTGACCTGATCTACCTGTTATTGAGAGAGAATAAACTGTTTATTTGAAATTGGACTATTTATTTACTAATCGAACTCTGGATTAACATTTCCAAACCAGCTACCCAAGCAAAACACGTTACATAATTTGGAGCCTGACCAGGTCTGTTTTGAAAACACGTTACAATATTTAATAAAAAGTGGAGCTGTGCTGGACTTATTAATTGACCTAAAATAATAAGTTGTTTATTATGTATTTCATCATCCAGTACACTTCCCCTGCGAAAAGTCCAAATAACAGTTGTCTTAAAACTAGTTATTTTGTATCCTATCTAAATATAATTTTACCCTATTCTTATGTTCTTCTACTAACTTATTATCTATTTCTATAATAATATTAGGAGATTTTTCCTGCACTACTTTATAAGGATTTTTATACAAAGGTTCTAGTTTAATCTCTGATTCATTCCTTAATAGAATTTTGTCA
The DNA here is from genome assembly GCA_963583905.1 of Stenurella melanura. Classification (NCBI taxonomy): domain Eukaryota; kingdom Metazoa; phylum Arthropoda; class Insecta; order Coleoptera; family Cerambycidae; genus Stenurella; species Stenurella melanura. The sequence continues at coordinate 44,953,374 of OY757316.1, forward strand.
CCTAACTTATATCTAATTTTATTAGGTACTATTCCTATTATACTTTTCTTTCCTATCAGTTTTTGATACCAGTAAATTATTTCAAGCGACTTGTAACCTATATTTTAGTTCTAAAGGATAGTTGTCAAAGTTGTACAACGGGTTAATTATCAGCTCAATGTTTGTAGGTAACCGACTAGTCCGTCCAAAAACAAGTTTGTGTGGTGTGTACTCTGTTTCTGTATGTACCGTATTATTAAATGCAAGACACCATGAACTCCAATTATTTTCCCTTTTGATAATTGCATCCTTAAATACGCTCCCAAACTTTTATGCGTATTTTCAAGTGCTCCTAAGGTTTCGTGGTGGTACGTAATCGAAATTAATTGATTTAATCCTAACAGTTTACAAGTTTCTTTGAAAGTCGCAGCCAAAAACTCGGTACCTCGGTCTGTTACAATGTGTTTTGGCACACCATATCTTTCCACAAAAGCCTTAGCAACCGTAACTGCTTCTTTATTTGGTATTGAATATCCTTCGACAAATTTACTTGGCTCCCATTGTATAGCTAAAATGTATCGATTATTTTGTTCATCTACGCTAAGAGGACCTACCAAATCAAGAACATTTTTTTTCAAATGCAGCTGTAGCTGTACTAGTAATCGACAAGGGTTCCTTATTAGGTTTTGAATATTTAAACTTTTGACAGTCACTACAATGTTTTACAATAGCTTCGACATCTGTCCTCAGTCATGACCAAAAATAATGTCTTTTAATATTGTTATACATGCGGTTTATACCGGCATATCCACCTGTTGGTAATATATGAAATTCGTTTAGTATTAGTTGCCTTAATTCTTTATTGTTTATATTTCGTATGTCTTTAATGACATTTATTTTTATATTTGCTTTTACCAACTCTGTTTTAAATTTTACAAGTTCGTTAAATAATTCTGCGCAGTTATTATTTTTCACTATAAATAATTCCAGAATTTTATATTTCGTGCATGCATTTTCTTAGATCTCTCAACAACGCACCTAACGCAGACGTTGATTGAGGATTCTGTTTTAAATAAATTACTTGTAAATTCACGTCATACAATAAATTGTTTAATTTATAGCAATTATCATTAAGGCAATTCTTTACTACGTCACTAAATTCTGTATCATTTATTGGTGGCAACTCTACAGATTGTACTGGTCGCTACGAGTGATCAGTCTTTTGTCAGTAGAAATTGTTTCACTACCATTTACACGCTGTTCTACTTGTACTTTGTTTTTCGCTTGCACTCGCGGCGTGACAAACATAGTATCAATTATATTAGTGTTTATCTCTTTTAGTTCGTCTGAGTCAATTTGAATTCGAGATAAAGCCTCTGCTGCGACGTTGTCAGAGCCTTTAATATAGTTTATAGTAAAATCATATTCTTCTAAAATTAGCCTAAACTTAGTTAATCTACTAGAAGGATTGGTCATCCCAAATAAATATATTAATGGTCAATGATCTGTATAAATATGGAACTTTCTAGCGTACAGGAACGGGCGAAAATGCTTTACAGCCCATATTACAGCTAATAGTTCCTTATGCACGGTACTGTAGTTCCTTTCGCACTTATTTAGTGTACGACTTGCATATGCAGCGGGTCTGTCATTTGAATTTGATAATATTGCGCCAAGGGCCCCCCTGAAGCATTGGTTCTAAGAATGAATTGATTATCTTCTGAATAATCTGGATATTCTAACACTGGCCGCGCCATGAGTGCCTGTTTTAATTTTTCGAATGAATTTTGATACTCGCCACATTTTTGTTCGTAAGATTGTTCAGTGGTTGTGCGAGAATGGCAAAATCTTTAACAAACTTCCTATAATAGTTCGCAAAAGCTACACATCGTTTTGTATCGCCAGCATTTTGTGACGTAGGGTATTTCTTAATTGCTCGATTTTTTTCAGAATCAGGTGATATTCCTGCGGAAGATATCACATGCCCTAAATAAATACATTCCTTTCTTAGAAATGTACATTTACTTGAATTTAGTTTTAAATTTATTTCCCTTAATCGTGTTAGAACTTTAACAACATTTTGATTATGATTTACCAAATTATTTCCAAAAATAATTAAATCATCCAAATAAACAAAACATGACTCATAATTTAACCCTGATATTGCTATTGTCATTATACGAGAAAATGTACTTGGACTAATTTTTAAGCCATAGGTAACCTTTTCATTTGAAATTGCCCACTTTCTGTTGCGAACGCTGTGTAAGGCTGGTTAGCTTGATCAAGTTCTGCTTGATAATAACGCTGTGCAAAGTCGAGATGTGAAAAGTAAACTGCACCCGACAAAGAATCTAATATTTCTGATATACAAGGTAACGGAAAGTTGCCATCTTTTATTTGTTTATTTAGTAAGCGATAATCTATAACTATCTACCATTTTTTGTTACCATTGTGGTGTTTTTTTCGGTACAATTAACAATGGCGATGGCCACTCTGATCTCGAAGAATAATACCATCCCCTATCATTTTTCCTACTTGTTTACGAATTTCTCCCTTTTGCGCATGAGGCAATACACAGGAACAGCATTTTCCTTTAACTGAATTTTATGCTTAGTGATATTAGTAACAGTAAGAGGGTCGTCTTTTAGATGAAACACATTCGCAAACTTTGCACAAATCCTATGTATAGAAGATTCCTCCTCTACATTCTAGGACTCAACATTTATTTAAGGCAATAACTCATCCACACGATTGACAGACAACTCGGAATTACCGAACTTGCATACGTCATAATCTGTCAGTTTTTCAACTGACCGCTTAAAATTTCTAAGTCTAACTTTCCCATCATTAACATTAAGTACTCTAACTGGAATCATCCTATTTTTAGGTCTAGCTAAAATTCCTGCTACATACACTCCTTCATTAAACTCTCCCGGTAGAACAACGCAGTCATCCTCACTATCAACCTTACAATATTTAATAATTTCACACCTTGGTGGGATTGACATGGCATATTTATACTTAGATTCTAATGGCACACATATTTTTCTATATTGTAAATGAAAACAAAATTTTTTCATAATTAATAGTTGCTGAATATTTAACGAAAAAATCAGAACGTATCACCCATGCATTCCACTTCCAAACTCGCTAACTACTAAATACTCATGCTCTGAGTTTAGCAAATCAAGTTTTGCAGTGCAGGCCTTGGCAATGTCTAAATTTTTATCAGATTTTGATAAATAATTGCAAGCGAGAGACAACAACTCTGTTTTTTTACTGCATCATCTGTTTTACGTTTCTTTGATTGTGCACATGTGGATTGATGAGATGGAATTGATGAATGTCCTGGGATGGTTGAAGTTGACTGTGTGGATTGTACCGTATTTTCTGCCTAAAATAAAAATAAACCTTTTATTTTCAGATACCATCGAACGGTCAGGAATGAAAAACTATTGCTAATCAATTTTGTTGGCAATCATATCGAAATACGAAAACCGAAAAACTCGACATCACTGTACTATAATTACAAGGGATAATTTAGTATAGTTTTAATGACATTGGTTAATGCAAATAAAGAGTTTATAATGGTGGATGTAGGAGCCAACGGAAGAGTGTCAGATGGGGGAGTGCTATTTTATACAGAATTTTGGGATTTATTTAAAACGAATAAATTGAATATTAGGTACATCTCCAATCCCATTACCGAATTCACAGGAATAATTTCCATATGATTTCGTTGAGGATGAAGCATTTGCTTTAAACGTCAGTTTGATGAAACGTTATCCTCAGAAAAATGGTACTAACGAACAACAACTGTTTTCGCTTATCAACTGCTCGTTGTGTGGTAAAAAATTCATTTGGAATATTAGCTGCAAGATTTGGAGTTTTTCAAAAAGCTGTAAATCTTGAACCAGAAAAAGCAATTACAATAACTTGTTGTTACAATTTCTTAATGCGACATTTACAAACTGTCTATACACCAAATATACATAAAAATCAACCACAAAATTTACGTCTAAATTTACGAGTAAACCCTGTAAAAAAAACAAAATTAAATGCTAAGGCAGTAAGAATCCTATACTGCACATATTTTAATAATAATGAGTGAAAAAAAATCATTAGTGTTAAGTGTAACATACCTACCTAAAACTATGCAAGTGTATTTGTTATAGAAAATCAAATATATTTTTTTACTACTAACCGGCTGCTGTTCTTTTGTTGCCTCTTGAACCCCTTCCTGCACGATGGATGTTCTGCTGGTTTTTGGTTTTTCATGCTTATCTAAAAATATAAGTGTATGAAACGCCCAGGAAATGGGTGAATGTATGTCGTCGGTTCCACTTCCAGATCTTTAATTCTTTTAATTTCGTTTCTGTAATTCGAACGAAGTGTGTTTATTTTTTATTTCTTACGTCGGCAATTGTGCCATTAGGATTAATTTTCTTAAAAATACCTAGCAATTTTTTTAAGGCCTGAACCCGCTTGTATTTTCTCATATAATTAGTCTCACAGCTGTTCCCAAGTTCTGGGAGAACCTCTAATTGTTGTATGAATTCTTTTAAAATGTCTTTATCATCGACATTATTAGGTTGGCTTGCAATTTCTTCTTTAATATCTACATGTTCCATTTTGACGATGTAAAATTTACAAACAAATCCACGACTAATCTCCTATGCAAACAGATCGATACTGATGGTATGAGCATAATTCGCGTTTAGACGTTCAATATTACTGTCAGTATCCCCTCCATTTCTGATATTGAAGTTGGTAGTGATGGAATTTTCAATCATTCTTCAATACTATACATCAGTACTTCAATACTATCCCTAAACGATCAGTAATACTGTCAATAATATACAATACTGACAGTATTATTGATCGTCTAATGGCTGCTTTAGTTACAATTATGTGTAGTGATGAAAGTCGATTCCACAACAATGGAGTAATCACAACACATAATTGTTATTACTGGTCTCAAGAGAATGCAAGGTGGATGAGACATACCAGATCCCAGAATCGTTTTGGAGTAAATGTTTAGTGTGTTATTGTTAATGGTTACATTGTTGGCCCATACCCCTACCATGAGAATTTAACAGATGAAAGGTATTTGCAATTTTTGCAAAATGATTTACAAGTACTATTAAGGACAGGATCGAAATGTCAAAAACTCGTAAGCTAGTACTTATGTTAATCCTAGATGGCACAGTGTGTATCTTATCTTATTTTATTGGCAAGTTTCAATATTTGTCGGAATGTTGTCCGCATTGCCACATGTACAAAAATTTCTTTAGTATAAGATACAATTAATGTTACAAATTATAATTATAAATATTACTCAATTACATAAATAGTCGTAAAATAGCTAGTATGTGGTTAGGTAAATTCTAAAATGTAGTTTTGCATAGTTATGCCATGTACATCTAATATCATATAGGGATATTGTTTAAATTTTAAAACGAAATAGTTAACCACATTATTAATTTCGAATTAAACAGCAAGAACCTTTTATCCAAATTATGGGAACACATCAGTTTTAATTATTGAAAATGGCAAAGACAATATGTATTTAAATTTGGCAACTGTTCATCACCTAATTTTTATTCTACCTAACAGTTGTAAATATGTCCTTGAACGTAGTGTGTGTGACAAGCGTTTAGGTACACGAAGCTTCGACCTTGCGCAAAACGGGATATCATTTATCTGACTAATATTTATTTTATTCCTTGTTCTAGCGTTCACCGTCAGCCGAGTGGCTAGCGCGTAGATAAAATCATGGATCGAAGGTCCCGGGTTCAAACTCCTACGTCCGCTGAATTTTTTTTTTCTTTAATTTTGTAATGATTAATATATTTTTTCACTAACTCTTTTCTATGATTTTTTTACGTTAGGTTAGAGGTTTTTATTCTGCTTAAAATAATTTCATTCTTCGTGTAATTTCTTTAGGTTGGATTAGTAGGTTTTTATTCTGATATCTAATTGTTATAATAATAATTATTAGCGCCGCAGGCAGTATAATCGTCGCGGATAAAGAAATGGGGGGTGCGGGGGAGTCCCCCCGCCTTTTTTTCACAAAATTACACGAAATGCCTCAATTTCTCGACTTGCAGAATTTATTACACATTTGCAAGGTAATGCGCATGCTTGAAGCTCCGAACTTTCGGCAAAGATTAGGGAATTAACAAGATAGGACAGCCAGCGGTAAACCTTGTATCTTTTAGCAATGGCGCCATCCCTAATAGCACATGGACGTCCCGAAAACGTCCCAAGAACGTACTCACAGGACATGAAAACGTCCCGAGGACGTACTCTACCGACGTAAGACGTACCGAGGACGTTTGAGGGACGTTCCGTGTCAGCAAAACGGGGTGTCCCGAGGACGTCCCACCCAGGACGTTGTGGGACGAATGTAGGTCTAGAGAGGACGTCCTGAAAACGTTGTTGGGACATTCTATGCAAAACATATAGGTACCTCCCCCTCCACCACTTTTAAGGTGTATTCACAGCAGAGGGTATTTATATGTTCCTTTTTGGGTTTTCTAACCACATGCATTTCTTTCGAAATAGAATCCAGTGATTGGATTCTATTTCGAAGGGAATAAATGTGGTTAGAAAAGCCAAAAAGATAAAAAAAATGACAATATATAATTACCATGTAGAAAAATTATTCAAATAGATTGATTTTAATACTTGGTATTTTTATTTATCAACACCAAATGACAAATTTATGAGAACATTTTATTTCTATTGTGCTATTGAAAAATAAGTTATGGCATTTGTATTTTTTTTAAATTAACTTCTTACTCTACAAATTCAAGTGTCAAGTGTCAAAAACACAATTTTTATGGGATTTAAAAGTTATATATTATAATACCTAGTACAGTAAAATATAGTTATATATACATTGTCATATTGAATATTATAAGAAATAAGCCAAGTGTGCAATAAAACGTAAGATAAATGTATATCTCACCTTCTCTTAACGTTTTGCACACTTCGTCTTTTTATAATTATCTTAGTTTATATTATTTTCTAATATTCTCTCTTTTTTGACACCATCTCTGTTCTTTCTTTTGCCCTCTTCAATCACAATGTAATAGCCATTTCGGTGTCCTTCCAAGACTTTGAAGCGTTAGCGACTTCAGCAGCCCCTGTGCAAATAAAAGAAAAATTAACATTTCAGATGAAATCTTGGCAAAAAACATTAAGACTAATATATGCCACCTGATGGCAAGCTTATATTAAAAAAAATTGTTATAATTTTCTTGGTGTCCTATTTAAAAAAAAAATCAGTTTAATTGTGAACATTTTTTTATTTAACTGACTTTTGCACTTGAAAGGTTCCCCCTTGTTCATTTAAAAATTTTAAGAACACCTCTTTATATGAATGATCGATTCTACAAATAATACCAAAGATCGAGAGAAGCAGAAATATATGTTGTGACTAATGCTACCAGATTAATAACATTATTATAAGTTTAACGTTATGTTTTTTGCCAATATTATTACAGAATTCAAGTAAAGAAAATTGCCATGGGTTAAGATGCATTAGGATTTATGGTTAGAAGCAGAGGTTTATTAGGTTGAACATTGATGATGTATAAAAGTTTTTGTACGTATGTATGTACGTACAGCATAATTTCAGAAAAAATATAACAAATAGGGCATATAAGTTACAAATTTGTAAATTTTCCTCAAAAAGTACCTTTGTTAGTGTTTTCCTTATATTAATTTACTGAAATCCCTAAATATAGGTACTTTACAAGTTTGTTGATGTTTTCTGGCAAATGTTCTTATTACTCGATGTATCAAACCTTACCTATTAAAAGTTTCATCACCTCCACTTGTTCATCAGAGATGTCGAACCATATATAACACTTCGTTTAACACAGTGAGTAGGTACTTCTTTTCAATTTTTACTTCCCTCGCATACCGAAGGGAAGTATTGTATTTATAATGTTTCACCAACAATCTTCTTTTACGTGAATAAGTTCGCTCCATGATAAACAACTAAAAACTACATACCCAGGTTCACAGGTGATCTCCCATAGAATTTTAACAGAGCGGGGGTGGTAGCAGGTTATAACCTACAAATAAGCAGCACCAAATTTATCTAGAATAAAATATCGATCTAAATATACTTATATATTAATAAATCAATTAAATAAGACTTACCTATTTTTGATACTTTCTTTTGTAGCCGTTAAAAGTGACTAGTGGCAGTGTGCGGAAAAAATAAAAATGATGCAATGCAATCACCATAAGGCTGCCAAATTGAATTCCCCATAGTTTGACAGCAACTGAGCAACTAAACTAACCGAAACTCCCGTTTGGCCGGAATTTTAAAATAAAAGAGCTTTATAGGAACTTATTAACATATTTTTAATTGTTATTCATTCCAGTAGGTATTTCCATTTATTCTCATTGCGATATTTTCGTACTAAATGATAGTAGCACACTAATATAGAGGATAGTAGTATAATAACTACACTGTACTGTCAAAAAGTACAAATTAATGTGATTTCGCAAGATGAAAGAAATAGTTGAAACGAATATAAGATTTCTGAAATCAGAAAAATCAAACTGACAAAATTTAAATGGACCATGAAATATGAAAATATTTTGTTATGAAAAGAAATTTTGTTAGTAAAACTTTTTAAGGATTTTAATTTCATTCTTGCAGTTTTTAATTTCTTTTTTTAATCATATCCTCATCTGCTCAAAAGAAACATCACTCCTAGAGGTTATTACACAAATGTGTTTAGGTTTGTCTTGACTAGACTCTAGCAGGATGTCCTTAAAACGTTTTATTCAGGACGTTTTAGGGACGATAGCAAACGGACGTCCTTGGGACGTACCACATAAACCCGGGACGTTCAGACCTAACGAGGACCTAATGGAACGTCCTGGGGACGTTTGTTGTTATCAGGGATTGACCTCGACATTTAAATTTGAGTTTTCGCGCAGTTGCCACAATGTGACAATCAGACGGAGAAGGTAACATTAGAAAGAGAGGCCAATAGTGAAAATTGGACAACACTGTCTCCTCATAGAACGACCGAACTCAGCTGACTGTCAGTAGCCAAGGACACTAAAAAACAGGTTGCTTAGTAATATATGTCACACGAAGTATTTCTGTTTATATGTAAGGTATCTATTTGGTTAGGATAGAATTGTACATTGTATGAATAATTTTGAAACTTTTTTCTATAAAATGAGGAAAAAACAGCCACACGCAGCTGTCATCGAGGTCTATACGTGACGTAGCACTGGTCGATTTTGATGAGCCAACCTATCTTTTAGTAAGCTTGGTCAAATTCGTTTAATGCGTAACCGACAAATCCCGAAACCGTTTCCGCTGGATGTCGTGTCCCTTTAAATTGGAGTACACCACTGTCTTCGTCTATTTCGTCTTCTCCGTCTGACTGTCCTATCTTGTTAGGTCTCTAATCTTTTCCTGACCTCTAGATATAGTGTTTCATTATCCTATTTTCCAAAAAAATTAACATACTTTTGCATATATCTAAGAAAAGAACATAACCAATATCTGAGTAAGTATACTGGGTTAATCATTCTTACACAATAAAAATTTACCAAAACTGGATGATTGAACCCGTAACTTCAGGGTTTAGGTTACACGTTGTTTCCTTTCGGTGAAGCAGTCACACATTGAAATATAAGATACTCCTTTCTGCGGAAGCATAAACGAGATAAAGTTATGGACAGTTGATTAAAACACCAATGCCATGAACCATATTCAGGGTTCGAACCTAATTTATATATTTACATTCATTGAAAATTCACCTAATTTTTGACAAAAATGAACAGAATTTATTGTATATATTGTATACTTGGAATATAGTGCCATTTTAGTGCTTGAATACAGTTGCAAACTTTCATTGTTTAATTTATTTAACAAATTTAAATTTGTCACTTTTCATTTCATTCATAAATCAAAATCATTACCCCTTTTCATTCATAAGGCTATTGGCGCCATCTTCTAGTTACATGATGAACTTATTCTAAATATTCTTTACAATTATTCTGATGACTCATCGATTTGTGTGAAAAATCAGTTTCATACATTAAAATGTACAAAAGCAATTTTATGCAATTTTTTACACAGATAAGCGATAATGACTGTAATACGCATCAAAACGACCTAATTAAATGTACTTAAATAACTCTAATTATCTAATATAGCTACAAATGTAGCGTCTGATAATTAGGCAATTTTCAAAATTTATTCCGAATTTATCGTGCACTTAAAAAAGAAACAAACAGGTCAGTTGTCTTTGGCCGACTTCTGTTATAATACTGCCCACTTTAAAAGTTCGTTTGAATTACTTATAAAAAAGTTATTTATGAAATACCAAGTGTCGATTTTAATGATTATTAGGCAACCACATATACATTTTTTGACATTTCGATCCTGACCTTAAGGAATTTGCCCGCTCAGTTGAATAATATGTGGTTTCATCAGGATGGAGCAAGCCCACATAATCATCACAACGTTGTTAATTATTTAAATCAAACATACCCATGAAGATGGATTGGTACCAATGGAGTACTTAGATGGCCTGCTCGATCTGCTAATATTACTTCATTAGAGTTTTATTTATGGGGATTTTTAAAAAGTGAGGTGTACAAAGAACCAATAGAAGACAGCAGATTTTTATAATAAAATTTATGCTAGTGTTGCCGCCATTAATCGGCATACATCAATAGGTTTACGATGTGTGTTAATGAAAATGGCAACAAATTTGAACACCTGTTAAAATAGTTACTTTAATTTCATTAGTTCGCAAACATTGTTTTATGTTAGTAATTGTTTTTTTATTGCTTAAATGTTTGAATTATATGATAAATAATATTTTTAGTTTTTTTTAGTCTTTTTATATTTGAAGTAAATATATTTAATTCATAAGATATTAAAAATTCTTTAATTATTTTTTTCTGAAATTTGTAAATTAAATACAGATTGTCCCACTTATAGGACTGAAATGTTGAAGATATTACAATTATTCAATAGTGACAAATGCCAACATAATATCTCGAAAACGGTTAGTTTTATGGTATTTTAGAACATAATCTGCTTAGAAATGCATTTTCTTTCACATAAACCCCATTTCAAAGTTTCTCCCATCGAAATATTTCTTTAGAGAACAGCGCCATCTATATACTGATATATTAAAAAAACAATTATGTTTAAAAATGAAGCTCTCTTTATGCTCTACAAATTGGCTTTTACAGAATTAAAATATCTCTATTCGTTTAGAATATATCCGGCCTGGGAGTTTTTATTGGGACACCCTGTATACTAGAAGACAAGGCTTCAAATATTTTTAAAGCATCTGCCACCCCCACCGCCACCCCCTTTTCGTTGTTAAAAAGTTAACGAAATAAAATTGATTTAGTGTGTGTGTGCCCGAGAACAAAAGTTCACAAAACATATTTTGGCATCAGCCACCGCGATTACCACCTTGTGGTAGACGATTTCAAATATTATTAAAATTCTAGGAGCAATTATTTCCACATACTGGTGTGCAAATATAGTATCAAGATGTTTTCAATTAAAGAGACTTGGGTGGGAAATCTGAATGTGGCAGTAGTGATTCCTTAGACAGCGGTTTTTTTTTTATTACTTATTGTATGTTTATTGACAAATGTTACAAATTAACAATAAATAAACCACTGAATAAGTGATTTATTTGTTGCTAGGTTCCTTAATACTTGTCAATATACGGTTGTTTCTTTGTTGTTATTGCTACGATTGGAAGGAAGAGACGGTCAAATGTTTACCTTTGTAATGCATTTTTGGGGGATACTGAAGAGATAGAGCGATAGAGGCATTCGTTTTGATATAGAGTGGAACTTGTTGTCGAACCTTTGCACTGATTTTAGATTTCAAAATCCAATGGTTGTGTATTGGATGGAGTCGAAAACAAAACATTTTCTAGCGTTCTACTACATTTTATACATATAATTATTGATTTATTCATTGAAATAGTTTATTTCGCATTACATTTTTAAGTTATTTAGCAACTATAATGAAATAATCGTATAATATACATGTTACATGTTGGAACTAATAAACTAAATAAACTAAACTGGATTGGACTAGCCAAATTTTTGTAAGATGCTTTCATCATTTGTTCCTGTATCCAGAACTGGAAGAATGATATTCTCACGAAAACTGACGGTCCTCCAAGACTACAGTCCTTGTATGAGAAGGAAGTAATGCCCACTTGCACGTTGTCTACCAAAAGAGGTCCTCCTGAGTCTCCGTTACAAACCCCAACGTTACCTTCGCCAGATGTGCACAAATGCTGAGGAAAAATAGTCTGAAAAACGGAGAAAAATAGAGGAAAAACAATAGTAAAATCTGTTGATGTTTAATATTAGATATTTGTGGATGACATTAGTCTTCATAGGTTGCTGTCATAAAAAATGCAATTGTCTTAGAGTAGCATATTTGTTGTGCGATATCTATCCCCGTTTATTTGAGATAAGAAAGTTATTAACAATAATCGCAACAAATATAGGTACAAACTATTTATGCCCTTTCGTCAATATATTGAAGATTAAGGGAGATAGTGAAAATTTTAAGTCTAACAGAAGTTATCATGTTTACAAGAGACCACACACACATACACAAAAACAGACAACGTTTTTTATTATAGGCGGGGCGGATAGACCTAAAAATTGTTGAATCTGAAATTCTTCCAAACATTACAATTCTTGCTTAAAAATAGGCAAAAAATACGTAAATAACAACCCTAGAGTCTTTATAGATTCAAAGATAGATGGTTTTTTATTGCAAAATAGAAAGCAAGACCCTGTTCTTTTACTTCCACATCCACGTAGTGGATTGGAAGTATAGTAATCGTAAAAAAATTTTCAAATTTTTTTTTCTTGAAATAGGTTTAGAATATCATGAAACGTCGAGATTTTAAATTTGAGCGAAAAAAATAATTTTTTGTCTGTCGGTCTGTCTGTCTGTAACTCTTTTTGTCCGCACGCTTTCTCCGGAACGGTTTAAGATATCGACCTGAAATTTTGTACACGTATATATTATAACGAGATCTGGAACTGGATTGTTTTTTGAAGATATCCGGTGAAGGGTTGGGGGGTAAATAGGGGTAAGTATGGGGAAATATGTAAAGCAAGCTGGTAAGAGTACAGAAACTTGAAATTCGATGTATGTACTACAAGCCAAGGCCTCAGATTTTTATATAATATTTTTCAACCCCCACTACCTCTAGCCCATTATTAAAGGGGTTGATAAAATAAAATTGGGATACTCATTTGAAATTTGGTACACGTATGTATTATGACGGCACCTCTAACTGGATTATATTTTGAGATGATTCCGTTGAAGGGTTGGGGGTTAAATAGGGGGTTACTAGGGGAAAATAAGTCAAGCAAGCTGGTACGAATACAGAAACTTCAAATTCGGTGTATATACTAGAAGCCAAAACGTCAAATTTTTTAATAATATCTTTCAACCCCCACCACCCCTACTCCATTATTGAAAGGGTTGATAAAATAAAATTGAAATATTCACTTGAAATTTGGTACACGTATGTATTATAACGACATCTGGAACTAGATTATATTTTGAGAAGCTTACGTTGAAGGGTTGGGAGTTAAATAGGGTTAAATAGGGAAAAATAAGTAAAGCAAGTTGGTATGAGTATAGAAACTTGAAATTCGGTGCATGTACTTGAAGCCAAGGCCTCAGATTTTTTTATAATATTTTTCAACCCCCCACCAACCCTACTCCATTATTAAAGGGGTTGATAAAATAAAATTGAAATATTCACTTGAAATTTGGTACACGTATGTATTATAACGACATCTGGAACTAGATTATATTTTGAGATGATTCCGTTGAAGGGTTGGGGGTTAAATAGTGGTAGATAGGGAAAATGAGTAAAGCAAGCTGGTAAGAGTATAAAAATTTGGGATTTGGTATATATACTAGAAGTGATGGCCTCAGGTTTTTTTATAACATTTTCCATCCCCCCACCACCCCTACTCCCTTATTAAAAGAGTTGATTAAATTAAATTTAGATTTTTACTTGAAATTTGTTACACGTATAACGATATCTTAGATTATATTCGAAGATGCCATAGAAAGGCCAACATCATAATAGCTGGGGATTTCAACTTATCCTCCATTTCCTGGCATTTAGAGGAGGATACTCTTATTCCAAGTTATACTTCTGACCCCTGCATCGAAACTCTTATTGACAATACGTCCCACCTAGATCCTCAACAGCACCATAATATACTGAATCAGCAAGGAAGATTGTTGGACTTAATTTTCTGTGATGATATTGAGGTCTCAGTCAATGAGACCAGGGAATCCTTAGGTACAGTTGATTTATATCATCCTCCGTTAGAAATTGATATAGATATTGCTCATATTGAGATCCTTAAAAACAAACACCTTAAAAAGGTATTCCTCTTCCACAAAGCAAACTTTCAAGAACTAAACAATTACTGGAGAAATACAGACAGGTCTAGCCTATCTACCCATGAATGTATCGATTTAGCAGTATCCCAGTTTTATAATATACTTTCATCGGAGATTAATCAATTCATTCCTAAATGATACATGGCCTCTGACAAGTACTCAAAATGGAACTCTCACTTAAGGAAACTTATGGCCATCAAAAATAAACTGTATAAAAAGTATAAAAAAACAGGCTTGAGAGTGATTATCTCGAATACTCTAATGCGAGAAAAGAAACTAATATAGACATGTGTTACCTCTTATATGTATCTAATACAGAACTCATGATTCCCACCAATGTTAAGTATTTCTGGTCATATTCTCTTAAAAAGGAACATGGATTACCGAAACTCATGGAATATGATGGTGTGTCGTTGGACGATCCTCAAGACATTGCTAATGCTTTTGCCAAGCATTTCCAATCATGTTACTGTGTTCATAATAATATTTCTACTGAAAATGTCGTGATAGACCATAATAACATTCATTCTCTCAGCCACCACCTTTTCACCACGGAAGAAATTGAAGCTAAACTTATATCTTTGGATAAAAATAAAAATGGCGGGCCTAACGGGATATCACCTGTACTTCTACTAAATTGCTCGTCAACAGTCTCGGAACCTCTTAAAATTTTATTTCAAAAGTCTTTAGATAAAGGTATTGTTCCTACCGAATGGAAAACCTCTACCATTACACCAATATTTAAATCGGGTAACAACGCCAACATCCAAATTACAGAGGAATCGCAATTATTTCCTGTATTCCGAAAGTAATGGAATCTATACTTACAGATGACCTTTTCACCACGTTCAATAAGACAATAATCAATGAACAACATGGGTTTTTCAAGGGACGGTCGACGGTTACGAATTTGGCGATATATCATAACTACCTGGTGAACAACCTTGAACAACGTGAACAAGTTGACGTTATCTATACGGACCTGCCTTTGACAGCGTCTGCCATGAACTTTAATTATGCAAACTGAGATGCATGGGCATCACCGGTGTTTACCTGGAATGCATTAAGTCCTACCTACAAGCCAGCCAACAGCGTGTTTAAATCTGTGATAAAGTGTCCAACATAATAAGTGTTACAACAGGTGTCCCTCAAGGCTCCCACATTGGTCCAGTACGCTTCTTGCTTTTTTTAAATGATGTAATTAATGTATTTTCAACCTGCAAAATTCTCATGTATGCAGACGATCTAAAATTCTATTATGTAATTAAATCTCTCGATGATTGTCTCAAAATTCAAACATATCTAGATAACTTTTTAAGCTGGTGCCTGAAAAGCTACATGTGTGTGAATAGCAACAAATGTAAAACGGTCCGTTTCTATAAATGCCATAATCCTATTATCTATAATTATAATATTAATAATATTATTTTAGAATCCTCTAGCACAATTTGTGACCTTGGTGTTACCTTCGTCACTTTTATTGAACATATTAATAATGTTACGCTCAAAGTTCTGAGACTATTACGGTTCATTAAAAAACATACATAACAGATAAGCGACCTAAATGCATTAATGACTTTATACCACACACTAGTGCGTAGCATATTAGAATATAATAGTGCATATGGTCTCGACACTATACTTCTCACATATATCGTTTAGAGACTGTGCAAAATAGATTCACTAAATTTTATGTTTATAAAATGGGTCTACCATACCAAGCTTTCAATTTCACATAACATTACACATAACGGGTCTAAAGTCGTTAGAAGATTGTAGGAAACTTGCCCTTCACTATTTTTTACATAAAATAATCAATGGTTCTATTGACTGTCCATCTCTCTTGAGTAAAATTAATTTTCATGCTGCCCCATGCAACACTCGCCACAGGAGACTATATTTTATCAGACTCCATAGAGCTAACTATGGACAACAAGCTTTTTGCGATAGAATGGCCGCCAACTTTAATGACAATTTCGCTACATATGATCTGTTTGGCACCAGCTTATATAGTCTCAAGAAAGCTGTCATGAGACATTAAATAAATGTGCTTTTTTGCCCTTGCGTCCTTTCATCTTTATTATGACATATTAATCTCTGTATGTGTGTTAGATATATATATATTTTTTAATTAGGTATAAGTTGTTAATGTACCATGTACCAAATGGAATTGTATTTAATTCTGTAGTGTACTGTTAAATAAATAAATAAATAAATAATTAGGTCTATTATGCAAAATTGTCTGACGAATCCATTTCCGGGGGGCGATTTTCGATATAGGTTTGCGATCATCCCCTATGTTAATTTTAACCCTCTTTTCGGGGATATACGCTATGGAATTTTTGAATATAACTCGTGCTATCTCGAAAACTATAAAAGCTATAAGGATAGACGGAGGTTAAATAACGTATGGCGATTACGACAGCAGCATTGAAATTGTATATTGTTTATTTATCCTCCAAGAAGAAATAAATAACACGAGGGGGCTGCAATATTGTAGTGAAAAACGTATCGAGGTACTTTTTTAATTTCTAGAAATATTGTATCGATTGTATGATCAGTTTTGTAGTAAAACGTCCAAGTTTAATTTCAGTGAAAGAATTTTTACAATCGACGTCGCAAAACATACGAATACGATACGTGAAATGGTAAATGGTAATGGTTTTTAAATTTAATGTAAGGGAAGAATTGTAACAATAAGATAAATCTGCCTGTGTATAAGGATAAAATTAGTTTTCATTCAAGACCATTTCGTTTCATATATAATTAACAAACATATATTTTAGTGTCAAGCTCTAAAGGTTTGTCATAATAATTTGATTTACTTTAAAAAAAAACAGTATGCAAACGGTAGTTAATTTTTTAATGAATCAAGAAATCGAGTTTACTTAATAGGTGAACAATATTTTTGTCATCATTACGAAATATACCGGGTGAGTCACGAATTGCGCTCGCCCCGATATTTCCTAAAATATTTGGAATAGAAAATTGAAATTTGGAGGCCTTATTACACGACTAAAATGCCATCCTTTCAATAAAAAATTAAGTTTGGTGCACATCCGGTTTGACCGGAAATGCCCACAACTTTAGATTTTTAAATGGAACACCCTATATATTTTTACATTTTTGGAATTTAGAGGAAATTTTGAATTCAATACATCCATTTTGGTCACTTTTTGATAAACATTAAAAATTTTATTAAAAAATCTATTTCTGAATCCAGAGTGCTGTGGTGTCCAAAATATATTTTAGTTTGTGTGCTACGTTACTATAAAAATAAAAAGAGCAATATGATTGCATTAGTTAATTCTCTAGAGGCGTTTAAAATTTTTAAATGTGATTTTTACCCACTAACTCGGTTTTTTTAAATGGGAATTTAATCGTTCACCAACATTTTTAAATACCTCATTTTCATACGAATCTAATGATACCAAAATTTTGAAAATCCGCTCAGAAATATTTGAGATTTCAGCCAAAATACAATGCAACCAAGCTTTTAGAAACATGCGGCTAATAGATAATAGATTAGTGGGCTTTGGAAACTAAAATGGCACATTTCTGTGTAAATCTGGTAACCTAATAACATTGGAAAAATCATAGTAGCCATTGAATGTAATAAAACAATATCAGCTGTCAGACAGATACAAAATAAAACGTTGCGGAAATCTCTTTGAGTAAAAATTAAAGAAAATGAATAATTTTAGTAGAAATGAGAAGGTCGATATGTTACTGATATATGGAGAGCGTCTCAAAAATTCAACTGCAACTGCAGAACTGTATCAGCAACGATATCCCAACAGACGTCATCCAAGCAGACACTTGTTTGCCAGAGTGGAACAAGAATTAAAAAACGAACCCAATCAACAAGATGACCATCAAACATTTATTGTAAGTGAGGACAAAGAAATTGATGTATTAGGATTTGTGACGGTACACTCAACAACATCAACAAGGGAATTGTCAATGGAATGCGACATTAGTCAGTCTTCGGTTTGCAGAATTTTAAAGAAACATAAGTTTCGGTCATATAAATACCAACTACACCAACATCTTTATGGGGATGATAACGACAGGAGGCTAGTATATTGCAACTGCTTCTTAAATGCAGTACAACAAAACCCAGGTTTTCCTTTTCATATTTTATATTCAGATGAAAGTAGATTTACGAACCAAGGTATGTTTAACAGAAATAATACTAGGTACTGGGCTCAAGAAAATCCGAGGTTGGTAGGGCGGGGGAATATTCAGGAAAGATTTGGGTTTAACTGTTGGCTTGGAGTACTTGGAGATCGAATAATTGGACCCATATTTTTTTATGGAACACTTACTGGCGAACGATATTTATTCTTTTTACAAAACCAGATAGCAGAATTTCTTGATTTACTTCCTCTTGCCTATTTACAAAATCTGTTTTTCCAACAAGATGGTGCTCCCCCACATAATTCCAGAAGAGTGATGGAATATTTAAACAACTTGCATGGTGAACGCCTTATCGCAAATCAAGGTCATATCAGGTGGCCTCCTAGGTCACCTGACTTAACACCCCTCGACTATTATGTATGGGGCACTCTCAAAAATAAAGTTTATAAAAGTGCCTTAAATACCCGTGAAGCGCTGCAAAATAAAGTTGTACGGGCTCTCAATGAAATAAGCGGCTGAATTGCGTAGAGCCATTCAAGCAACTGTACGCAGAGCCGAATTGTGTATAGAAAAAAATGGTGGATATTTTGAACAATATCTATAAATGTCAATTTATGGTTTAATTATATTAATTATTTTAAAGATACCTACTGTTACCTAGTTTAAGTTTAATTGTTCAAACGGAATTGATTTTTATTTATTTATAGGCCCGATATTTATGTTCATTTAAATAAAACTCTGAAAATAGAACTATAATGTAACACGGTCTTTCCAAACTGGTGCTGTTTTTTTTAGCCCAGATATCTGAGGATGTCTTACGTAAGGCAGGCAATTTATGTGTCCCATATACGATAGGCTATCTTAATGTGTAAATTATCAGTACTGTTATTTAACCCCCAACTCTTCAACGGAATCATCTTAAAATATAACCTCGTTCCAGATGCCGTTATAATATATACGTGTACCAAATTTCAATTGAATACCTGAATTGTATTTTATCAACCCCTTAAATAATGGAGTGGAGTGGTGGTGGTGAGGGGATGAAAAATATTATAAACAATTTTGAGGCCTTGGCTTGTAGTACACACATCAAATTTATAGTTTCTGTAGTCTTGCCAGATTGCTTTACATATTTCCCCCTATTTACCCCCCAACCCTTCACCCGATATCTTCAAAAAATACGTGTACAAAATTTCAAGTCAATATCTTAGCCGTTCCGGAGAGAACGTGCGGACAAAGAAAGTTACAGACAGACAGACAGACAGACAGACAGACAGACAGACAGACAGACAGACAGACAGACAGACAGACAGACAGACAGACAGACAGACAGACAGACAGACAGACAGACAGACAGACAGACAGACAGACAGACAGACAGACAGACAGACAGACAGACAGACAGACAGACAGACAGACAGACAGACAGACAGACAGACAGACAGACAGACAGACAGACAGACAGACAGACAGACAGACAGACAGACAGACAGACAGACAGACAGACAGACAGACAGACAGACAGACAGACAGACAGACAGACAGACAGACAGACAGACAGACAGACAGACAGACAGACAGACAGACAGACAGACAGACAGACAGACAGACAGACAGACAGACAGACAGACAGACAGACAGACAGACAGACAGACAGACAGACAGACAGACAGACAGACAGACAGACAGACAGACAGACAGACAGACAGACAGACAGACAGACAGACAGACAGACAGACAGACAGACAGACAGACAGACAGACAGACAGACAGACAGACAGACAGACAGACAGACAGACAGACAGACAGACAGACAGACAGACAGACAGACAGACAGACAGACAGACAGACAGACAGACAGACAGACAGACAGACAGACAGACAGACAGACAGACAGACAGACAGACAGACAGACATACAGACAGACAGACAGACAGACAGACAGACAGACAGACAGACAGACAGACAGACAGACAGACAGACAGACAGACAGACAGACAGACAGACAGACAGACAGACAGACAGACAGACAGACAGACAGACAGACAGACAGACAGACAGACAGACAGACAGACAGACAGACAGACAGACAGACAGACGGACAGACGGACAGACGGACAGACAGACAGACGGACGGACGGACGGACGGATGGACGGGCGGACGGAAAGACAGACAGACAGAAAGACAGAAAGACAGAAATTTTTTTTCGCTCAATTTCAATCCACTACGTGGATGTGGAAGTAATTAAGTCAAGAGTAAGCCACAAAAAAATACGATATTATAAACCGTTCGCTTGGATAATTGCACGCTGGTTACTATACTATTATTTTATTATATTGCATAGGAAAAGTAAGAAAATCATATAGTTATAATAAGAAGTATTATATAAACATACTTGCACATACCCCTTTCCTGAAAAGGTATTTACATTCTTCATTTGGCAAAATACGACTTTCGAGTTTGTTTAATGCTCTGATGGGTCGAAATAAAGCTGAATATCCTGATTCACCAGTTCTTCCCCAGCCTACTGTGACACCAATCTCATTTACATATCTCTTGTTTCCTTTGGCATATGTTACTATGTCGACATATCTGGTTAGTCCGACAGTATATGGTAATTTGACGAGAGCTATGTCGTTTATAGTGGTGTCGTAGCCGTTGTAATAGTTATCGTGAATTATGAAACTGGTACAAATTATATTAACCACTCCCTTGGTCCCCAAATTCCTCCTAATTATGTCTCCTATATGAATCTGTACATAGGTATGCCTGAAAAGTTAATATAAATTACTTCACTAATGCATAACGTGAAAAATATTTTATTTCATACTCTCCGGTAAATTGAATATTACAGTAATGTGTTACATGCGAACAGTACAGTATCTGATAGTGTAATGTGTTACCTAGCAACAATTGTATTATTGTTATTATTAAGCAATTATTTTTCAGTTTTGACTTGACTTCTTCACTTAAAAATATAAGAAATAAAATATTTAAATACAGTTTTAGCAGTTATTTAACACATGAAAATTTATTTTTAAACTAGAACAATTATTTATTAACATTCTTTTCAAATGCTCTTTCAAATTCTTCCAGAACTTCTCTCCGTATTGGTGAATATGTGGAATGAAAATCGTCGACATTTAATTTATCACCCGTTTCTAAAGTACAATTATGAAATACAGTGCAGTAAAATATAAAATCCGCTTTGGAATCCTCTATAACAGGGCGGACTTTTTTCCATCCTCTTCTAAATTGTATCAATAATATTATATAATCCATCATCATCATCAGTAGCCATACAGTCCTATAGTAGGTCCTCAGCTTTCTCTAACTTCTTTCGCCATTCGTTCCTATTTCTGGCTAGGGCCATCCAGTTAGCTGCTCCTATTTTTCTGGCATCCTCATTTATTCCGTCTCTCCATCTGAGTTTGGGCCTTCCTCTATTTCGTGTTCCTACCGGGTCTGTCATAAGTATCTTTTTAGCAGGGTTGCTCTCTTCATACCTTGCGACATGTCCTGCCCATCTCAGTCTGCCTAGTTTTATTGTCGTGACAATGTCCTTTCCTCCTGCTCGCTTATATAGGTCGCATAGTTCAAAGTTGTACCTGCGCCTCCAGGTGCCATTTTCGCAGACCGCTCCATATATCTTTCTTAGAACCTTCCTCTCGAAGATTGCCAGCGACTCTTCATCGTTTTTTGTTAGGGTCCAGGTTTCGGAGCCATACATTAGCACTGGAGTTATGAGTGTTCGATACATCCTAATTTTTGTATTTCTTGAGAGGTTACGGTTGCGAAAATGCTTAGCAAGGCCGTAGTAGCATCTATTGGCTATCATTATTCTGCGTTTTATTTCGATGCTTATGTTGTTTTCTGTGTTTACGGAGGCACCTAGGTAGACAAATTCAGGGACAGATTCAAAGTTGTGGTCGTTCATGGTGACGTTCTGTCCCAGGTACTCCATTCTTCTGTTAGTGCTGCTCATGAATTTTGTTTTAGTTTCGTTGATTCTTAGGCCTACCTTTTTGACTGCTTCTTCTAACGCTGTGAGGGTCTCCTTGGATTTTCTTGTAGATCTGGTGACAATGTCTAAGTCGTCCGCATAGGCTAGGACTTGTACTGACTTGGTGAATATTGTCCCTCTGGTCTCAAGATCAGCGTCCCGGACTACTTTTTCTAGTGCTATATTAAATAGCAGGCACGCTAGTGTGTCACCTTGCTTCACCCCAATCTTTGTTTCGAAGGGTCGTGATAAGTCATTTTGGATTCTAACGTAGCATTGTACCTTAGTCATTGTCATTTGTGCTAGATGTATTAATTTTTCAGGGATTTCTAGTTCATTCATTGCTTCATACAGTTTTGGTCGCAGGATGCTATCGTAAGCAGTTTGGAAGTCGATGAAGAGGTGGAAGGTGTCGATATTGTATACAAAAATTATATAATCCGCTCCCTAAAAAATGCCGCTGTAATAGTTGTGCCCACAAAAACAGATTCTCTGTAAAAAACAGCGTCAAGTACACTCTATCCAAAAAATATCCTCTTTACAAAAACAAAAGGGAAAATGTCTTCTCTCCAAAAATATTTGAAATCTATTAAATTCGCCAAGTCCGGTATTTATTTATAAGAAAAAAAATTTGGATTTTTTTTTCAAATACAAAAAACGTTTCACCTTCCATGTCTCCGCAGACCCTGCACATGTTGATAATCGGAAGTGATATATAATATTGCAGTCAGAGGTTTTGTCAACTTGGGGGGGAAATTTGTATAAGATTGACTGAGTGGCACTGGTGAATAGAGTGGAGTGAAAAAATTTTTTTTTTATTTTCAAAAAGCTTGGGTGTGCAAAAGTTGCCACTTAGCATACGTAAACACGTCATAATTTATTTTTTAAATTTTGTTAATTTTTTAAGCTGCCGCAATCTCCATTTTTATTTCCATTTTCGTGAATGACGCCATTTATGAACGTTTTGAAAAACTGGTGGTTTTTTCAAATTTAATTATACTTGTAATTTATTAGAGTAGATATATTCAAGATTAACTTGAAAAAAGTAATACTACTTCCTACGGATTTAACCTTTAGGTGCCACAAGAGTCCGTAAATATTAGTAAAAAGCTGAAAATCGTTTTAATTTATAATTTTAATAAAATATGTCATACGCGTAAAAAGTAGCTGATATATATTTATAAGCTTATTCAAGAACATAAGAACATAAAAATAAATAACATAACAATGCGTAACTTTAACTGCAAAAAATATATTATAGATATAGGTAAATCAAATTTATTAGAGAATCACAAAAACAGAATAAACCAACCACCAAAAGTTATTGTTCTATTTTGAACTCGGACTTTTTATTAAAACTGGGCATTATGGTTCTTTTAATATGCTTCTAATGTTCCCATTCCTTTCAGTTTCGCAAACTGTTGCAGAAGCTTCAGTCCCTAAGCGAATGCACCGCTCTACAGCTTGTGTGTGACATAAGAATCTTGGAAAAGTTAGCTGACAATGTTCCGTGATGGATCTTTGGATTTCTTCGCGATTAATCGTTTTAGTTATGGGAGGTTCAACATTAGAAAAGTCATCGTAGCTTATTATCTCATAGTAGTTTAAAGCCTTAAAATTCAGCTCCGGAACAAACTTTCTAACACTGTTCGACACCCTTTTATTGTTTCTAGTCTTTAAAAATGCTATTCTTCTGCTGGTTTCGTTGTTATCTTTCAGCATAGCCAACATTACATTTTCAGTATGCGCAAAATATGAGTTCCCTTGTATCACCGGATCAACAACTTCTTTAAGTTTATTTGGTAAATATCTGCTATATGAAATCAACTTCCAAATATGACGTGCATCATTCCAGCATTATTCTAGCTCTGTCTTAATTGAAAACCAGATAGGGGCATACACTTTGACAATATAAGTGGCCAAAGAAATGAGAGTTTCTGATGGGTCACTGGTACTTGTATAGAGGCGAAGTATGCGACTTGCAATCGTCATCCATCTTGAATGTGCTACTGGGCCCGGTTGAAGATCAGCAAAATTTTGAGGGCACGTGCCAGATGTAACAGTTTCAGTAATGTTATAGAGATATTTTTGGTCATTACTCACATGACGTAAATCAATTTTGGGTAGCGCAATTCCCTCAATCTGTTCATAAATAACAATAGACCGAACCTTTAAAGAGATACCAATCAGCCCTGGGAAAGACTTAGGTCCATGTGTTGCTCCATTCAAGTGTATTAGCAAGTGGAAGCTCATTCATATGAAGGAGGAAAACGAACCAGTGAAGAGATTTTATTAGGTCTTAACGCAGGCGCGGGTTGTATTCCAAAACAAGGCCCAGAGGCTAAAAATTCGAATATTTAGCAGCCTTGCGGCAACTCATAACTTTTTAATACATAACTGAGTTTTTTTTTAGAGATTGGCAAAACTATTTGAATGACTTTTTATACCCAAGCTAAACTTTTATACAAAAAAATAAATAGATATGAACATTATTTGCAAGCGGGTTTTTCCAAAACTTTAAGGTCTTTGCGGCACCTCAAAATAACATTAGATTTTAATAATATTTTATCCTGGTATTGCTTATCTGGTGTAGCAACTTTTGCAACCCCAAGCATTTCTTATTTCGAAAAAAAGTGAAAAAGTGCCTTTTTTCACTCCACCCTACTGGTGAATCCAAACAGCCTTTTGCCACTTAGTGAAACGCGTCAAGTTTTTTGTATTTGAAAAGAATGTTTTTCTTAATTTTTTTTCGTCGTCTTGAGATATTACACCGGCGTGATACCTCAACTTTTTTCTCACAAACTTCGGAAAATGAAATACTTGCAAAACTTATTTATTATCATAAAGAAAGGTGAACAGAAAAAAGTTTTTTTTTTCATACGTCGCAGGGTCCTTATTTTTTTAAAAAAGCAATTCTCCGTAGTTCACACCATACCTATATTCTCAAGAAGTAAAAAGAAATTTAATATTTTTTTCTTTTAGATGATCTGGCGAGAAGGAATTGTGTCAACTAGCAACCGGGACATTTTGGGAGGCATCTCACTTCAAGGGGCACGAAAGCCACAATCTTCATTATAATCACATAACAATTTGAATGTGTGACGTGCTTTCTTCCAGTTGCCTAGCGCATAGGCAAGTGGAAGCGTCCCTTTAGCCCTGGGTTATATTTCGGTTAAATTCGGTCATCTCGAGCGCCACCTTTGCAATTTTTACGTGGGGCAAAGGTCCCACATTAGCCTCCTAAACGCAGCCTGTTGCAGTAGGGCTGGAATAGCTACAGTGGAGACACGGTATGTCCAGGGGTCTGGACGGCAGATCAGACTTTCACTCACATTCAACAGTAAAAGGCAGATGTCGGTAAATAACACAGTTTATTAACATACAATGAAATTTTTACAAAACAATAAAGAAACGGCTAGGTACCAAAATACTGAGTTTTTTGTACATCAAATAAAAAAACTTAAGTTATGTCATTTTAATTTAATTTGATTTAGGTAGGGCGCCATTTTGTGACGTACGGGTAACCAGGCGGTGAGAAGCTAGTTAGCTACTAGTTACTCATTAATGCGGAAACAAGCAGTGGTAAGCAAGCAAACGGTGAAAGCGGTAAAAAACAGTAGTAAAATTCGAGAAGATCTTCAAAATAAATACATATAGGCCAGTCATTGGGGATCAAAAGAAGAGCTTACCTGGAAATAAGTCAGGAAGTTTTGAAATTTGGCAGGTTTGTAGGTTTGGGTGTGTAGAATGAAAATTCACAAAATGCACAATTCTAGACTTGCCGCCGGCGCCGCCATCTTGCCAAGATTGCCGCCAAAAACGGTTTTTTGCAATTCTCTCCAAAGCTATGCGTTTTTAGAAAAAACATGTAAAGAGCAAAATTAAAGAGGAGGAAATTTCATACAAAAAATGTGCTTATCATATTTTCGTTAAAGTTAACGGTTTAGGTTCAAAAGCTGATTAAATGACCACATAGTCTGTTAACTTTCCTAAACTGCTTTTACCTATCTAATATGCGATTTGAAAAAAGTAGTGCCCGTTGACCCACTACTTATTTTTCAGAGACTTTGTGTTGCAGAGCAACGAAGAACTCGAACAGCATCTGCAGTGTGAGTTGGCACCGTACCCATTGTCTCTGCTTTCTGAAGCCGGAATGCGAAAAACTGCGAAGTCCCTACTGTACAAAGCTTTTTTGCCAGTTACAGACATTGACTTTGGAACCAACAGAGTGTACATAATTGACGGTGGTTAGCTGTTGCATCGAGTCGTTTGGAGCCGAAATGCAACATTTGCTACGATTTGTACCAGTTACGTAAATTATGTACAAAGAGACTATCAGTCTAATGCAGTAGTTGTTTTCGACGGCTATCCCACAAGCGCAGAAGAAACAGGCACGGAAAGTGCAGAGCGACGGCGAAGATAAAAAAAAAATACAGCAGATGTTTTGTTTGACGAGTCTATGACCCCCCACAGTTGCACAGACAAATTTCTTGTCAAACGATGGAAACAAAGGTCGTTTTATATCCATCTTGAAACGGAAATTTGAAGAAGCGCAGTTCACTGTAAGCCAGGCTACAGACACCTTAATGATAAATACAGCTATCGAGATGTCATTTTCATATGAATACGCAATTGTTGTTGGAGAGGATGTCGACCTCATTGTTCTGATGACAGCACTGTGCAAGTCTCATGATAATGTATACCTCCTAAAGCCTGGGAAAGGAAACACAGTCCAAAATATTTATTTGTCGCAAAGTTTAAAAGCGTCGAAGCAGTGAAGGATAACATCTTGTTTCTCCACGCAATAAGTGGTTGTGATACGAGGTCGGCCCCGTTTAATCAGGGAATGATGACATTTTTAAAAATTATAGAAAAGCATAGAGCTCATATTCAAGTATTTAAAAATGAACATGCCACCGCCGACGAAGTTGCTAATGCAGGTGAGAAATTTCTTCTTGCACTCTATGGATCCAAAGACAAAGAGAATATTGGTCTTGATAAATATCGATACCAGTGTTTTGTGAAGTCAGTAACAAAAAGTAAATTTAATTTAGCATCCTTACTACCGACAAGCGCAGCTGCACGACAGCATTCCTTTCGAACCTACCATCAAGTAAAACAATGGTATGGCTGTTCAAAAAAAGCTGAAGAATGGGGTTCGAAGAAAATTCAAACTGGTATCACCCCAGTAACCACATTAAAGGATCCTGCTCCCAAAGCACTACTTGTATTTTTGTCATGTAAGTGCAAGACCAATAATTGTGGTAAAGCCTGCGGATGCACGACGACTTTTCTGCCTAAACCGTTAACTTTAGCGAAAATATGCTAAGGACATTTTTTGTTTGAAATTTCCTCTTCTTTGTTCTCTACATATTTTTTCAAAAAACGGATAGTTTTGGAGAGAACTGTGAAAAACCGTTTTTGGCGGCCATCTTGGCTAGATGACGGCTCCGGCGATAAGTCTCGAATTGTATATTTTATGAATTTTAGATATCCACCCCGAAACCTACAAACCTGCAAAGTTTCAAAACTTCCCGAGTTATTTCCAGACAAAAATCCCCAATGACTGGCCTAATATGTCTGAGCATTGACGAAGCGAAAGATGCAACAGGCCGCCAAATAATCAATACCCCTTTATGGGGTTTAGTTAATGGAGAAGCTGTGAAACCACGTTTAGCGTCGTATAAATATGTGAAAAAAAAAACTGATCACATCACGATTGTTGCCTCAGCAAAAGACACGCTTATGTGGTTGTGGCGGGAATCGGAGGGATATAATAAAAATATACAAGCGTCTAGAGAGACCGAAATGCGAAAGCTTCAACACGCCCAACACGTGATATCATTAGTTTAACTATTTCTTCTTTGCTCTAGCGTTTACGTCCAGCGAGATGGTTAGCGCATAGGTTACGCTTTAGCTTATAGGCAGCAAACATGCTGCTGAAGGCACACATGGCTCGTGCCACGGCGTATTACGACAAGTGGAAGATTTGGGTCAACGTCGAGAAGTCGGAGGCCATACTCTTCACGCACCGATTCACAGAGAATCGCATTTTAACGCCAATTTTGATCAGGGGACAAGAAATTCCAATGAAAAGGTGCGTGAAATATCTGGGGGTACACTTGGACAGACGACTGACATTTAATACCCACATAAACGAGACTGTACGGAAAGTCTACTCAATGTCCAGGAGTCTGTATCCACTCCTGGCAAGGGGGACTAAACAGGACCAATAAAAAATTATTGTACACGATGGTGATTAGGCCGGCCATCACATACGCGGCGCCGGTGTGGTGCAGCATTCCGGTCACGACAATGTGAAAACTTCAAGTTTTGGAACATAAATTTATGCG
The DNA here is from genome assembly GCA_963583905.1 of Stenurella melanura. Lineage (NCBI taxonomy): Eukaryota > Metazoa > Arthropoda > Insecta > Coleoptera > Cerambycidae > Stenurella > Stenurella melanura. The sequence continues at coordinate 44,982,332 of OY757316.1, forward strand.
CCTCATTACTGATTCAGGCAGATACACCTCCCTCAGAGAATTATACGATCGATGCAACGACATAACACCACTAGCGGACTTCGTTCGGGACACATCGCAAAAATTCTATGCCTTTCGACTAGGCGACAGTCCGCTAATGCGCAACATAACCCAAATCAGAATGCATAATGCCCCTTTCCAAATTAAACACCCCTTACCATACCAGGCGTTGCCTATCTTTCGGCAGCCGATCTAGCCAAACTTCCACCTACCAAAACTTGTATCCACCCTACACTTTTCCTTTCACACCGTTTAAACTGCATTTATCTTCTCTTTTCTATTGTTAGTAATCTGTTTGTCTTTTTGTCTTTTTTGTTATTTTGTCATTATTTTCCCTAAAAATTCATTTTAGACCGAGAACCTTTGTAAAAATTCGAACCTAAACTCTAATGTTTCCTTTTCACCTATCTTCCTAGTGGCGGGCAGACCACTAGGACCATTTACTTAGAACGGGATTTTCATCTAGTTCTTTCCCGTGACAGCAACAATAATTTATTTAGTGCAACCACCCCATTTCCCATTGTGTGTTTTAGTTTATAGTGCCTTAAAATTTAAGTTTTAAATATGTTTAATTTTAATGTTAATTTTAAGCCGCCACAGGCGGCAGGAGTATTAACTTTGTAATTTTATTGCCTTGAGCCGAACCGGTCGCGACCCGCCCAACCGTACTAACACCACGACGCTGCGCGATATGGTTGTGCGGTTGGCTCCGGATCTTGATCCGGGGAGGCAATGTTTTATAAGTTTAAACTAAAAATAAATTTTGTTATCTATTTATCTTTAGCTTATGGCGCGAGGGGTCCCGGGTTCAAATTCATATGTCCGCACAATTTTTTTTAAAATTTTGTAACGATTAATATATTTTTTTACAAATTCTTTTCTGATTTCTTTAGGTTTTCCTTTTTTTATATAATAATTTCATTCTTTCGTGTGATTTCTTTGGGTTAGGTTAGTAGGTTTTTATTTTGATATCTAATTGTTAATAACTATTAGCGCCGCAGGCAGTATTAGCGTCGCAGACAAAGAAATGGGGGTGCGGGGGGTGTCCCCCCCTTTTTTCCACAAAATAACAGGAAATATTTCAATTTCTTCACTTGCACGAATTTATTACACATTTACAAGGTAATGCGCATGGTCGAAGCTTTCGCATTTCGGTCTCTCTAGACTCTTGTTAACAATATGTTTATTTTACTAGCCACTGTCGGCGTGAGATATATGATTATGGCATGGAAGGTCTTGCAAGAGAAATATCCTGATTTAGTCCATTTTCATTCTCGAAAATCTCTGGATTTCAAGGAATTGCAACAGTTAGCAAACTTTTGGAGGGTAATCTGGGAAATACCCAACATTCAAAATATTTGGCCATAGGGTATCCGCCCGCTTACGTCTACCGTTGCAGAATGCTCCTTTTTAGCATTAAAGTGGATATTGTAGGCGTCAAAAATGACGACAATTTGGAAAGAATAATGATTTTGTACCATACAAATAAATAAATGTAAATAAAATAAATGAATAAGCCATTCTTTTACATCTTTCATTCGATATGCCCATTATGATGTACTGAACATATCTATCTGAAGCTGGCTGTTGGTAACTTTTTTATGTCATCTACATCTGTAAGAGGCAAACATCCGGAGTAAGCACTTTTCCAATACATTTTCTCGGTTCCAACTGATCCAAAAAAATATCTCAGTTTAATAATTTTTCCAAACGTCAGTAAAAAGAAATCATATATGCAATACGTAAGAAATGTGTTTTTTCCGTATGCGGTGTATTCTTGATCTCGACTATCGCCTCGAAAGCTTACACTGAATACAGAAGAAACACTTTTCCTAACTTGTTGCACAAATAGCTATTTACAGTACTCCACGTTCAAAAATATACTCTTTCGGGTCTTTAGTAAATGTCATATAAAGGAATATGTCTTTGATATTGACATTAAACGTTTCAACTCACTTTATCACACAATGTGCAGCGGTAAGCACCCACTCGTCTGATATCAGAGTGCCGCCACAGAAGGCTGACGGTGTTGTGATAGCTACTAAAAATGGATAATCAGATGACATTACTTCCTCTCCTCCAACAATTCGTGGTGATCCCTGTCGATCCTTCGGAAAAACGGTCTTGTTTGATGACCGAACTTCTTGCTTAATTACCTAAAATTAAATCAAAACATTTGAACGAAATTATTGATTGCGCAAAATAATTCCATTTCCAAGTGCCATACAGACTGGATGAGGGCCTATTCTAAACAAATTTATGACTCTTCAACCCATGCATGGTGAATTGAATTATATTGGTCGCAGTATATTTTGACGTCTTGAAACGCGATGACGTAATTGCATACCTTGGTTACGTTAATACGACGGTTAGACCAGTCGAGATCGTTTAACAGAACGGTAGCTGAGAGATCTCGGCTGATCAGATGATTGGGCACAATATGTTTTTCAATTTCTCTATTAAAAAAAAAAAAAATTACACTTCTGTATTAGGGACACCCTCCAATTTTTTTAAAATAATTTATCATTTACTTAGTGTTGTATAACATATATTTTTATGAAATACTTTGAATTGATACAACATACTGAAAAATAAAAAAGCAATCAAGTAAGTAGCATTTACATATAATTATTTAATAAACACATAAAACAATATTCTTTTCTCTTAATCATCATCACTATCTTCGTTTATTACCACATTGATGTGTCCCGTTATAAGTAGTGTACTTACTTAACTCTTCGGATGGTCGCGGAATTTTTGACAAGAACCTTTCATAGGACAAATAATAAGTAACAGCTGCTACGTATGAACAGGAACCAACAGTTCGCAGTCCGTTAGCACACTCACAAAAGTATTGTTTAATGCCTTTAAATCCTGCACTACTGAACAAGGCATCTGTAAACTTTCTTGGACATGTGACGAGACTGAACCTGAATCTTTAGTATATCCGATTGTTCTTTTACGTAGTATATAGAAGAACCATAATCGTTTAACATGTCACCTAAATATGAAATCGCCTGGTCAAACTGATAAGTACCAGTAAACAAAATGTTTATGTCGGATTCTGTCAACTCGGGAAAATCCAGATTGGCAGTAGACGAAACAACTTGGGAGTATTTTCTTCATTTTGTTTCACTAACATTCGTTCCAATATTTCATTAGAAATAGTGCTATCTGAAGTTGGTTAGTCTCTTTCCGAAACGATGTAATATGTATGAGGCTATACGATAGTAGCTCCTAATTTTTGAAAGCATTTTGTTGTCGAAAACATGATCAAGTAGTTTATTCTTTTCTTTTAGCATCCCAGGAATTGCTTCAACAGCCCAACATACCTTTGTGACAAACCGGGAATAGTTTGTCTCTTGCATACTGAGTTGTTTTCTTTGACCTTTGATAGACGGCATCATTATCCTAAAGCCTTTCGATTCTAAGTAAGCAGTTACATCTCGAATACCTCTAGTATAAATATGAAACTTATCAGTTTTAAAGAGTCTCTCAACGTTAGTTTCTTTTGAGTATACTGTTATGCAATGTAAAGAGTATTGTTTTATGAGACTATTAATAATTAGTAATTAGTACGAATAATGTTATTGTGGAAAATAGAGTAGCATAGATTTTTTTAATTTTTCAGTATGTTGTACCAATTCAAAGTATTTCATAAAAATATATGTTATAAAACACTAAATGATAAATTATTTAAGAAAAATGAGTTGGTGTCCCTAATGCAGAAGTGTTTTTTTTGAAAAATAAAAAAATAAAAAAAACATGTTTCTTTGAAGAATTATAACCTATTTCTTTTATTACTAATCCATCTGAAGTAGATATATACTATATATAAAGCACCAAAAAATTGGTAAACACAGTTTGTCAACAAAAAAAAAGTTGAGAATTGATTTTTTTTACTCGAAAACTAAATTTTAGAACGTCAGAATTTTGCAGAATTACATCCAATGCTTATTGAACTATACAAAAAAAGAAGCAGTTTTGCTTCAAGGGCAGTTTTGTCATGCTTACACAGTTATGCCCTTTAATTTAAAAATTTTTAGCGACGGATTTTTAACGTAGGTTCAATATTTTTCAAAAATTGTTTCAGAGTTATTGGATACCTATAAGATGTTACTTACTTGCACACAGTAGGCATTTTGAAAAAATGAAACGAATGCCATACACAGTAATCGTATCAACGCTAAATATACGAACTGCATCCTCATTAATAACGGGAAATGTAAGCAACAAATCAATTTCAAAGTTTATCACAAAATACACTTTTTCTTTGCTCTCTTCATCTCCACTGTAATCTTGAAGGAAACAATGTAAGTTTTTTTAACTGCTTACATGAAATTCTTGACGAACCAAATCTATTTGTATACAAATTCAAACTATCCCCAAATGGCTGTTAGAATCGGCAATACCATTAAACATTAACTAATCGGGTAGTCTTCCTAATACATACTGTGGGTCAAATTGAATATCCAAGAATATCTCGAAGTTCAACTCTTGTGCAAGCCTATTTTTAAGGAGAAAAAAGTTAGTTTTCTCTAAATAACTATGTTATATGCTAAGAGAATGGAACTCTGATTTAAAGAATGTTTGTGTGTGTTCTTTGAATAACTAAATCTAAACATAAAGCCAAAAATGTTTCCGCAGGTCTCAGCAAATATTTTCTTGCATTATCTAATCAAGTGTATCTGAAATTGATGTCAGAGATTGTTCTACAGGTCACAGGTTGCGACCGGAAAAAACAAATGTCTTTACCACACACAGGTCAACACTCCGCGTACAAAAAGAACACAAACCTCCATACCTCGTTATCTACATTTCACAGACTAAAAAACATAAACGATCCTACCCACCTAACTTAACTCTTCGTGGACTAAAAATTACACCTGCGCTCACCTAACTCTACGCTTCACGAATCAATTCATCTGAATTGAAGGTCAACATTGGTGTGTAGATATCAGATTGTTTAAAAGAATAGTTAAAGAATCAAAGAAATTAAATAAATTAAATTCTTGTCCTTAAACTCTAAGTTTAAGAGAAAAAGCCCCTCTCTCTCTTTCTATAAAATCGCACACGTTTAGGTTCGAAAGATCCATGCAAAGGCAGCTTTTAAGTCTCTTTCTTTTCGAAACCACTTCTCTTTTCAACATCCAGCAGATATCAGCCACCATATTCTCATCTTACCTTCCTTGATATGAACATTTCATTTCTTTGGTACTCAGATGAAATCGTTCTCCTTGTTCTTCGCTGTAATCTCCAAGATTTTCAGGTAGTTCATCTACACGAGAGCCTAAGAGATGGAGCTTTAAATTTATTAGGCAGCCCATGTTTCTGAAACTTTCAACAATTTCCGCTACTATTGTTTTGTAATTTGCATTTTCTTTTATTCTAGAAAATTCTTCACAACATTTTTGAAACAACCAATCAGCTTTTGAAGGACCTAGATCCCAACAAAGCCAATTGTGCTGGAAATACTTACTTTTTTTTAAATTGGGCCTAGATTTCCGCTGGATGTTTAAAAGAGAAGTGGTTCCAAAAAACAAGAAACGTAAAGGACTGCCTTTGCATAGATATTTCGAATATAAGAGTACGATAACATAGACAGAGAGAATGAGGTTTCTCTTAAGTTAGAGTTTAATTTAAAGCCAAGAATTTTTACGTTTATTGGAACTTTCAACTACTTTTTTAGACAATCTAATATCAATAGACTAACAGATCAATGTCGACCTTAAATTTAGGTCAATTGATTGGTGAAGTATAGTTAGCGCGTTAGGTGGGTGTGGGTGTATGTGTTAGTCCATGAAGAGGAAGTTGGGTGGGTAGGATGGTTTATGATATTTATGTCTGTGTAATTATTGCAACTTCGAATAGTACAGGAGCTAGCGTTCAGCTACCTGTCACATTTGTGTCAGCTAGAGGCGTTATTAATCATCCTTATAACATGATAGACAATGAAAGTGATATGAGAAATTTTCTTTCTGGTGAAAATTTCACTAAATAACTCGATATGTCTATTACAACTGGTGCAAGTATTTGTAATAAATGAATGTATTATTTGTCGCTTACAAACCACCTGGTGGTATGATAGCCTCATGTCATAATTCAATGTCATTTTTATTATGTACCCTATCTGTGGTATTTGCTTGATGATTATGAAGTGTAATTCTACATTTCGTTTTCTTATATTTATTTATATCTTATTCGTATTACGTGACTTTTACATGTATATTATTCCTTACTGACGTTTCATAATTTATTATTATTATTATTATTATTATTATTATTATTTTTTCACGAAGCATTTCGCTTCGGTGGGACAATTGCATCGGCTGTATTAGCAAGATGCAATTGGGTTTTAACTGCTGTTGTTGAGGACCTTCCTTACTATTGCACACGTTTCTAGCACGACTATTTTTTGGAGCTCATTTATTTTATGTTCAGCTATTTGCAACTTTTTTAGGCTATCTAGGGTAAATTTAGGTATTTCTGCTGTTGCCCCTATTATTATTGGTATGATGGTTACTGTTTCCTGGAATTTTTTATTTCTTGTGCCAGTTCTAGATATTTGTGTATTTTTTCGGTCTTTGTCTTTATGAGGTTATGTGCTAGGGGTACAGCTATATCTACTAGGTAAGTCTTTTTCTCCGTTTTGTTTGTAACTAGTATATCCGGCCTGCTGTGTTCTGTGAAATGTTCTGTTATTACTCGTCTATCCCAGTATATCTTATGGGTTTCTGTTTCAACAACTGATGTTGGTTTATATTTATAGTAGGGCTCTTCTTTATCTAATATTTTTAGATTTTTTAATATATTTTGATCGACGATCCTAGCTACATTGTTATGCCTTCTAGTATATTCGTTAGGTGCTAGTGTTGTGCATCCCCCTATTATGTGTTCTATATTTTCTGTTGTTTTGTCACACATTCTACATCTATCTGTTTGCATATTTCGTTCTTTAATAATGGCTTTTATTAATTTATTATTATTTTTATTATTATTATTATTATTACTATTATTATATGCACTATTGTTGTAATTGTTTGTATACTTTAAAAGAGCAATTTTTATTTTTGTTGTCTTATGTGACTATTACATTTATATATTGTCTAAATGTTATTTGTGGCATTATCATAATTTTTTTTTCCTTCTTCAATTCTTTGGGACTTCCTGTCACATGTATGTTTTTATTTTAAGCTTGGGGAATCTACAAAACATCACAATTAACCAGTATGTTACTGGTAAATAACCTCTACGCCTGTGACTTTTACGTCAAAGGATCAGTTACAGGTTGCTTTTTTAAAATAAACAACACAAATAAGCATAACAATTTGAAATTAAATATTTCGCCGACGTTTCGGAAATATAATCTGTTTTCTTTTACAAGGCCTTTTTTGAAAAATCTTTTTTGCTGTGTATGATAAATACACAGCTCTAAGAATGTTTGTTATATTCAATATCCATAGATACTTACTATTTACGCAGAACTGTTGATATAGTTAACAGTTTTTTTAATTTTTGTATAATGTTAAGTTTGTGGAGCTCTTCTTTTAACATTGCCAACCAAGTTGTACAGACATCTATGGAACAATTCGACACGCATCTATCCTCATTCAATAATATTATCGCGGATTCTTTAATTTTTCTTTTTTTGCCATTTGCCTCTTTTGTGAAAATTTTTGCCAAGTCCCAGTTTATTTTATGTCCGTTCTCCCAAGCGTGTTCGCAGATCTTGGACCTCTGAATTTCATTTTTCCTGATATAATTTTGATGTTCACCCAATCTTACACTAAAAGATCTGGATGACTCACCCACGTATTGCTTGTTGCACTCACGCGAAATACTATAAATGTAGTTTTTTGAATCTTGCTCGTCGTTCTTCGGTTTCATCTTTGTCAGAATAGATCTTAAAGTCTTGTTTGTTTAAATACCGTCCAATTATCAAATCTATCACCGATGCGGCGCAACTTTTCGGATAATCCGCATACATAAGGAATTAACGCTGTGTAACGTTTTTCAGGTTTCTGTCGTACCTGATTGTTATTTATGAAGGTTTTATCGACAAAACCCCCAGCGTATTGGTTATTTATAAGAACTTCCTTTATAAACCGCTTCTCATTATTTAGTATTTCATCATTAGAAGAAATTATTTTGGCCCTATTATACAAACATTTTAAAACGCCCCTCTTAACGTGCATCGACTGATTTGAGTTGAAATTTAAATATCTGTTGGTATGTGTTGGTTTTCTATAAACACTGATTTCAATTGTACCATTTACTCTTTTAATTAAAACATCTAAAAATGGTAATTCATTTCTAGTTTCCTTTTCTAAAGTGAATTTAATAGAAGGTTCTTTATTATTTAAATGTTCCAAAAAAATATCTAGTAACTCGATACCATGAGGTCACATTGCAAAGATATCATCTACGTATCTCCACCAGATAACCGGTTTGTATACACAATTTTGAACATGCCTATAGTCTCAAAATCCTCCATAAATATATTGCTTAAAATCGGTGACAATGGAGAACCCATTGCCATACCGAAATCCTGCTGATAGAAATCATTTTCCAATTGAAAATAAGTTGTTTTTTTACACATTGTTAAAAGTTCCATTATGGTATTTACACTCAACTTCCAAATTTATTCATTTAACAATTTGTCTTTGATTATTTTTAAAGTTTTGTCTACTGGGACGTTAGTGAACAGACTACCTACGTCAAAACTAACCATCAGATGTGTATTATGAATTTTGTTTTCATAAACTTTTTCGAGAAAATATTTACTATTTTTTATATACGAGTCAGTATTTCCATATAATGGATTAACAATTTTAAGCAAGAATTTTGCCAAATTGTGGAATGGCGAATTAATGGAACTAACAATTGGTCTTAATGGGACATTCTGTTTATGTATTTTTGGTAAGTCATAAAAATGAGGAGGCTTGCTATAATGCGGTGTAAACTTCCGTCGTTCAAAGTCATTAAATTCATTTTTGTATTTAAATAAAGTTCTATAAATTCTGCCCCCAATTGATTTTGTTGGGTTTTTACTTAATTTTGAGTATGACCCTTCATTGATAAGTGTCATGATTTTCTCATCATATGTATTTTTATTTATAATGACTGTGGCATTACCTTTGTCCGCTGGCAAAATTTTAATGGATTCATCTCTCTTCAAAGAGGATATTGTCCGTTTTTCTTCTGTGCTTAAATTTTCTTTAATTTTATATTGCCTCTCTAAAGCAATTTTTGCCCGCACGCGATGTTCATTTCCGTCATCTGTTGGCATGTTTTGTGCAGTTTTTTCTACGGCTGCTATTATATCAAATTTTGGAACTGATTTTGGATTTATTGCATAATTTAAACCTTTTGATAAGACCAATTTATCTGAAATTGTTAAAATTCGTTCTGACATATTAATGACAGTCTTGTCAATTAGAGGATTATTATTTATATTATTTAATTGCCTAATCTGTTTTCCTCTATTAAATTTCTGAATTTATACATTTATAGTAGGTATACCATATTGATATTTCATATCTGTAAAAACCTACTAGATACATGAACAACTATTATTATTATCATTATTAGTGAATACAAAACATCCCGGTTAGTGGAGGTCCAGAGGCAGACATTAAAACCTGCTATGTCACTAGGCAAGATAAATAAGTATCAAACTGATTTCTTCTTTTTAATCAATAGATTAATTACCACTTAGTAATTATAGAAATACGATCGGTATAAATAAATGAAGGTAATAAAGAGGTAGGCATACGTGCTGGTTAATCGAGGTCCAGAGACAGACATTTTAAGCTAGCAAGGTGTCCACATTTAAACCATGACTAGTAAATACTGAGCAGATTTAAAGGAAAATAGTTTATTTAATTTATAAATTAAGTTCTTACCAGTAAGAAAAATTCTCATATCACTTTTGTTGTCCGTCATGCTCTAAGGAAAAAGATTAATCATGTCTTCAGTTACAAATATGTTAAGAACTGCTCTCTGGCTCCTATAATACAATATATTCATAAAATTTAAACAATTTATGATTTTTTCTTCTATTTGTCTATTCCTAATAGTACAACAGCCCGCTACTAAGATTTTCCAGTTACTTTAACGAAGATGATTCCAGCGTTGCTCATCAGTTCTGGGAAAGCTAAGACGAACAGGTCAGGGCGACGGAATTTTTTACCTGTTCTAAAGGGTTCAAATTGAGTTCTGAACATGTAAAGCAGAATCGATCATTTCCATCTACGCAGCGAGACAGTTTCTTTTGTCTTCTTGTGGAGGGAAGTAAATATGATGGGGAAAATTAAGAAGCGAAATAATTTTTTTATTTGCAAACATTGTAATTGGACAGGTCATGGAATGGTTGCTACGGTGTTGATTGTTATCCAGCATATAAGCAACGGCCAACGGAAAACGTTGCCAGCCGCCCGTATCGTTTTTCGAAATTTTGTCGTATGGAAAAGCGTCTTAGAATTTCATAATCTATATACTTTCCCTGTGCTAAAGCTCTCTGTTTTGCTAGTGGTTTTTGATAACGGGCTGCCGTACCATAATTCATGTTATTTGTTTTGATAGTTTCCATAGTTTTTGAGGTAGAAAGCATCTCTTTTCCATGTGAAAAAAGTTTAGGATTCAATTAATCAAAGGTTGACGTGTTCATGTCACAGAACTATTAAATTCGAACTGTGGAATTTTATTTCAAATATGTAAATATGTTTTCCTCTTTTATAGAAAAATAACCTAATTCTTACTGAACCATTACATGATAATTATACGCCCAAACTTGGAGAATTTTAATGCATTTATCACATTTTTATAGATAATTTCTTACTATATGGCATTTTACAAAGTATATTACGTTACTATTTTTTTACCTTCTCGTAAAATAACTGCTGTTCTCTTCCTAAAGTCTTCTTGAACACACACCGAAACAAATTTCAAGTTTGGTTTGAAAGAAGACAATCTTTAACTTACCAAAATAGAATAACACTGACAATAATAATTGTCAGTCAGAACGCAACCTTATTGGCCGGGCTTCTTTTATCCAATAGATAAAAGCATTATTCGTCGGCTTGGGCGCCGAATACACAGAGAAAAATGTGCGTGATATTTTACCACAATTGTAGAAAATTGTACTCCAAATTGGTCTTAAAATGGTGACAGGAACAATTTGTGCAAATAAATAATACATTTTTGGGGCAATGATTTTGTACAGTTTATGCATTAACATTGTTTGAAATTTTTGTACAAACTTAAAAATCACATAAATTGAATTCTTTACAAATTTGAATTATGGTGGCATAAAAATACATAATTTTATTCCACTTGTGGAAATTAGTTTCTACAATTTGTGTGAAATTTTTAAATATATTCTGAAGGTTTTCTAAACAAACAATCACATCTAAACCTCTTCATTTGTAAAACATATTTACAAAAAATTGTACTCTTAAGTAACACAATGTTTATAGTTTTTTAAGATAATGTGTTTTAGTTTTCCACAATTTCTAAATGAGAAATCCACAAATTTTGTCAACTTTGTAATTCATTTTGCACAACATATACACTTAATTCAAAGAAGCTGTTCAGTAATGCATGAGCCGGGGTTAGCTTTGCACAATTTATTACTCTATAATCTCCAAATTATGTATATATTTTTTGGTTCACTGTGCACCCATTTCACACACTTCATTTTAATTGTATTATTCTGTAACACAAATTGTGAAATATTATTTCCAAAATTGGAGGTATTCCTAAAGGATTTCAATAAAAAAAATTAAAGAATAAATATTTTATTTTAACAGAACAACAATACATAATAGAGCATGCATTTATATATTATCATATGGTAGAAAACATTTCTATTTTTTTAAATACAAATAAATTTTATATGCATAAAGTTGTAGTTGAAAAGAAGTAGGTGACTTACATTTATGCTTAAAATAAATCCATTTAATAATTCTAATTTGGAAGGCTTTCGGTGCTTCTTCTTTTTAGCTTCTATTAACGCAGTTTTTAGTAATAAAGCTTATGTCGTAGTCACGTCATATTCTTAAAAAAAAATCGGCAGCTACTGGAAGCGGTTGGAACCTCCCCACCCGGTGGTTGAAATTAGTGATGGGTTGCTAAGCAGTCTGCTACTTTTTAACTGTAATTTGCTTCATAGCAGTAGCAAATGCTACGAGCTCTGATAGTCAATTCAAATCAGCCGTCATGACATGCCTTTAAATCAAATGTATTATTGTAATATGACCCACCTATATTTATCTAATTTACGACGTCGTATGTGTTCACCGCCAAAACAGCAATAGAATTATTATATTTCATTTAAAACTAGTGACCAATCCTCAAACTCTGAATAATTATGAACACCTAATATATGATGATATTTAATGTAATGTAACATTTTCCGCAATTATTAATAAAGTTTATAATGAAAAAAGAATGAAAAAAAAACAGCACTGTGTTGGGATCGAACCGTCGATCTCTTGATTTGTAAGTCGACGCATCATCATCATCATCAACATATTTATTTTTTGTTTTTTGTACAGTTAATGCTTCCCCGGATCATGACCCGGAGCCAACCGTACAACCACGTCGCGTAGCGCCGTGGTGTTAGTGCGGTTGGACGGGTCGTGACCGGTTTAGCTCGATAAACTTTTCGAAACTGCTGACATTATTTGCTTATTATTTGATATAAATTAAATTGTACCGTTTGCATGCTGGGTTGACATATTTTCCATAAGACTACATACAAAAGTTTTTAAATTTTTTTAATTTCATGAGGTTCCTGATGACTTTGGATTTTTTACAGAAAATTGTCTCATATAAAAATCTATTAAAAAAGCTTTATTTCAGATTTTTTTCGATTATTTTCGTCTAACGCCTCAACCTCCTTAAGTATTAGTGATGAATTAAATGCGGTAAAACTGCATGTTGGTGTTGTGCCAAAGGCGATATAGCTGTTTCATTACTCATTATATTCATGCAAAAGTTTCGAAAACAGAGTTTTACTGGCTACCATGTTGATGAACAGTTCGTAAGAAGTAGTTCGAATTCCACTATAAGCTGTAGGGCCTCATCTTCTTTCCTGAGGTAAATCTACATCACCTAGATCGCCCAGTCGTCAGGGATTTTAAGGCGTCACCAAATGTTATATGGCTGAAATTTTCAGGATAAGTATTTATTTTGGTGTAGAATACGATAAAAAAAGTTTACATCTGTAAGGTGCCGGCAACTCCTGAAAAAATTGAAAATATTGGCCGAAATTCGGTTTTTGGCCAATAACTCGAAAAATAAGAAAAATGTATAAAAAAACGAATATCACTAAGCGATAGAGGGGAAAATTTCACATCAAAAACGTACATGAAATTTTTTTGTACGAGCAAAAATGTAGGCTCCAGATTTGTTTGTTTCACGCACGAGAATGGAACATGGCGACGCATAAGTACGGCTTGCGAGGCGTGCGCGGTCTCGGACGGGCTACACTAAATTTGTTGTAATTTTACTTCCACATCCACGTAGTGGATTGGATAAGGCATGCTGGTAACTACAGAAATTCGGTGTATGTCCTGAGGCCGAGGCCACAGTTTTCTTAATAATATTTTTCAACCACCCCCACCACCCTTACTCCATTATTAAAGGGGTTGATAAAATAAAATTGAGATATTCACTGAAAATTTGGTACACGTATGTAATATAACGACATCTGGAACTAGATTATATTTAGAGATGATTCCATTGAAGGGTTGGGGGTTAAATAGGGTTAAATAGGGGAAAATAGGTAAAGCAAGCTGAGTACAGAAATTAGGGATTTGGTGTATATACTAGATGGCAGACACCAACGCCTCAAACTTTTCTATGACATCTGCCCCAAATATTATTAAAAGTCTGTGATCAATAATTTACACATACTAGAGTCCAAATTTAGTCAAGATGTTTCCTTTAAAGTGACTTGGCTGAAAAATCTGGATGTGGAAGTAGTGATTCCTTAGGCAGCGATTTTTGAACCAATTAATGAAATTGAGTTCAATCAAATTTAAATGAAGGAAGAAACATGTGATTATTGGATTATTAAATTTATAAATATAAAAAGGAATATATACAGAAATAGTATATATATAAAGTCAGAACATAAAGAGATTTCAGATGAAATCGGTAAAAGCTGTACCATGTCTACAATTTTTAAGATAAAAACCTGAAACTTTCATATATTACTTTTGAAGTAATGTATAAAAATCTCAAAAATTTATTTTTGAAGATGTACACTTCCAAAATTTCAGAATCTTGAGAAAGTGATAACATTGGATATGTACAACTAGCTTTAACCACGTATTACTCTCATTTAAATCGCGTTATTAGATTTATGTAGGTGCGATTTTTAAAGTTTGAAATGTATACTTTAAGATGCTTTAAGGGGATTTACCTTAAAAACTAAATTAACGCTCTTTATTTTACGAAAATAAAGGAAACAATTTTTCTTGCTCCAAAATTCCTGAAACTAGGGATAAAATAAACGTTAATAACTTTTATTAAAATATTTATTTGGCGTACTTATCCCTCGGATCTTTTCATACATTACTTCAAGAGTAATATGTGAAAGTTTCAGATTTTTATATTAAACATTGTAGAAATAGTAGAACTTTTACCGATTTCATCGGAAATCTTTTTATGTTCCGACTTCATATATGTCCTACATACAATATTTTTACATTTGAAAATATGATAACCCAATAGTCACATGTTTCTCGTTTCATTTAAGCTTTGTTAAGCTTACTTTTATTAATTAGTTCAAAAGTTACAACAAATTTAGTGTAGCGCGTCCGAGACCGCGCACGCTTCGCGAGTCGTACTTGTGTCGCCTAGTTCCATTATATACAAAAAACTTTATATACGTTTTTGATACGAAATTTCCCCCTTTATCGTCTAGTGATAGTGATTAGTTTTTTTGATATATTTTCTTTATTTTTCGAGTTATTGGCCAAAAATTTTTCGATTTTTTTAGGGGTCGCCGGCACCTTACAGCTGCAAACCTTTTTTTATCGTATTCTACACCAACAAAACTCCTTATTCTGAAAAATTCAGCCATGTAACATTTAGTGACCGGTTTTTATCAATTTCTGTCTCTGACAACTGGGCTAAGATATAAGAGGGTCATTGAAATCGGTTAAAATCATTTAAAAACATTTAAGTATCTATTTAACTTTTATTACCATTTAAATAACGATAAATAAATAAAATGCATTAAACCCAACTAATTGGAAAAGGTGGAGTTTCACTCCTTTCGTCTCCTTCGGGAATGGTTTCGTAGCGTGTATAATGGGAATATTCATATCGATTAAGAGCAGATTTTCCCATTTTCGGTTGAAGTAGAGTCCTTTGGTTAGGGCTTTGTAACTCAAACATGTGCTTTCTTGAGTGGTAATGGTCTGAGATAGGCTTATGAAATTGTTGTTGAGAAATACTACCTCTTTGAGAACTCACTTCTCGCTTTGGTAATTGAGGTGGACAACAAGGTTTCGGTGATGAAAATCGTTGTTGGTGTTGTTCTTCAGCAGCAGATGCTTTCTCACTGTTATTTTTATGGCTGTTCAATTGTGTACGAATGGGCACTGGAGGAGAATCAACGGTTGGTTGATTTTGTTCCGAACTTACAGCACTTAATTTTTCTTCCTTATCCTTATCTTGGTCATGATCTTCTGGAAATAGAAAGAAATTAAAACATTTGAATACCTATATAATTTATGAATAACTGCTTACAGCAAATAAATCGTTCTTAAACTAAAAAAGTTCTATTTATGACACAGAAATTGCAATCTTGTATACATACACTATTCCACACTTTTCCAAAACCATATACAAACTCGTATATTATTAATAAAAAAATTAATAAAAATTAATAAAAAATATAATTAATAAATTATTCATGAAGCCTAGCAAATGTAACGTAATGTCCTTTTCTTTAAAAACATCACCTTTTATTTTTGATTACAGGTTAGATAATGTCATACTTCAAAGACCTATAACATTTCGCGACCTCGGCGTAACTTTTGATAGTAAATTATCCTTCACTGATCATATCGATACCATTGTGTCTGAAGTCTCCAAAGCCCTTGGATTCATCGTTCGTACTAGTCGAGAGTTCACTAATACTGATACTCTGAAAATTCTTTATCAATCCTTCGTCAGATCGAAACTTGAATACGCATCGCTAATTTGGAGTTCTAGTTATGATGTTCACAAGAATAACTTGGAGGCAGTTCAACGTAGATTTCTTAAATTACTGTGGTTCAAATCCGACGATACCTATCCAGTGATTGGTTTTCCGCAAAGTAACTTGCTTGAAAGATATTTTATGACTACTTTTGAGGATAGGAGTACGTACTTTTCTCAAGTATTTTTGTTTAAATTACTACACAATGATTTTGACGCACCCGAAATAATTAGTAAGCTTAATTTTCACGTTCCCAGATTAACCTCTCGTAATCACCAAGTTTTCTATTTACCTACGCCGCGCCGCGTACCAACGTACTAAATAATTCACCTTTATATGCGATTTGCAGTACTTCTAACAAATTATGTAGCGACTTCGATATTTTTAATTGCAGCCTTAGTGAAATAAAACAAAATGTTCTAAATGAAATAATCAGTGATTGTCTTTGTTTTTCTTAATTTACTGTGAATCACATATGTGTATATATGTATATATAGTTTTTATATTTAAACATTTTTCATGTTATTTTTTTCTCTCTCTTCCTATCATTAGTTATTCATAGTTCGTACATTTATGTAAATTTTTTCTTCATTTTACTTTCTTTCTATGTTGTTGTATATCATGTAATTATATAATGCTTTGTATGCCTTTATTCCTGTTCTGTAATTGCCCAACAAACATTTTTTGTTTTATAAGAGTAACCGTCCTATTACCGAAACCAAGTTATATACATTCAAGTGATATAATGCAAGACTAGGAATAGTTCTGTTACTCCTATAAATCACTTATTACGCTTAAATGGAGAATCATATAAAGGTAGCAGACACCAATATTTAGTCACGCTATAGACCTCAAGGTTGCAGAACAGTGAGTAACAGAAACAGATCAGTAACTGCTATATCACTTTTTTATATAACCATTTTCCATAAATATTGGTGACAGAAATATATCCGTTACCACTAAAAAACTTGTTATTAACACCTCTCTCTCTCATTTATAATGTCTCGTCTCTTTTCTAGAGATCCTATACCAACTGACACAAGAATAATGTGGTAATGAAATTAAATGATGTAGATACCTACATGGGTATAGTGGAAATTTGCACTGATAAAGGTGTGTGTTTCTAAATTTACTTTTTAAATTGGCTTCTGACATCCACAAAGATCAAATGTTGGTGCGAATAAATTATTATTGTAAAATATGACCCTTATACTTCAGAAGAAACTGTGGGCCTCTAAAATATTAAGCAATTAAAAAAAAAAAAATGAAATACAAAAAAATATATGAAAATTTTAATGACATATTTTTTTAGACAATATTACAGAAATATGTTTTGTACATGCAATTATGACTAATTACACTTCATTTGTTACGAAATTTTGAGTTTTTAATATACATTTTTTAATTTTAAATAATGATTACTCATTGCCCTAAGATGGCTGCCAAACTTATGGCCGATGTTTTATTATCAACAGTTAATGTATTTTAAGAAATGTAATATAACTTTAAGCTTTGTTATAAATATTGGTTACTTTAATATATTGAAATATTACATATCTTTAAATTTTATTAGGCAACTCTTGGTAATCTTATAACACCATCAGTAGACAATTTTTTGCGATTAATTCGTGTAAATAATGGTGATTTGGCCTGCCATTGACTGAAATAATTGTTGTTTAATTTTCAACCAATCACAGGCATTTGCAGCAATGTCCTAGGATCTCTTGGCAAAACATTTGACAAATGTTTATTAAAAATGCTACATATACAGGGTGCGCCAAAGTTCTGATTTTGGTCGATTACGGCTGTATTTGAAATGGTGGAAATATATTGTCTATAGATTATTTTCTTGATTTTCAATTCTGAATAACCAGAAAATATGTACAATTATACAGGGTACTCCGTTTTCGTTGTCCGAGCAACAACTTCGTTATTTTAAATGGAACACCCTATATTTTTTTCCTTTATCGAGTTACCCATCTAATTATATTCATAATTCTATTAAGGTGGTAGGTACTTAAAATGAACCGTTTACGATATAAAAAAGATTTTTTGACAAAAAGTGAGGTTTGCGGATAAGTTTTTGAGTACCTCTGATTTCATAGACAAGAGAGTTTTCAAAATTCTGCTTATACTGTTATGTTGAGCATATTAAGGGCTAGTAGGGCAGAAACATTATTAATATTAATCTTATACAGAGTGCTGAAAAAATTGAGTTTAATGTTTCGCTAATAAAAAAGGCCGTAATTCAATTTTTTCAAATGGGACGTACTATTTTCAGTTCTGTCATCTAATGAAGTGTTAAATTATCTTTCCATTGATATATCATAGTAGGTATTTATCTTTAGGAGTTGCATAGATATTAAGGTTAATTGTCTGGATCAGTCATTTTTCTTGCTGGAACTTCATGAGGTTTGTACTGCACTTCACCAGTTTCGATAAATCTGTCTCTAAGATTACTAAATGCAGGTTCTAAAGGGTGTCTCCTTTCAGGATATCTGGTTTTATAGACTCGGGATGCTAAGAGGCTGTTCCTTGAGCACTCCCCCAGAATAAAAATCATGTCAACCATTTCTTCCCGCGAATAATTCATATTTAATATAATTATATGCAAATTCAACTTCCTGGAACTGTAAAAGCTACTAGTATTTTATTAAAGACAATCAAAACAAAAGCACTTACCGATATAGCAGTAACACAAAACTTTAGAACATCCACAGACACGTGTTTTGACATCTATGTCTCTTCGGTGCGGCTTTTTCTAAAGTTCACAATCAACTGAAATATGTAAGCAAATACTCGTGTTATAACTATCAAAGGATTACCAGAACAGGATATTAAAAATTAAAATTAGATTATAGGAAATTCCCCGTAAAGGGATAATTATCAATATAATTATATGCAAATGCAACTTCCTGGAACTGTAAAAGCTACTAGTATTTTATTAGCTAATAAAATACTAGTAGCTTTTACAGTTCCAGGAAGTTGCATTTGCATATAATTATATTGATAATAAAATATAAAAATAATTAATAAAATACTAGTAGCTTTTACAGTTCCAGGAAGTTGCATTTGCATATAATTATATTGATAATTATCCCTTTACGGGGAATTTCCTATAATCTAATTTTAATTTTTAATATCCTGTTCTGGTAATCCTTTGATAGTTATAACACGAGTATTTGCTTACATATTTCAGTTGATTGTGAACTTTAGAAAAAGCCGCACCGAAGAGACATAGTTGTCAAAACACGTGTCTGTGGATGTTCTAAAGTTTTGTGTTACGGCTATATCGGTAAGTGCTTTTGTTTTGATTGTCTTTAATAAAATACTAGTAGCTTTTACAGTTCCAGGAAGTTGCATTTGCATATAATTATATTAAATATGAATTATTCGCGGGAAGAAATGGTTGACATGATTTTTATTCTGGGGGAGTGCTCAAGGAACAGCCTCTTAGCATCCCGAGTCTATAAAACCAGATATCCTGAAAGGAGACACCCTTTAGAACCTGCATTTAGTAATCTTAGAGACAGATTTATCGAAACTGGTGAAGTGCAGTACAAACCTCATGAAGTTCCAGCAAGAAAAATGACTGATCCAGACAATTAACCTTAATATCTATGCAACTCCTAAAGATAAATACCTACTATGATATATCAATGGAAAGATAATTTAACACTTCATTAGATGACAGAACTGAAAATAGTACGTCCCATTTGAAAAAATTGAATTACGGCCTTTTATATTAGCGAAACATTAAACTCAATTTTTTCAGCACTCTGTATAAGATTAATATTAATAATGTTTCTGCCCTACTAGCCCTTAATATGCTCAACATAACAGTATAAGCAGAATTTTGAAAACTCTCTTGTCTATGAAATCAGAGGTACTCAAAAACTTATCCGCAAACCTCACTTTTTGTCAAAAAATCTTTTTTATATCGTAAACGGTTCATTTTAAGTACCTACCACCTTAATAGAATTATGAATATAATTAGATGGGTAACTCGATAAAGGAAAAAAATATAGGGTGTTCCATTTAAAATAACGAAGTTGTTGCTCGGACAACGAAAACGGAGTACCCTGTATAATTGTACATATTT
Source organism: Stenurella melanura (assembly GCA_963583905.1). Taxonomy (NCBI): domain Eukaryota; kingdom Metazoa; phylum Arthropoda; class Insecta; order Coleoptera; family Cerambycidae; genus Stenurella; species Stenurella melanura. The sequence continues at coordinate 45,002,692 of OY757316.1, forward strand.
TCTGGTTATTCAGAATTGAAAATCAAGAAAATAATCTATAGACAATATATTTCCACCATTTCAAATACAGCCGTAATCGACCAAAATCAGAACTTTGGCGCACCCTGTATAGTGCTTTTAAAGCGTTTTGCTTTATATTAAACATATTTGCCCACATTCCTAATTCGTCACGCATCTTTTCATTTTACTCATCGTCTGTTTCCAAATCATGCAACTGAGAAAACTCATCATCATCTTCTAGTTCAGTAAACCACTTATCTCTGTTTTCATAATGTTCAACAGTATTAACCTCTTCTTGTTCAGCAGTAAGCCGCTTTTTCTTACTTGTGACCTCCTTATTGTCATTATCAACATTATCAACCGTGATATTATTCTGTTTTTCATTGCCAAGAGGAACGTTTTCTGTATATTGTCCACCAGAACGTTTGACTTCCAGTCCTGCAGTTCTTTCATTCTTTTCAGTTTCTTAAATTTCAAAGGTATCATCTTTTGGAACTGAATTCAAGAGGATTGAAAAGTTTTTTGAAACTTTCCGGTGAAATGTGCTGCTGTATTTTATTTTTTTCCAATTTTGTGATGCCAAATTCATTATTGTTAAACATTTTGTTTGCTTTTGCCAATTACTTTACAAAACATAACCTGTGATCAACTAATAAGTTTTTAAGTTTTATAGTATCTACTGGCGCTCTTGAGTTATAGGTATAAAGGTTGCACTTTGTTACCATCTGCAACTACTGATGTATATAATTGTAACAACTAACACCACTATAAACCTAAACAATTAATAATTCTATAATGTAGTAACTGTTACCCTTATATAACTTTATTATATACCATTTGGTAGCAACCACTTTAAGTTTTATAATGTAGTAACGGAAATATACCTGTTACCATCTTATAGACCTGTAAGTAATAGTCATGCTATAAAACACTTGTATAACTCCGCAACTACTTTAGTAACAGTATAAAACTTCGTAACATGATTATACAAATCTGTTACACTTATAAACCCTTTATAAAACTAATGGTCACCGCATGTTACTAGAAATGTTTGTTGGGTGGGTATTTTACCTGTTGAACAGTGTACGCAATAAATAAACAAATAAATAAATAAATAAATAAATAAATAAATAAATAAATAAATAAATAAATAAATAAATAAATAAATAAATAAATAAATAAATAAATAAATAAATAAATAAATAAATAAATAAATAAATAAATAAATAAATAAATAAATAAATAAATAAATAAATAAATAAATAAATAAATAAATAAATAAATAAATAAATAAATAAATAAATAAATAAATAAATAAATAAATAAATAAATAAATAAATAAATAAATAAATAAATAAATAAATAAATAAATAAATAAATAAATAAATAAATAAATAAATAAATAAATAAATAAATAAATAAATAAATAAATAAATAAATAAATAAATAAATAAATAAATAAATAAATAAATAAATAAATAAATAAATAAATAAATAAATAAATAAATAAATAAATAAATAAATAAATAAATAAATAAATAAATAAATAAATAAATAAATAAATAAATAAATAAATAAATAAATAAATAAATAAATAAATAAATAAATAAATAAATAAATAAATAAATAAATAAATAAATAAATAAATAAATAAATAAATAAATAAATAAATAAATAAATAAATAAATAAATAAATAAATAAATAAATAAATAAATAAATAAATAAATAAATAAATAAATAAATAAATAAATAAATAAATAAATAAATAAATAAATAAATAAATAAATAAATAAATAAATAAATAAATAAATAAATAAATAAATAAAGAAACAAACAAACAAACAAACAAACAAACAAACAAACAAACAAACAAACAAACAAACAAACAAACAAACAAACAAACAAACAAACAAACAAACAAACAAACAAACAAACAAACAAACAAACAAACAAACAAACAAACAAACAAACAAACAAACAAACAAACAAACAAATAAATAAATAAATAAATAAATAAATAAATAAATAAATAAATAAATTAATAAATAAGTAACATAATAATGTAATACAACAATAATAATTTAATCTATTGAATTATTATTGTTGCCAAGCAAAGACCACGAGCAATTCCTTGCAAAAAATGTGGGCTTAAAGTTAAGGTTAACGCTATTTATATCAATAATCCTAACTTGATCTAATTATTGACCCAGATTAAATAATTCTAAAAAACAAATAAACAAATATTAAATAAATAAATTCAATTCTAGAAAACAAATAAATAAGTATCAAATAAATAATTTCGATTCTAGAGAACTTCGAGCAACTTCAAAATTTTTTTAATACTTTGCAAATATTCATTATTCATTACGCCACAGTACAATTCTGTAGCTTTCCATAATACTTGCTCTTTTATGAATTGCTTTAAAGTTAAATCTTATCTTTAATCACCATCGCCTAAGTGTTTGTTCACTAAATGACACTACACCTGTGGTTCTCAGTTTAATATGTACTGATTGTATTGTTGGTATCTCATTTTCCTTATACTTGCTGTAAACTAAATCATTTAAATCTCTTAACAACTTTACCACAGACGAATCTAATGCTCGTGATTTTCATGTGTCCGATTTAGCTTTTCGAGGATATGGTCCTTCCTTAATAAATTTATAAATAGTTTGTTCTGGAATTTCTGTTAAGTGGGCGTTTTATTTCACAGCTCCGGTTTCTCCTTCACTTTCTTTTATATTTTTATAAACATTTAAAACTACTTTTTGAGTATATTCACATAAATGTTGTCAAAAAACTTTCCCTGTAACTTGCGAGCTGTTAATAATCCCCATTCTCTGCTGGTGCTAGGCAAAGAACCTTCCCAAGGCCTAAACATGTTCACGAAATTATTTTACAACAGCCACTTATAAACACAAAACACCCGAATAATTCACTACCTGCCAAATATTTATAAAAATACAATTGCATCAGATACGCTAAAACACAAAGCAAAACATCATGTACCTGTCAAAGTATATTATCCCTTTAAGCTCTCACAATCTAAATATAATGTAAACACAGATCACCAACTATATTTATTTTATAAAGCACATACAAATACATTCTTAACTGATGCGGTTTTGAAATTCCGTGACTCTGACAATATTAAAAGTTCGACTCTGTCGTAAATATGAAAAAAATAAATAAATAAAATAATTGCAACAGGTGTGTTTTCGTCAATGTGTTACTTTAATCATTCCAGAACATACTTTATATGTGAATAATGATGTTCTATGTATCAAGTAGTATAATATATTGAATATTTAATATATTATATATATTATATATATATTATATAAACGGCACAGCTTTGAGGTTTTTTATGTGCATTAAACGAATGAAGACAACTATAACTTGCTAATTATCCGAGTTACAGGCAGTTTTTCACGATAAGTAATGTAGTACATTTTTTGCGCATTTTCAGTTTAAAAATTATATTGAATATTTAAAAACGGTATAACTATATAAGTTTCATAGTATCTTTTAATTGAAAATGTGACAATAGGGGTGTTTTCGACCCCTTCCGATCATCTCCTACTCTAATCTAACCTTTTTATTAACGTCGTTATAAACACATTGCACAAGTTTTCGTGAAAATCAATTCACTAGCACTCAAGTTGGAGATTTTAGTAATCTTAGCGCTCCGTTGACTGCACTAAATGCATTGTTTAAATTTCACGAGTTCTCGTGTTTACAAATAATGTGCCTGATGGACAGACAGACACGACATCTTTTAAATTGTTCAGAATTCGATCACTAACACCTATGAACATTTTTTATTTGCCGTTGTTATTTGCTGTTTTAGAAATGTGCCCATCAAATGCAATATACTCTTCGTGTGGAATAATATTAGAACAATTTCAAGTGCGTCATGGTACACTAAATTGGTATAGTCATGTGCAGAATGATATTTTAATTACAGGAATGTTAAAATATATGGTGTACATATTTAAAAATCACAAATTGGTATCACTTTCGGTAAAACCGAAAGCCGTAGAAACTTAATTGTTAGATAAGAAAATGTCGCTTCGGCAACATGTGGAACATATCGAGTTTCAACTCTTTATCTTTTTGAGAAAGTAATTAGTGCAGTGATTGAAAATATAGTAGGAAAAATCAGTAGCTAACTTCAGTAATTAAATGACTGTTTAAATGAAGTAGTTTTAGCTGTAATGAACAACTCTGATTACGATCATATAATGCAAATAACAATATGTGGGTTAGTAATTAACTACATATTTACCTGATGATGAAGAAAGCTTCGCAGCGGAACACATGGGCATCTCAACTTTTATAGTTTTATCGAAATTGTCATAATTTGCCTCGTAGCACTGCAAATCATCATTAAACGTCACCATCGTCTCAAATCTGTACCCAAAAAGAATTTCATTTGCCAAATAGCTAGTTTTAGCATTAGTACCCATACCTGTACTTTCAACAGTACCATCCAACATCACAACCACTTCAAATTTGCATTGCAACATATCTGTTGCAGATAGATTGTAAAATGGTGAATCCTCGTTGATTTTATGAACAATTGTTACTGGCCAAATAAAAAATAGGTCGGTCCCGGAACTGTCACATTCCACTTCAAGATCTGTTTCGAAATATTTTAATTTTTCTCCTTCCTTTGTCCTCCTGTTGTGGATTAGTATGGCTCTAATGCTCACTCCTGAAAATACGAAAACAAAAGGTATAATTAAACTCTTAAGAGTAGAACACTAGACGTGTTAGAGCTTGATTGAAGTGTAACAAATGCAATCAAGGCTAAAGAAATTAAAATTATTTTCCATATAATATCCCGATTTCGTAAAAAGTTAGGACGATAGTTTACAGCCCCTAAAATGAGAGATTTTGGAAATAAACAAGCTTGCATGTTTATAATTTTAACAACTGTTCATGTCAAATACAAAAACTTTTCGGCAATAACTATTAAGTATTTTGCAGTATATTTTCTAAATCGGAAATGTTTTATTACCAGCAAAAGGCCTCCCAAAAATCAATAAAGCCAAGAGAGTGAGAAGTGTCAGTCCCGTCAATTATCAAAAATCAATTAGTCAGGGCACGGATCATATCATGAATATTAAAATCGGTTAAAAAGCGTCCCCAAACTCACTGTATATTAGGCAGGGACGGCGAGATGTTTCCCCTTATATGATAGGAAGGAATCTAAACACAAAACATAGGACAGTTTAAGTTGTTGTTAAAAGGATGTTTTATATTTAGGGGAAGCCATTTTGGCCATATTGTTCGGTTGAGGACGTGAGCTGCAGGGTGAGTTCTATTGTAGATGACGCAAGCTTCCGGATAACTTAAGTGCATTAAAAAGAGGCCGATTTACATTCATTGGTCTAGGTTTCTGTGGGTGGATAACGTCTCTCAACTTAAAACTAGGTTGATTTCGTCACTTTTCGTTTGGCTCCGGTGGTGTTACGATTGTCATATTTTCAATGTAGTGATTCTAGTGTAAACGGGAGGCTTTGTTCTAAAATTTAACTTGTCATTACATTTCAAATTAAACTTTACCTTATTCGAATGATCACTGGCAACTGACGTTTTCTGCACTAGTTTCTTAAGTACAGTTATCAGAAATAAGTAACTTCATGTTCGTTAAGTGTATCGTTTGTTTCGTACCCTCCCGTAATCAGTTTCTGTGTTTTATTGTAAAGGAATTTCTTATCAACCGATTAATGTTTTTGGAGAACGGTTCATTTTGAATATTTTCTTTTGTTTTAAATTAAGTGTTAATTAATTTTGTTCTATTTCTAAACCGATTATTCTCGTGTTCTTTTTGTAAATATAGTTTAAGTGTGGTTGAAATTTCGTGTTTTATTTATTTACTAATTAGTAGAAAGTCGAGGCATGAAATATAGATCACCATGGTGAATCAATTGGCCTGACGAGGGAAAAGGGGTAAGTTTTGGACTGTAATATATCAGATTGTATCCAGTGCTCGCTCAGAATTGTTCACGTATAAACGATATTCATTCATCCAGATATTACGTGGTACAATATTCGAAGCGACTGTGGGTCTAGATACTGAGAAAGACACGCAGGTAGATTGATGATTAATCCTTGGTAGTGGCACATAGTGTAAATTTGTCTAATTATGAAAGGGGTAAATTAATTTCGTGAACATAATCAACAAAAATGACAACCCCCAGATTAATAGAAATACGGTAAAGGAGCTATTACAGAAGAATATATAGCATTATTTTACTAGCGTGTAACATCGTGCCAGCAATCTAGCTATCACAGGCTCTTGTCATGTAGTGGTACGAAGATTTAGGTTTTCCAATCCCATCTCCTTTGGCACATTCAGCTAAGTAAAACACCTCAGTCGTTATATTGCCGATTTCAGTTGCTTTGTCTGTTTTTAGTTTTTGCTTGATTGCCCCACTTCTGATTTTAGAATTAAAGCTCGATTTTGTAATACTGCTGCCAGTCATCTCCTGCTTCAGGATGGTCACCCTAGAAGAAATATTTGCAGTATTGCCACCAAACATCAATAATTTGGGCCATGTCAATTCTTAGAGTATTGATGGAGTCAATAGTTGACCATAGTCTTGAGTTAAAATTTACATGGAACCACCTTCACTCAAAAAAGGTCATTATTATTGTGATCAGCATGTAACTCTTTGGAGATAGAAGACTTTGAAATATCCGCCAAACTCTGTTTCCTTCCCATTTTTATAGAGGCTAGAGGCTTGACTCTTCACTTTTCATGGCTTATACTTCAGTTCAGTTTCAGCAGCTATCCAAGGTTTTTACGGTTCTCAGTTTTTATTCCTGTTGCCGCCGCCAGTGTGATGTTTGTTTTTAGAGAATCCTACAAGGCATTTGGATCTTCTTCATGTGGTGAGTTAGCTTCACTTATGTGTTCGCTTAATTTATTTTGGAATACTGAATCAGTTATGATGGAAATACGTTAGTCGATAAAAGTATACTTGGATAACAGAAGACAATCGCACTACGTCTAATGACGCGTTGTAATTTAGCTTAATTAGCCATTGTTTAAAAATCTAGAAATAGATAACGTCATGTAAGTTTTTAATAAAGAATTTAATACAAGCTTTAGAATATCTGCAATTAAATTTAAAATGGCCAATTTCGAATTTTGAAAAAATGTATTTCCAAATGCTTTATTCTTACCTACTAGTCGACTTTTCCTCAAATCTCCCACCCTAAACATCATGCAAAGTTCTCCATCTCGCAGACAAATGACTGCATTACGGCTAAACTGAATCGTGTAAGTTGTTAGTCTTGGCCTGGTCATTTTAGCAAAAACTACTCCAACGGTAAACGAGTCGATAATCATACCAATGATGCACTGGGCACACAGGATGAAGATTGCTGCCGGGCATTCTTCGGTGATAGCTCTTAGACCATAGCCGGTGGTGTGTTGAGTTTCCAAAGAGTAGAGGAAACAAGATGGGAATCCGTGAATATTTAGAACACAAGGTGTCCAGCCTGAAAATAATTAAAAATGAGTTACAGATGCCATTAAACAATAATAAATCGGATTCGATTACTTTATGTTTAAGCCTATTCCCACAAAAAATAATTTATTCTATATTTCAGCACCATATTCTATAATTTGTAGCATGTAAATAGCCACTGTATGTGTTTAAAACTATTTAATGCGCATCCTAACATAAATAAGCGTGATTTGACCACTTCATACTCTACTACATATACATATTAACTATATACTATGAGTTTCGTTCGTAACTTGACGCCAAGGAAAGCCTGTCTCCCTATTCTTTAAGAGTACTCTAGGTATGGTGCGCATGCCTTAGTGACGCGAGATTGTGACAGTTCAACTGAATATAGAAGGTAAATGGTCACAATCTAATCGGAGAAATTGGCCACTGGCGTGTAACATATAGCGCGCTTCCTTACTCTTTCATTAGATCGTGTCGTCAGAGCGTGCGCGTTGGGTCCCAAGTTCCCCGCAGACATAGAAAACTATCTCCTTCTCTAGCCTCAATTCCATACATAGTGTCTTATAGTGTGTTACCAGTATATAGTTAATAGGTATATCCTCTACTAATTAATATTTGTCTACTTTCATGGTATGTGACCAATAACACTAACCTGTACGTAAATTTATCAGAATCATTAACATAAAGGGGTATCAAATAGTGGGGATTAGTTGAGAAAAGAAACCGGATTTGAAATATCAAATTAGATTTAAATATTGTGTGGGTTACGTTCGTAGGCCTTTTGCCCATGCTTGCGATTAGTTTAGGAGTGTCGATGACAAGAAATATGTCCTATCCTATCTATAAGGCGCATGTAAATGGCGTCTATCATTTTTTTATAGTGGAACCTAATACCCAGTTTAAGTTGAGGATGGACAGGAGCTCTCCTTTAGATTTGTTGGAGCCTGTATACTTAAATCTTATACCGGAAGAACACTTCCGTAAGTAGATATCACATTAATATTTCAACGAAAATTTGGCGACTGCTATTTTGGTAGGTACTTTACCATGCCTCGTTTTTTCTTATTTATAGGGTGTTAAGTATGGGATAAATTTTGGATGTTGAGCAACAAGTAGATGGTTCGGGAGGAATTCCCCAAAACGTTTTTTTTTATCTCTAAGAAATCTCATTTTAAGTTAGACGTAAGTGAATGGTACAGGCTAAAAAGAATGAGGATCCAAAAAATCGATTTTTGAGATAAATATGCTATAGTATAGCCAGACATCTCGAGCTTCCATATGCCTAACTGCACAGAGTAAAAGAGATAAGAATCATGAGTTATAAGAAATTAAGCAAGTCAGTGCCTACTATTTCATAACGTACATAACCCCTTTTCAAATTTCATTCCGTACGCCTAGGTTGAAACAATATGTTTGAATAATTAGTGGTTTGTCTAGAAATAAATACACAAAGAATTCATTAAATATTTGACCAAAGTCGGTTGGTTGAAGAAATATGGGATTCTATGTTTTAATATTCATTTTTATTGAAACTAACATTTTGTGACACTCGCCTTTTTTAGCCCGTACCCTTCAAGTAATACAAACAGTAGCTAAGAGGACTTAGGAACCTGTTCGACGGATGTATGGAACTCCGTAGCTGTCGGTCGGAACTTTAAATTTAGGAGACCTGGATTTCCCATCTCATTTCCTGACAGTTGGTCTGGAATCCAACATCGACTACAAATTAAATCAGCTAAGTGTATCATAAGGATTTCCACCTAATTTTCGTAATCTCTTCATTAATTTTCCTAATATCTATAATTAATCAGTATTTTATTTGTTATAGAAATCTTTACTAATTTCAAATTCATATTTATTCACTCATTATTGATTACATAATTTGGTAACATAAATATATTATGTCTCCTTGATTAGGTTCGCCAAATTTTTCTAACTAAATACATGCAACAACAGTCTGTAAAGATGTAATACCCAGATATTGTCTGTAATTGTTTATTTGTGGCATATTCAGATTTTCTTACTTTTTATTGGGTATTTTGCCACTGAAAAATATTTAAAAATTTTAATGAAAAAACCTCTGCGCCAAACGGATCAGACAGAGGTTGGTTCTTGAGTACTTGACTGTTTCAAAAAGTCTCACACCTAAAAATATATAAACTAGAACAATGTTATAAACTAAAAACTCAAAATCAAAGCTATGGGTAGTTAACGTTTCGGAAGAGAATCTACTTCCGTTCTCAAAACTTTTTTGGTCGTCAACCATGACAGTTCTTTGTTTATGTATTTCCATAGTCACGTGAGACATTAAATTATATTTATCTTATTTTTACTTACTTCGTCTCTAAGGATGGGCAACCAACTAGTACAAAAATCTATTGAATAATTAGAAACGCATCTATCCTCGTTTAATAAAATAATCGCGGATTCTTTAAGTTTTCTTTTAGTTCCGTTGCTCTCTTTTTCCAAAATCTTCGCCGAGTCCCATTTAATTCTATGATTATTATCCCACGCGGGTTCACAAATTTTGGATTTTTCAAATTCTCCCCTTCTAGCGTAATTTCTATGTTCACTAAGCCTTACGTTGAAAGGTCTAGATGATTCACCTACGTAATGTTTTCCGCACTCACACGGAACACTATAAATACAATTTTTTGAATTTTGAACAATATTTGGAGGTTTGGTTCTTGATAAAACCGATCTTAGCGTGGAGCCCGTTTGAAAAACCGTTCGTACGGAAAACCTATTCCCAATTGTTCGTAATTTATCCGATAAACCATGTATATATGGAATTACTGCCATTGACCTAAATACCTCAGGTTGTGATGGTATATTCTCTCTACTACCAATGTTCAATAACTGACTATCAACAAAACTCTCAGGATATTGATTATTTAATAAGACAGTTTTTATAAATTGTTTTTCGTTCTTTAATATTACATCATTTGAAGAAATAATTTTGGCCCTGTCATACAAACACTTAACAACACCTTTCTTAACACTAATATGTTGATTTGAATTGAAATTTAAGTATCTGTTTGTGTGTGTTTGTTTTCTATACACACTGGTTTGGTATGTGTTATCTAATTTTTTAATTAAAATATCTAAGAAAGGTAATTCATTATTATTCTCTATTTCTATTGTAAATTTAATTGAAGGTTCTTTTTCGTTAATCTGATTCAAAAAATTACTTAAACATTCTTTACTATAAGGCCATATAGCAAAAATGTCATCTACATATCTCCACCATACAATGGGTTTATAAGCTAGATTATTAATATTACTATTCTCGAAATTTTCCATGAAAATGTTACTTAATATTGGAGATAATGAAGAACCCATGGCCATCCCAAAGTCTTGTTGATAGAAGTCATTATTTAATTGAAAGTATGTTGTTTTAATGCAAATTCCATTATAGTTTCAATGCTTAACTTAGTTCTACTCGCCAAATTCCCATCTTGTTGCAATTTGTTTTTAATTATTATTAATGTTTTATCTACAGGAACATTTGTAAATAGGCTTACTACATCAAAACAGACCATTAGATGATTATTGTTAAAATGGTTTTCTGACAGCTTTTCCAAAAAATGTTTGCTATGCTAAGACTCGGAGGAACCTGATAAAGGATTTAGGATTTTTAATAAATATTTTGAGAGTTTACTACATGGAGAATTAATTGAACTCACAATTGGTCTTAAGGGGATGTCAGGTTTATGAATTTTTGGCAAACCATAGAAATGAGGAGGCTTGCTGTGATGTGGAGTTAACATCTTTCGTTCAATATCTGTAAATTCGTTTTTGTGTTTAAATAAGACTCTATATATTTTGTTTTCTAAAGAATTTGTAGGATCTTTATTTAATTTGGAATAATTTCCATCATTTATCAAGTTCGTAATTTTTGTATCATATGTAGCTGTATCTAAGATTACCGTGGCATTGCCTTTATCAGCTGGTAAAATTTTAATGCTATGATCATTTTTTAGAGATGAAATGGAATGTTTTTCATCGGATGTTAAATTATCTTTAGTCTTATATTGTTTCTCTAATTCAATTTTAGAACGAATTCGGTATTCATTAGCATCATCTAATGGAAGCTTCTGTGCAGCCTGTTCAATTGCAGTTATTATATCAAATTTAGGAATAGCCTTTGGTGTTAATGCATAATTCAAGCCATTACTTAATACTAGTTTCTCGGATATATTTAGTTCGTGGTTTGACATATTGATGACAGTTTTGTCAATTAAAGGATTATTTTGCAAGTTTTGTAATTTAATATGTTGTCTTTCACTATATAAATTTCTAAATTTATTTAAATGTCTATTCTTTTGTGAATCAAAAACTATATTGTACGTACGTAAGACACTATTCAACATTTGGTTGTAATCATCCTCTTCGACGCAGTGACATAAATTTTCTAAGATAATTTCAATGTCTCTTACAATGTGTGCTTTATTTTGCCTATGGAACTGTATTCTTTCCCGAACCATTGCAGCACTGGCTCTCCTTAAGATATTATTGCATCTATCGCTGGTATATGATGCTCTTAAACGCAACCCTTTTGGAATATCATGTTGACGACACTTGCATAAAAAGGTAATACTATTTTCGGTGTGAGCTAATTTTTTATGTAAAATTTCCAAATCTCTAAAAAATCTATTGATATTAGGCCCATACCTGTGATCCAGATATTGTCTGTAATTGTTTATTTGTGGCATATTCAGATTTTATTACTTTTTATTGGGTATTTTGCCACTGAAAAATATTTAAAAATTTTAATGAAAAAACCATAGCTTTGATTTTGAGTTTTTAGTTTATAACATTGTTCTAATTTATATATTTTTAGGTGTGAGACTTTTTGAAACAGTCAAGTACTCAAGAGCCAACCTCTGTCTGATCCGTTTGGCGCAGAGGTTTTTTCATTAAAATTTTTAAATATTTTTCAGTGGCAAAATACCCAATAAAAAGTAAGAAAATGTATTACCCACTCTTTTGCTACCTTTAGTTGTTGCTATTGACTTTATCTTATGCATGTATAGAAATAAGCATAGTTTGATTGGTTTATGATAAAATCAATTTTAAATTTTATATCATTAACTTGTTTCATTTATGTGTGATACAGACTACCATCTTAATTTGACAGAGATTTAATTTTCTTAATTTGTTTATACATAAGTTTTCAAAAGAATTTTTGATTCATAAAAAATTACGAAACTAATTTACACTTTAGTTTTACGACTTCCGAGATTAGACAATTAATTAACTTATCCATTCAATAATCATCCCTCTTTAATAGTGTAAATTATAGATATCGAATGGATTGTCGCTCATTGTAATTATTCTTTTTCTCTCAGGAAGAACTTAATTAACAGTTAGAATATTTTGGATATCAGTTAGGAATATAAAAAAAGTCAGTTGGATATAGTATACTTACCACACGACCCATCTACCGAGTACTCTGAGCTAGTGGCGAAGTGAATCGTACCTTCTAGACAAATCAACCCCATAAAAAAAGGGTCATATCAAATTTTATTAAAAAATTACATCAATTTTTAGTTTCAATGTGGTGCCTAATATAATAAAACTGAAGGTTTTTAATATAATGCTGTTACCTGTTTCCGCTTGTCGAGGAGGCAAATGATCTTCATGCAAATCGGCATGAACAAATGCTATGAGCCACCAAATTAATGAAAAAATCAGCCAACAACCTACAAAACCAATCACCAACACCTGAAGAGTCCATTTCCATTCGGCATCCACTAACCCTGTGAAGACATCTTTAACATAATAAAGATATCTTCTTGGAAATTTCGGTGGCAGTATGTTATATTCCCCATTTTTTAATATTGCTCTTCTCTTTAACTTTATGTCTCGGATTGGGGGGCCGTACGGTCTTCTAAAATAAACAGAAAGAGATGAATAGTAGCAGTCGTTAAGTTGTGAGCATCAAACAGCATGATCTACAATTTTTAGATTAACGTTTCAATTATTGAAATTATTGTGTTACTACTTTATATTAATTAATAGGCGTGATGTAAATTATTTATGTATAGTACATTATTTATTTATAATAAATAATGTCAGTTTAATGAACAACTCCATAAATAATTCAATAAAAGTAAATATATATGATTTAACGTACGGCTATGCTGCCGGCATAAATCAAATCAGGCAGAGGGCTTGTATTAGTAAGCCAGGTAAACAATTGATTCTTCTCGTTTGAGGTAAGCGCATAACATATCTGGTGAACTATATTTTCATATGAATATCGTTTGCAATATTCAAGTACGCACCAGTACGCGGTCTCGCGAGTTATTCTATCACGAATAGGGTTTGTAATGACTTATCTTGGTAGCAACGCTTTAGACTGAATTACCAAATTAATTATATAAATACTATACTTTGTTTTCAGTATTCCGTATCAAAATTGGCAAAATAGAACACTTATGGAATCACCTCGGTGTCTGTCCGACTCTTTAACGCAGGACTTTTTCTCAGAGACTGTTAGACGTAGGAAGTCCAAATTTGCCAGTTGTGGCCCAATTATCGTCGTGAAGTACAAAAGTGGAATTTTGATTTTGGAGGTGAGTCTTGGTTTTAGGTTTAGGTTTTAAGAAAAAATTCCAAGGTGTGCAGTGGCAAATGAAAGTTTCGTAAAGCATCAAGTCAAAAATATATAATTTTTTTTTCATGCATAAACGAACATAATCAGAATTGCATTCAGGGCCGGATTTTGCAATTTTCCGCCTGCAGGCAGATTTGAATCTGACGCCCTTTTTCAGACAAAAATCTAAGTAGGTGTTTAATTGTGTGTATGTGTACTTTTCTTTAAAAATCATAGAATGGATAATAACAGACACACAAAAAAAGTGATGATACTGGGAACCGACATAGTAATCCCTATGTATTTCGACGTGCTGAACACGAATCCGATGTCCGTCTTGCTCCATCGGCCACCAATTTTTGGTAAATCGCAAAAATAACCTATATATTCAGGTTTTCTATGTTTTTTTCGCAATTTTCTAAAAATTGATAGGCCATGCAGCTAAACACACACGTAACTCGTGTTCAGCGCGTTGAAATACATTGGAATTACTACGTTTAGATAATTTTCTTGTGTGCTTCTGTGCATAACACAAAAGAAATGTATCTGAATGCGGGACCCGACACAGTAATCCAAACGTATTTTAACCTGTTGAGCACAAATCTTATGTCCGTTTAACTCCATCACCCACCAGTTCTTAGCAAATTGCGAAAATAACAGGGAATCTGAATTCTTTAGGTTATTTTTGCGATTTACTAAACATTGGTGTAGGCTAGATGGCGTGGGATTTTGATTGGATTTTTGGTCTAAATAGCCCAGTTGTCATGGTTTTTAAGGTGTCACTAAATGTTATATGGCTGAAGTTTTCAGAATAAGTAGTTTTTTTGGTGTAGAATACGATAAAAAAATTGCAGCCGTAAGGTGCCGGCGACCTCTAAAAAAATCGAATATATTAGCCGAAATTCGGTACTTGGCCAATAACTCGAAAAATAAAAATATATATATCAAAAAACTAATAGCACTAGGCGATAGAGGGGGAAATTTCACATCAAGACGTATATGAAATTTTTTTCTACGAACAAAAATGTAGCCTCCAGATTTTTTTTAACGCACGATGGAACGTGACGACACATGCGTATGACTCGCGAAGAGTGACCGGTCACGGACGCGCTACACTAAATTTTTTGTAACTTTTGACCTAATTAGTGAAATGGAGCGCGACAAAGCTTAAATGAAAGGAGGAACATGTGGCTATTGGATTATCATATTTTCAAATATAAAAATGAATGTATGTAGGAATAGTATATACAGGGTGATTCACGTAGGCCATTCATTAGAAGTTTTTCAACTTACAGTTGGATTGGAAACTTGAAATTTGGTATGCAGCCATAATTGATCATGCCCGTTCTATCTAAAATATTTTCAGTCCTCCAACTATACAGGGTGTGCCAAAAATTGGTACCAACTTTCTTATTTTAAATGGAAACCTATATTTTTCTTTACATGGTTCGATTGGTCTTCTAATTCTGAGTTTAGAGAACCTAAGTTATATTACCTTATCTATTACAATCTTTGACATATGTCCAATTTTTTGAAAAAAATTGCCGCTGTAGTAGTTTACGAACAAATTTGTATCTCGCAAACCTTTCAAAATTATGAAACCAAATTTGTGAAGCAGTTAGCTGGAAGTCC
Source organism: Stenurella melanura (assembly GCA_963583905.1). Classification (NCBI taxonomy): domain Eukaryota; kingdom Metazoa; phylum Arthropoda; class Insecta; order Coleoptera; family Cerambycidae; genus Stenurella; species Stenurella melanura. Next base: position 45,018,416 of record OY757316.1, read on the forward strand.
AGGCTAACTTTTGATGTCCCATCGGTGGTCCCATTTTGTACCATCTGGGCGCAGTCGATTTTCAAATGTCGCAATCAAAAATTGTCAAAAAGTCAATTTTTTCAAATGGCACCTACTATTTTTTTTCACAACATTCGAAAGGAAATTGAATTTTAGGGCAAGTTACTTAAGCATTCCCTATACCTAACTTCACCCCATATCGAGTTATTCAATAAAAATCAAGAAATACCTCATCTTGCCGAGAGATTCCTTACTTCATCAAGTATGCCATGGAAACAAAAGACAGTTGTAATAATTTTTAAAGAAAAATATGGATTCTTATTTAATTACACACAACACCAACAAATTATTATTAACGAACAAGAACAATGTTGACGAAATTCTGTCAGTGAAAACGGTGCACACATTGAGCATTTGTATTGAAATAATTATTTTGTTAATCTGTTTATTTGTTGTTATTTGTTATTATTGCAATACGATTTTTGTATAAAAATTAAAATGAAATGATTGTTTCCAAACCTTTGAGAAAAAAAAACAATATTTTTTTCAAAAAATGCCAATAACTCAAAAACGACTGTAGATAGACATACACAATGTTAATAAAAGTGGCCCTAAAATTCAATTTTGCATTGATTTCTGGCGTCGGAAATGGTAGGCGCAAAGATGTGCTACGCAATCTGTTGAAAGTAGAACAATAGAATACTTGAACAAAAATATGGTGGTCACATTGAACATTTACGTCAGAATTTCGTCAACATTGTTCTTGTTCGTTAATAATTTGTTGGTGTTGTGTGTAATTAAATAAGAATCCATATTTTTCTTTAAAAATTGTTACAACTGTCTTGTTTCCATGGCATACTTGAAGTAAGGAATCTCTCGGCAAGATAAGGTATTTCTTGATTTTTATTGAATAACTCGATATGGGGTGAAGTTAGGTATAGGGAATGCTGAAGTAACTCACCCTAAAATTAAATTTTCTTTCAAATGGTGCGAAAAAAAATAGTAGGTGCCGTTTGAAAAAATTGAGTTTTTGACAATTTGTGATTGCGACATTTGAAAATCGACTGCGCCCATATGGTACAAAATGGGACCACCGATGGGACATCAAAAGTTAGCCTGGACATCCAGCTAACTGCTTCACAAATTTGGTTTCATAATTTTGAAAGGTTTGCGAGATACAAATTTGTTCGTAAACTACTACAGCGGCAATTTTTTTCAAAAAATTGGACATATGTCAAAAATTGTAATAGATAAGTTAACATAACTTAGGTTCTCTAAACTCAGAATTAGAAGACCAATTGAACCATGTAAAGAAAAATATAGGTTTCTATTTAAAATAAGAAAGTTGGTACCAATTTTTGGCACACCCTGTATAGTTGGAGGACTGAAAATATTTTAGATAGAACGGGCATGATCAATTATGGCTGCATACCAAATTTCCAATCCAACTGCAAGTTGAAAAACTTCTAATGAATGGCCTACGTGAATCACCCTGTATATGAAGCCAGAACATATAGAGATTTTCGATGAAATCGGTTTATACAATTTTTAAGATAAAAATCTGAAACTTTCACATATTACTCTTGAAGTAACGTGTAAAAAGATCCGATGAGTGAAAAAATCTCAAAAATTTATTTTTGAAGATGTACACTTCCAAAAATTTCAAAATCTTGAGAAAGTGATAAAATTTGACATGTGTAACTAACTTTAACCACCTATTACTTTGGTTTAAATCGCGTTATTACATTTCTGTAGGTGAGATTTTTAAAGCTTGAAATGTGTACTTTCAGATGTTTTAAGAGGATTTACCTTAAAAATTGAATTAACCTTCTTTATTTTACGAAAATAAAAGAAAAATTTTTCTTTGCTCCAAAATTCGTGAATCTTGGGGTAAAATAAACGTTAATATATTTTATCACAAAAATTATTTATTTATTTATTTATTTATTTATTTATTTATTTATTTATTTATTTATTTATTTATTCAATACATTTGTGCAACAGTATAAGAGAACCAAAATGAATTACAACACTACATGTTTGTGTTATTTTAACACTGTGGGATGCTACAATTCTTAAGAGAAGTATAAATTGTATTTATCGAACAGTCGAATATATCACAAGTATTACAAATTGAATTGTAGGTAAAGCAATAACGAATATAGGAGATTTCGGCATTATATTGATTCACGCCGGTTTACAATAAAATGTGAGCGGGTTATGGCATACCTATTCATCGGATCTTTTATACATTACTTCCAGATTAATATGTGAAAGTTTCAGATTTTTATCGTAAAAATTGTAGAAATGATAGAGCTTTTACCGATTTCATCGGAAATCTCTTTATGTTCCGACTTCATATATGTACTATTCCTACATACATTCATTTTTATATTTAAAGATGTGATAATCCAATAGCCACATGTTTCTCGTTTCATTTAAGCTTTGTTGAGCTCAATTTCATTACTAGTTCAAAAGTTACAACAACTTTAGTGTAGAGCGTCCGTGACCGCGCAAGCTTCGCGAGCCTGGAGCCTACATTTTCTATCGAACAAAAAAATTTCACATACGTTTTTGATGTGAAATTTCCCCCTCTTACAGCCGTAAACTATTTTCTATCGTACTCTACACCATCAAAACTACTTATTCTGAAAAATCCAGCCATATAACGTTTAGTGGCCGGTTTTTATCAATTTCTGTCTCAGACAGCTGGGCTAATATGCAAGATTATTGTTGGAATCGCTTCGTTTTAGGGTGTAGTTCAACACCCCAAGTTTGCTTACAAATTAGTGAATTTTTGGTATACAAACAAGTTTGCCTTAGAACCAAATATATGTCGGAGATGTCCCCTTTACGTTCCCCGTGCGGACGCCTGCCGATGCTTTGGTAGACGCCTTTCGACAGTGTTGTGGACGCCTTCTAATTCATAATTCATTGAAGTCCAGAGAACGTTGTCAACAAGTACCGATTAAGGAATGTAAAGAGTAAACATCTAGAAGATGCGGTCGTGTGAACCATGATGACGTCTGGAGCCGCTGGGAACCAGCCCTCTTCCCGGCGAGCGGAACAACATGCCTGATGGTCCCGTAGATAAGTACCTAGTCTTAAGATAAACTCGGTAGAGAATAGTTGAAACCGCGGGACTGGCAGTAGTGGACTGCTAGCTCCAGTATTTTGGTGGTATTGTTTGTATTTTCAATCCTAAGACACTTACCTGTTTATATAAATCATACCTCATGTTATTTTGTTATTTATGCGACTATTATTTAAGTGATTTTATTGTGTTTACCAATGTGTGGCCTAAATCTAATAGATCCGCCCTAAAACGCCCCTTGCCCCTCGTCGATTCCGACATCAGAACGTGGGATCAGATCTATTATTTTATTATTGTGTGCTATTAGTGTAATCAACAAATAATAAACAGTGGCAGAAAATGGCTTTGCAAAGTTATGCGAATTTAGTTATTGTGACAAGAAATGAGTGAACAATTGGAACCTTTAGCCTCCACATCTGGTAAAATGGGTAAAATAAAACTGTCACCGTTGAGTCGTTTGCCGAGTCATTGACGTAGAATCTGGGGGTCAGTTTGTCGACTCTTGTATAGAGAGTTGCAATCTCAGTAATGTGAAAATCGCTTATCTTCGGTAAACCAACCAAGGAAAATCGAAAAGTGCTTCGTGCTAAAATTTTAGCTGTACTTGGGTAAGCCAATGAACAATAATTGAACAATTTATTAGTTGAAGCCGTTCTTAGACAAACAGATCTCGCACTTGAGTTTTTGACAATAGAGAACCTGTTGCATAGTATTTAACTCTAATTCGAGAACAAGAAAGCAAGGCTGTTCTGTGTTGTGCTGTGTTAATTTGCTGCTTTCAGTCGATTCGCCTAAGTTCGACGAAGGTCAAACAGACTTGTTTAAAAACATTCGCACACTTTATGCAATGATGATAAGGAAATTCAAGAAACGTCCGACGCTATATCGTACTGGTCACCATACTGGTTCGAAGCGTGCGACTTTGACATCTACCAATTTAGTAAGGAGCTAAGTACCTTTTTCTGGACGATGTTTTATCTGCAACCAACATGAAAACAATGACAACAACTTTAACCTGCTAGGACTACAGATGCGAATCGACTCCCATCAGGACACGGAGACAAAATTCATCAGTTGGAAAGACAGGACATTTCACCAAGCTGCCCCAAAAATCGTTGTCGGCAGCCGAGTCAGGAAAAACAAGTTGACGTCAGCGTGATTTCTGCTTTTCCCGAAGGAACGCTACATTTATAATTTGGTGAGATCTTTCCATATTTATTTGACACAGAGCCTGTTCTCTGTTCTTTGTTCTCAGGTCCGTGAAAGTATTTCAGGACATTTTAGTGGCAAAAATATAATAACTCAATTTCCTTAAAGGACGTCGCGAGTGGCTTTTCCTTTTGCTTCACACAAATTTTAACCACAGTTAAAGTTTAAAAATCATATGAAATTCTATTTCACATAGGTAGTTTCAGACGCTTTTATAGCATGGTACTTACTTTAGAAAAGAGTTAATAAACCAAATATAAGCGTATCTTTTGGTTCATTTGGTTTAATTTGTTCTAGCATTAAAAGGGAAAACGTTCTACCTCGATAGCAAACATCAGTAAATTTTTAAATAATTAACACAGTTATGAAAACAAAATCTGTCCAGTCTGTTATTAAAATGCAGCAATAGTTTTATTAATTTTATCCCTTCTGGACGTGTGACTATGAGATGGTTGAAAGTATCTTTAAAATACCCTAATTTATCGGCTACACAAAGGCATAAAACATTCGAATTTTCTAACAGCATTTGAAAAGGTTGAAGTAAACACAGATGTAAGTTCCATATCTGTACAAGTTACAGGCCTGTATAAAGACTGGCCCTAAATTGAACAAGAACAGGACAACGACCTTTTAGAAACAAACGCAAATCCTATGTCAAATAAATTTGACACGGGCCTAAATAAAAGAAAACATATGATGTCTGCATCAACTTATTACATTGTAAAATCGAGGGTTATCATAAAAGTTTGTATTTACCAGTTGTAGGTACCCTTGATATTTGTTAGTTATATTGAATGCCTAAAATGAGGCAGATAACCAGAAAATCTATTAATGATGAAATTTGTTATTAGTTGTTTAAATTTGTATTACCAAAATACGAGGGATGCAAAGCAAGCTCGGATTCGCGCGATACTGACGTACCGAGGCCCTGCCGCATAAATTACATAGACAGGTCCGTGAAAATAAGTGATATAACGAAATTAAATAATGATTAGTTGTCATTATAGAATATTTTCAAAATATGTGGTACTGAAACTTAAATTAAACGATTTTTTGACTGTTTAAAATAGGTAATTCATTCAGACTGGCACGGTAGCTCAGCCGACTAGGCGTCTTAGTGGCAAGCGCGCTTGGTCAGGCTGCCTATCGTGTGCTGAGTTCGATTCCCAGCTTTGACGCTGGCAATGTTGGTGGGAAAACGATGCTATCCGCGTTTTAGTGTGTTACTTATTTATTCATAAATCACAGAAGTTATTTGTGATCAAGAGTAGATTCATGAGTAGTGAATTTCTTAGATTTTTACTACTATCGATTTATAGTCATGACACATAATACAAGTTGTGCGAATAGTCAAGTAGAAAGTGTTATGCAAACACTTTAGTACATTTTGACATTAGTCAAATCAGGCAAAATTGTTTAGAAGTAAAGTTAGCTTTGCATAGTACGATGTACTGTAGCCAGATTTAGTCCAGTCGATTTGCTATTCGGAACTAAAATTCGTTCACTTGATTTACAGAAAAAGTACACGCCAAGCTATGAAACTGTGATAATGCTATATCAAAAAGATATTCGCTATCAAGCAAATGAGAATATTAAAGTTTGAGCATGGAAACACAGTGCTCGTTTTAGCCATGGAAAGCCACTATTCGACCGTTTAAGGAATGCGAATTTGTATTCAGTTAAAGTAAAGGAAAAAATGTTGACAAAATTAGACAGTATGTATAGAGGTCTATTTAAAATCGTTGTATGAGAAGACAGCTATGAAATGGAAAGTCTTTCGCAGAGGCAAAGGCCAGTTATATAAATTTGTTCATGACCAGGTACATGAAATGCCAGAAAGAGAATATGAAATTGTTTTTGATCCCGATGTTGCAGGCTTGTGTCTGCTAATAATTTGGCTAATTGTTTTATTTACATAAATATGTGTATTTTTGTGTAATTTAATAGAATTGCAAATTCTATTTAGTTGAGTTGAATGCATGCCGAGTAGAATTACAACATGCTTGGTGTAATTTGAGCTTTGTAGCTGGCAGTAGATTAGTAGATTAGTAGTTGGTAGAGTTTGAGGAGATACCATATGGTGTAGTAGTTAGTAATTGATTTTGAGAGGATGGACTGCGGGGATCCTCTCTTGTAGTGTGATATGGCCAGTGTTGGCTGAGGTTGAGAAGGATGGACTGCGGGGATCCTCTCTTGTGGTGTGATATGGCCAGTGTTGGCTGAGGTTGAGATGGATGGACTGCGGGGATCCTCTCTTGCGATGTGATATAGCCAGTGTTGGCTGAGATTGAGAAAATAGCACTGCGGTGCTCTGTGATGTAGCATTGTCTTGTACTATGAACCTGAGTATAGTCGTCATACTATACTTACCTGGTATATAGTCAGGATGATCGAGCGACTTCGAGATTGGTAACTTGTTGTTTGCGTTTCAGATAAGAACTAAGTTGCAGTGCCCGAGGACGTGCACGAGGTCAGGATGGCCGTGTCGGAGATGTCCCCTTTACGTTCCCCGTGCGGACGCCTGCCGATGCTTTGGTAGACGCCTTTCGACAGTGTTGTGGACGCCTTCTAATTCAGAATTCATTGAAGTCCAGAGAACGTTGTCAACAAGTACCGATTAAGGAATGTAAAGAGTAAACATCTAGAAGATGCGGTCGTGTGAACCATGATGACGTCTGGAGCCGCTGGGAACCAGCCCTCTTCCCGGCGAGCGGAACAACATGCCTGATGGTCCCGTAGATAAGTACCTAGTCTTAAGATAAACTCGGTAGAGAATAGTTGAAACCGCGGGACTGGCAGTAGTGGACTGCTAGCTCCAGTATTTTGGTGGTATTGTTTGTATTTTCAATCCTAAGACACTTACCTGTTTATATAAATCATACCTCATGTTATTTTGTTATTTATGCGACTATTATTTAAGTGATTTTATTGTGTTTACCAATGTGTGGCCTAAATCTAATAGATCCGCCCTAAAACGCCCCTTGCCCCTCGTCGATTCCGACATATACAGGGTGCGCCAAAGTTCTGAATTTGGTCGATTACGGCTCTATATGAAATGGTGGAAATATATTGTCTATAGATTATTTTCTTGATTTTCAATTCTGAATAACCAGAAAATATGTACAATTATACAGGGTATTCCGTTTTCGTTGTCCGGGCAACAACTTCGTTATTTTAAATGGAACACCCTATATTTTTTTCCTTTATCGAGTTACTCATCTAATTATATTCATAAATCTATTAAGGTGGTAGGTACTTAAAATTAACCGTTTACGATATAAAAGAGATTTTTTGACAAAAAGTGAGGTTTACTGACAAGTTTTTGAGTACCTCTGATTTCATAGACAAGAGAGTTTTCAAAATTCTGCTTATACCGTTATGTTGGGCATATTAAGGGCTAGTAGGGCAGAAACATTATTAACATTAATCTTATACAGAGTGCTGAAAAAATTGAGTTTATTTTTTCGCTAATAAAAAAGGCCGTAATTCAATTTTTTCAAATGGGACGTACTATTTTCAGTTCTGTCATCTAATGAAGTGTTAAATTATCTTTCCATTGATATATCATAGTAGGTATTTATCTTTAAAAGTTGCATAGATATTAAGGTTAATTGTCTGGATCAGACTAATTGTGTAGTAGTACAAGCAGTTTTCCATAATTAATTATTAGCCTTCTGAAATATTATTTTTTTACTTAGAATTGTTGGACAAAGAATTGAAATTAATACCAGCACGTATGTAATAAAGAATTTACTTATAATAAAAAAACAATTATTTTAACAAATGTTCAAAATGTTCACCATTTCGATCGAGACACATCTGAGTCCTCTTCCTAAATGAATGACGCATTTCTTGCAGCATCTGCGGAGTAATGGATGCAAAGGCGGCTCGGCACGTCTGATCCTATTTTTCATGTCATCAACAGTGGTAGAAGTGTCGCGATAAACTATATCCTTTACATAGCCCCGTAAAAAAAAGTCCATACCTGTCAGATCGGGCGACCTTGCAGGCCATGCTATTGCTGCGCCACGCCCTATCCACATATCATTGAAGTTGCGATCTAACCATTCTCTGACATTTGCTGCAAAATGAGGCGGAGCTCCATCTTGTTGAAACCACACTTTTTGCCGTATATCAAGAGGAACGTTTTCTAGGAGAACCGGCAATTCATTTTCCAAAAAATCGTGATATATTCTTCCATTTAAGGGTCCATTAAAGAAATGAGGTCCAATAACAATCGGCCCTACTACAGCACCCCATACATTTAATGACCACCTCTGTTGGGAAACTGTTTTTAATAAATGGGGATTGACATCTGAATAATAATGAAAATTGTGTCCATTGACAGTCATTTTTCTTGCTGGAACTTAATTCATGAGGTTTGTACTGCACCACCAGTTTCGATAAATCTGTCTCTAAGATTACTAAATGCAGGTTCTAAAGGGTGCCTCCTTTCAGGATATGTGGTTTTATAGACTCGGGATGCTAAGAGGCTGTTCCTTGAGCACTCCCCCAGAATAAAAATCATGTCAACCATTTCTTCCCGCGAATAATTCATATTTATTTTGAAACACTTCTTCACTGGACAAATCAATAGACAAACATAAACTAACGACAAGCTAGAATGTGCAAATACCTAACACGTTCCACTCCTGGCAAACCTAGAATTACATAGCGGGTTACAACGTGAATGAATGCGATGGATTTAAGATAAACAACGATAGATATAATTTGCAGCGATGTCAAGTTAATAACAGTGTCCACACCCCAGATTAGTAAAGTGGGAGGTTGCCTATTGACTTTTCAAGGGCGAGTCAAGATGCCATATTGCGCGTCATTGTGCCTGCCCTGTGTTTGAACAAAGTTTTTCTGTATGATTTCATTTTGAATACGAGTAATATAGAACACTAAAACTTAGGTCGAAAAGAAAAACACGGGAATGTTACATAAATTACACCTTTTCAATATGAAATCATACAGAAAAACTTTGTTCAAACACAGGGCAGGCACTATGATGCGCAATATGGCGTCTTGATTCGACCTTGAAAAGTTAGTAGGCTACCTCACTCATGTTTACTAATCTTGGTCCACACCATCGCCTCGGCGCGGAGCGAACAAACTCAACAAGTGGCATCAACGGATGTATCACCTCTCTGTCTACATGAGCCACCATGAGCAGTATGCTTTGAAGATTGTCGTGCCAGCTCGTAAAAGTTGAGTTTGCACGACAAACAACAAGTCATACTGTCAAAGTTAATTTATGTGATGTAAAATTATGTGAATTTCAGTCAGACAGATATTTAACCTTAATATCTATGCAACCCTTAAAGATAAATACCTACTATGATATATCAGTGGAAAGATAATTTAACACTTCATTAGATGACAGAACTGAAAATAGTACGTCCCATTTGAAAAAATTGAATTACGGCCCTTTTTATTAGCAAAAAAATAAACTCAATTTTTTCAGCACTCTGTATAAGATTAATGTTAATAACGTTTCTACCCTACTAGCCCTTAATATGCCCAACATAACAGTAGAAGCAGAATTTTGATAACTCTCTTGTCTATGAAATCAGAGGTACTCAAAAACTTATCCGCAAACCTCAATTTTTGTCAATAAATCTCTTTTATATCGTAAACGGTTCAGTTTAAGTACCTACCACCTTAATAGAGTTATGAATATAATTAGATGGGTAACTCGATAAAGGAAAAAAATATAGGGTGTTCCATTTAAAATAACGAAGTTGTTGCCCAGACCACGAAAACGGAGTACCCTGTATAATTGTACATATTTTCTGGTTATTCAGAATTGAAAATCAAGAAAATAATCTATAAGCAATATATTTCCACCATTTCAAATAGAGCCGTAATCGACCAAATTCAGAACTTTGGCGCACCCTGTATATTGATATACAAAACGTTATTATTCAAAGAAATAATTGTCATCCACATAATTTACTGTATATAACACAGTAATTGTCTAATCAATTTTTGAAACAATTCAAAAGTTACAGCACACGTGACAAAGACCGATTGTATATTTTAGAATCACTATATGATAACAACCAATTAACATATCAAAAAGTATCGTCTTATTGTTCCTGCAAGTTATAATAGGGTATCAAGTAAGAATTTGTCTATTTCCTTTTTAAATTGTTCTTCTGGAAGATATTTTTTAATGATATTGGGAGATGGCAATTTTGTTGCTTGCTATTATAAATAAAAAAATTGTAAAAAAATATTCGCAACAAACTAATATTTCTTTTCCCTGAAGGTATTTTTTCGTAAGAAACACAAAACATTTTAGCACTCTTGACTGTTTCTATTCCAGTGCTAAAAGTGGATAACTAAAGTTTCACGTCCATTCATGATAAATTTTGAATACTTTTTGCGCTATAAGATAATAATTTAAAAAAATAATAACTACTTCCACACCCAGATTTTTCATCCAAGTCACTCTAAAGGAAACATATCGACTAGATTTGCAGATTTGGTCACAGAATTTTAATAATATTTGGGGCAGATGTCATAGAAAAACTTGAGGCGTTGGTTTCTACCATATACGTTAAAAATGTAGTTTCTAGTTTACCCTACTTATTTCCCCCATTCACAACATACCACCTCCCACCCCTTCAATGGAATCATCTCAATCAGATGTCATTACAGTACATACGTGTACTAACTTTCAAGTGAATATCTCAATTTTATGTTATCAATCCCATTAATAATGGAGCGGAGGTGGCGGGGTTTGAAAAATATTGTAAAGAAATCTGAGGCCTTGGTTTCTAGTATATACACCAAATCCCAAATTTCTGTACTTTTACCAGCTTGATTTATTTGTTTACCCCCATATACTCCTATTTAACCCCCAACCCGTCGACGGAATCATGTCAAAATATAATCTAGTTTCAGACGTCGTTATAATATATACCATATTTCAAGTGAATATCTCAATTTTATTTTATCAATCCCTTTAATAATGGAGTCATGGTGATGGAGGGTTGAAAAATATTATTAAAAAATCTGAGGCCTTAACTTTTAGGACATACACCGAATATTAAGTTTCTGTACTCTTACCAGCTTAATTTACTTATTTTGCCATATTTACCTCTACTTACCCCCCACTCCTTCAACGCAATCATGTCAAAATATAATTTAGTTTCAGCTATCGTTATAATACATACATGTACTAAATTTCAAGTGAAAATGTATATTTAATTTTATCAACTCTTTTAATAAGAGAGTGGTGATCGTGGGGAATGGAAACTATTATAAAAAATCTGAGACCTTTGTTTCTAGTATATACACCAAGTTCCAAATGTTTGTACTCTTACCAGCTTGCTTTACCTAGTTTCTCCTATCTACCCCTATTTAGCTCCCAACCCTTCAACGGAATCATCTCAAAATATAATCTAGTTCCAGATGTCGTTATAATACATACGTGTAAAGTTGTGTGCAAAATATAACATTCAAAGCGGCATCCCTTAAGAATTACATCGCAAAGAGAGCCGCCTGGCGCTTGCAAACACACACGATAGTAAAAAAAGAATAAAGGAAGCCGCAAATGCTGCTTATATTTTGGATTTGAGTTTACCAAATTTCAAGTGAATATCACAATTTTATTTTACCAACCCCTTTAATAATGGAGTAGGGTTATTGGGAGGTTGAAAAATATTATAAAAAATCTGAGGCCTTGGATACTGGTACATACATTGAATTTAAAGTTTCTGTACTCTTACCAGCTTGCTTTACTTATTTTCCCCTATTTACCCCTATTTAACCTCCAACCCTTCAACGGAATCATCTCGAAATATAATCTAGTTTCAGATGCCGTTATGACACATACGTGTACCAAATTTGAAGTGAATATCTCAATTTTTATTTTATCAACTTTTCATAATGCAGTAGGGTTGAAAAATATTATAAAAAAATCTGAAGCTGTGGCTTCTAGTACATACACCGAATTCCAGGTTAATGTACTCTTACCAACTTGCTTTACCTATTTTCCCATATTTACCCTTATTTAACCCCCAACCCTTCAACGGAATAATCTCAAATTATAATCTAGTTGTTCCAGGTGTCGTTATAATACATACGTGTACCAAATTTCAAGTGAATATCTCAATTTTATTTTACCAACCCCTTCAATAATGGAGTAGGGGTAATGGGGGTTGAAAAATATTATAAAAACATCTGAGGCCTTGGCTTCTAGTACATACACCGAATTTTTCAAGTTTCTGTACTCTGATCGGCTTGCTTTACTTGTTTTTCTCTATTTACCCCTATTTAACAACTAACCCTTCATGAGAATAATCCCAAAATATAATCTAGTTCCTAATGTCATACGTGTACTAAATTTCAAGTGAATATCTCAATTTTATTCTATCAACCCCTTTAATAATGGATTGGGGATGAAAAATATTATAAAAAAATTTGAGGCCTTGGCTTGTAGTACATACATCAAATTTCTGTACTCTTACCAGCTTGCTTTACATTTACCCCCCAACCCTTGACCGAATATCTTCAAAAAACAATCCAGTTCCAGATCTCGTTATAATATATACGTGTACAAAATTTCAAGTCAATATCTTAAACCGTTAGGGAGAAAACATACGGACAAAAAAAAAGTTACACAGACAGACAGACAGAACATTTCGAAAATTTCGACGTTTTATGACATTCTAAACCTATTTTAAGAAAAAAAAATTGAATTTTTTTTTTACGATTACTATAGTACTTCCAATCGACTACGTGGATGTGGAAGTAATATAAAAAATCGATCCCGAACGTAAATGTAAACGTAAAATATAATAAACAATTATTATTTATTCAAAATGTAATACAAATTCCTCGTCAAATTTAAATCTATAGATTATTGTTTAGTCTTTTATGTTATGTATCAACCCCTTTAATAATGGATTGGGGGGATGAAAAATATTATAACAAAATTTGAGGCCTTGGCTTGCAGTACATACATCAAATTTCTGTACTCTTACCAGCTTGCTTTACATAGTTACCCCTATTTACTCCCCAACCCTTGACCGAATATCTTCAAAAAACAATCCAGTTCCAGATCTCGTTATAATATATACGTGTACAAAATTTCAAGTCAATATCTTAAACCGTTCGGGAGTTCAAATTTAAAATTTCGACGTTTTATGACATTCCAAGAAAAAAAAATTGATTTTTTTTACGGTTACTATAGTACTTCCAATCCACTACGTGGATGTGGAAGTAATATAAAAAATCGATCCCGAACGTAAATGTAAACGTAAAATATAATAAACAATTATTATTTATTCAAAATGTAATACAAATTCCTCGTCAAATTTAAATCTATAGATTATTGTTTAAAGTCTTTTATGTTTATATGTTGTTAACTTTAAAAATTTTAAAAGTTGTTTTGATGAGGGTATAGTAAAGAAGTAAATGATGACTGTTTGGCTACAATTAAGATTTTGTTTTCAAGAATCCTCGATCCCTCTCCCCCAAAGAAATAAATAATAAATATACATTCATACTTTTTCCTACCTTCTAAGATCCTTTACTTTATCTGCTATCCATGCAATACCTGCCATAGTAACAATTCACCGACTATTTCATTAATTCTCTTTGCGAATTTTTAAGCAATCTCTGTTAGTCACTTCACTACAACAAATTTTATATAAAGATGCTGAACACGTTCAAATCCATGAGAAAATTAAATATACTTAGTATAAGAATTTGTTATAATATTTACCAGTTGCGAAAAACCGGATCAATAAAAAATTAGTGAGGAAAATTGCAGTTTGTACTATGTCAGCCATATTTTCAAGGTGAACTTAAATATATACTTACCCAGAGATAACACGCTTCATTCTATGGATGTTTCTTCTCTCTCGTCCGATAACTTGATTTGGATGTACATGATTGGTAAAAATTGATTATTAAAATTAATATAATCAAAGAATGAACGTAGGAGAGTTATACAAACGATATCCATGAGTGGATATTTGAGGACATTGATAAAAATGTGACATCCACCGGTCGTCCACTTTTAATGGAAATAATCGGGATCTACGGCATATTCCCAATATTCTTATGTTTTCTCATGGATATCCATAAGACGACCCTTAAATCAACGTCAGCAGATATTCAATTGAAGGTTCCACCTATAAGATGGACCAATAAAGTAATTATCAACGATTTCACGCATCTACTGTTGCATATAGATTTTCGTCAGACCATGTATGAGAGTTACGGGTATTGTTGGTGCCATCGTGTGTAAATGGTAAAAGTATACAAGGAACCAAGTAACAATTAGCATTTACCCACGTACAAAATTGTATGATCTAGCATGGCTAGTGGTTGCCGATGCTGATCTCGCTGTAAGTGTTATGGGTGGTGGGACTCTTCGTGAACTAGTACGACGCTCTCGTTCATAATTCAAGGATATTTTCTACTTAATTTATATCTTGTCTACAAGCACGATCAGATGTTATGTGAGCAGTGGAAAGTTTGTCACTATTACACAATATGTCGAAGACTGTGACGAAAGTGTCTTTACTCAGAACTTTATGAATCAATATTCTTCAACGAGCCTTCTCATTGCAAAAACCGCATTAGCATATTCGAGATGCGAGTAGATGTGTGGTATTGTCTATCACTTTTATAAAATTGTAAACAATCAATCAAATGAAAAGTTAATGTTTAACAGTCCAAAAGTGCAAGCCTACTTGATTAAACTTATAAAGAGCGACACAGGTGTTCGTAATTTGGTTGTTAATAAACGTTTTTCGAAGACCAATAAAAATCGAATTACGACTATTGGATTTTTTAAGTTATACACTTATATGTAGTATATACTCCCGGAGTTTGGCATTTTCCTCCTGACTCACTCCGTTTGACCACGATTTTTTGAAAATATCATTGCGCAGGCAGAACAGAACACTCCAATTACTTATAAGTTAGTACAACACAATTTAGAAAAAAGATGTTTATTTAAGGAAAATCTTAACAAGACAATGTAAATTCATATAGGCAGGTACAACTGTAGTGGAAATCATGATTGTGATCTAAAGAAACAAAACGTAAGCATACATAATGACAGCAAATGAAGCTCATTTCACGAACAAACATGCTACCAAAACAGTATCACAGTTGTATAACAATGAGTTTCTGTTTAGCTTAAGTGTAAAAATTCTTCGCAGCTAAAGCTATTTACACTTAAAATGCAGTCAACGAGAGATCTTAATGTAAGACAATAGTTTAGAATGAGGTACTGGGTACTAGTATGTTAATGCCCGTAGCTACTTCCAAACGAGGATAAATCATGGCCGCTAGAAAATCCACCTGAACTCAATCCTCCTCCAATATCGCCACCGTGTCCACCACCAGATTTAACGAACACGGGAACAGGTTTCTTGATGATTTTGTATTCAGGCACATGTACTGGTACTGGTTTGTGTACTGCCACAGGATATGGTTTTGGGATATAATGTACCGTCCTAAAGTTCCAGGACGCTACAGAATATATATAATTTAATTATGGGGTTCTTAAAACCACTATAATAGCAGATACTTTAAATTTATTAACTTTTTGTTCACAGAATCCTAGAGCTGCCAAAGTCCTCATCCCCACTCGAAAATCTATCTTTAAAATATACACCGAGCGCCATCTGTACTTTACAAGCAAACTCAACCGATTCTTAACGAGTAAACTTGAATTAACTTTAAAATATACACCGAGCGCCATCTGTTATTCTACCAGCAAACCACCGGCTCTTACTAGTTAGAAACCTAGAAGTATTGGTAAAAATTAAACAATAACTTTAATTAATAATTTGATTCGATAGAAATTTAGTAACAAATAAGAATTATTAATGGGAAGTAAAATAGTGCAATAATTAAGTAGATTTGATAATAAAAACAGAATTTTAAGTAAACACTTTTTATCATTTTGCGGTTGGCAACAATTGATAGCTATTTTAGAGGAGACAATAAATTAGGCATTTCCGATTCTTGAAGCCAAGAACAAGACGTGTTTGTGCTGTCTTGCCGCAGATTTAAAGCCTCAAATTCCTGGAGATAGGTAATTAAATAAACCAATATCTACTAAATTATAATCACTGACATTTATTGATTAATGTATATGTATTTAATTTGTAAAATTGCCAGCATTCAACCCGATGTTAAGGGATATTTAATAGGTTAATTTTTGAAGTGCTTGGATAGAGATGCACGCGTGCCATAAAAAACAGCGTCAGTAGCTAAAATCTATGTTGGATAAGGAATTACATTTAATTCTGTTGCTTATTGTTAAGGGGAATTAATTGTGAATTTAAAGTTTTAAACGCGATTTAAATATAGGTTTGAGCAATAGTAGAACGCGGTTTTATTAAATTTTGTAAGGTTATAAAAATATCTTGGAATTTGGTAGGGGATATTTGGGCATTTTTGGAAGAAACGTTAAGGTCTTAAAGCATTACGTGGGGTATTAACGCACCCAGAGTGCCTTTTCAAACAAGTAAATGCAAGGTAGAGTAACACGATGGACTCTTTTAGGTGTGAGGTAATAAGTACCAGCTTGATGAGCTAGTAAGTACCAGCCTGATGCAGTAGTAAGTACCAGCCTGAGGTATTAAGTAGCAGCCTGATGAAGTATTAGGTGCCAGTTTGAAGAGGTGGTAATGACCAGCCAAAGATAAGCCTTAGGTGTCAATTAAAGTGACCAGCTTGATGGTGATGGTCCTGTGAGGATAACCTTATTTAGCCCAGGAGGAAATTGTTTGCCCACATCCACACATGTCACTGGATATGGAACTTGTATAGCGACAACATATTAATCAGTCTAGTCTCAACGTTTATCAGTAAACGTAACAAACAGAGGAAGGGGAAGAGGAGATTTGAGTGGGACGAGGCGCTCTGGCAGCTCGTGAGCAGGATCTGTGGTGAGAGTGTCATTCTCATTTGAACATCAACACGCTCAACTTCTTGTGGAATTTTCAATTAACATATAATTTTTAGCCTTCAGCAAATGTAAATTTTTATCTTTAACTTTTCATCGGCCGTCAGCCTTATAACATTCTTACTCCTACATATAATTTATGTAAGGAAGGTAGCTACCCTCTAAATTCAATTTTTTGTTAATAAAATATCTAAATTTATATCAAATATTTACCATTTCCAGTTTTGTCTTTAAAATTTTAATATACAACTTATTTTTCTTACTTTGTGTTTTTCATAATAAATTTTCTAAAAATTCATGATACCTGTGTAAACATTAAGGCCACTGAATAGCCACAGTATTACATTTTTGAAAACCAGTAAGGCATAGGTATCGAGCAATTGGCTATTGGCGCCTAACAATCCTAAATTTTTATTAATTTTCGAACCACGACCCAGCCTCCACAAAATAAATGAGAACCGGGTAGTTTCATCGTTCCTATTCCACTCAGGGGCAGGAATTGATGTTACAAAGTGACGCATTCACAACGTGGGGCTTGCGAGTATAGAAGTTGAGTGTTATCAAAAAAAAAAAAATAAAAAATAAAACTTTGAGCTGTTGAGACAAATTGTCACATTTTTAATTTTGTCCTATTTTTTGAATTTTCTTACTGTTTATATATTTGTGTGTATTACTGATATTATGTGTATTGTTTATGGTTGAGACCTCAAGATTTGATTAGATTAGTTTCGCAAAGTCGTGAATACTTTTGGGTTAAATTAAAGAAGATTAAACATTGCGGTAAGACAGTTACAGGAAAATTTTTGAGTCCTTATTGTAGGAATAAGATAATCGTAGGGTGAAATACGAGTTATCGTAGTATTTTTAAGAAGTCTAGAAAAATAATACAAGGGCACAGGGGTTATAAATACTTAGTAAGCCAGTGAATTGAATTTTGATATACCTTGCAGTTTGTTGAATTTGAATAGTCGAGTTAATCAAAAGTAAACAAAATGTCTGAAATTTTCATACCTACGTTATTACAAGCTGATCAGGTTGATTATGAGTTACGCGTAAGAGGTTGTACTACAGTTAGGGACACTGAAACATGCTGTAGACTTTTAACACGAGCTCTAATAGCCAAACCATGTAATGATTTATCTCTGAGAGATCCATTATTTAATTTTAATACAGAGAAAGTACAAGTAAACAATACTTTAGATTCCATCAGAAATATAATTAACAATTTAGATAATCCTACGGAAAATGATTTGCCAGTAAAACAGGTTAAGTCACAGTTAGTACATATTATGGTACGTATAAATAGAATGCCTATCCCAGAACAGAATTCTGAGGAAACGGTAACATTTCAAAACGAGTCGAGGGCTACGATTTACTTACTAGAAGCAGATCTTTATGATAAACTGAATTTAGAAGTAGTAGATGATTTAGCATTACAAGTAGGCACTGGTGTAAATATAGCAACTAGTCCTAGTACTAAGTTTGTACCTATCTATAAGTGGGGTGTCACGTTTGATGGTCAGCCTAATAATGTAATTTCATTTATTGAACGAGTTGAAGAGTTAGCAATAGCTCGAAACGTCACTAAAAGAGAATTATTCCAGTCAGGGTTAGATCTTTTTTCGGGACCAGCTCTACAGTGGTATCGATCTGTTAGAGGTAGTAATGAGGTTAGAACTTGGGAAGATTTGGTAGAACAGTTGAAAAATGATTTTTTACATGAGGATTTTGATAAGAGTATGAGTGATTACATTGAAAAGAGAACACAACATGTGGATGAGCCAGTACATATTTATATTAGAATCATGGAAGCTTTATATAATAGACTAAAAACAAAACCAAGTTTAGAAGAACGCATTAAACAAATTAGAAAGAATTTATTGCCATATTTTGCTACTCCTTTAGCATTATTGACTATAGATACAATTTCAGAATTAATTTCAAAGTGCAAAAAAGTAGAATACGCTGAGGAAAGTACCAAAAAATATATACCGCCTCCTATGAGAAGTAATTTAGTGGAAAAGGATCTTTTGTATGTTGGGTTGCCTTCTTTAGATAAGAATAATGTTAGGGAATCTCATGAAAAGTCTGTTAAGTCTGTATCACCACCAAAATCAAATTTTAAACCTAATCGTAGAAGTCAACCTGGGCAATCAAATGTTAATGAAATCAAAACTACCAAGACACCAGTAATCTGTTTTAATTGTAAAGGTGAAAATCATGTTTTTAAACAATGTAGGGCTAAAAGAAATAAATTTTGCTTTAAATGTGGTGAATCAAATGTCACATTTAAAGAGTGTAAAAAATGTTCAAAAAACTAACAAGGGGGCCACGTAAAGTTAGTCAACGTCCAAATCCCCGTAGTTATAGTAAGTTTAAAAATGTTGTGACTAACAAATCAGATTGGAATTTTTGGTTAAGTAAAGTAAGAAATTTTTACAGAACTTACCGTAGAGTTAGTGATGAAGTACGAGTAACACCTCTATTGTTGTCTAAAAATGGTGACGATAGACCTTACATTTCAGTTTTTTTATACGATAAGAAATTTTTAGCTTTAGTGGATACTGGTTGTAATCGTTCTGTAGTTGGAAGCAATGGTGTGAAAATTTTAGAACAATTTAAATGTAAATTTGTAACGTCAGATCTAAGATATGTAACGACAGCAGACGGTACTCCTCAAACTGTCACAGGTATAGCTCACTTACCGCTCAAGATTAACAACATAGTTCGAATACTTAAGGTTTATATAGTTCCATCTTTGCCTAGTTCTTTTATTTTTGGTATAGATTTTTGTAGGTTATTTGGCATTCATTTAGATTTTGAATCAAATACTTGGGTAAATAAAGTTGGTAGCATAAGAGTTTCAGCTCTGTGTCGTCTGAACACAGTTGAGACCAATGATGGCGGTTTGGCTGACTTAACTGGAGTTCAGCTCCGGCAAGTTGAAAAGGTCAAGCAGTTATTCAAGGGACTTAGTTGTGGGAAGTTAGGCCTTACCGATAGGATGGTATATCATATAGACACTGGAAATGCTGAACCTATCAGGCAGCGCCAATATCTTTTATCACCACATATGATGAATATTTTAAATGAAGAACTTGACAAAATGTTAGAACAAGATGTAGTTGAACCTACTTTTAGTGAATGGAGGTCGCCAGTTTTATTAGTTAAAAAGGATAATGGGAATTATCGATTTTGTTTTGATGGTAGATCTTTAAATTCAGTAACTGTTAAGGATTCATATCCTTTACCTTTTGTAGACGGTATATTGAGTATGTTACGGGACGCTAAATATATCAGTAGCATAGATTTGAAAAGCGCTTTTTGGCAAATTCCACTTTCTGAAACTTCCAAACCCAAAACCGCATTTGCTGTTCCGGGAAGGGGCTTATTTTGTTTTAAAGTACTACCATTTGGTCTTGCAAACGCTGCACAGGCTATGCAACGGCTAATGGACATTGTTATAACACCAAAATTAGAAAATAAAGTTTTTGTTTATCTAGACGATATAATTGTCACCGCTTCTAGTTTTGAGGAACACGTATCAATTTTAAAAGAAGTGTTTGATAGGTTGAAGGATGCTCGCCTAACAGTAAATTATGAAAAATGTCAGTTTTTTAGAAAATCTCTAAAATATTTAGGTTATGTAATTGATACTGAAGGTGGATTACGTACAAACCCTGAGAAGGTAGAAGCGATGATCAGTTATCCTCGTCCTACAAATACAACTCAGATAAAACGATTTATAGGCATGTGTTCGTGGTACCGGAGATTTTTACCTCATTTTTCGACTTTAGTTGCTCCGTTAAATGATTTGCTAAAAGGGAAACGTGGTAAAAGACAACCAATTAAGTGGAATGAAAATGCAGAACAAGCATTCTTGGCACTTAAGCAAGCGCTTATCTCTACTCCAATCCTAACTAGTCCTGATTTTAAGTCAAATAATTTTGTTATACAGTGCGACGCGTCTAGTACAGGATTAGGTAGTTGTTTGACACAAGTACAGGGAGGAGAAGAAAAGGTAATTGCTTTTGCCAGTCGCTCACTAAATAAGGCAGAAAGGAACTACAGTATTTACGAGTTAGAAGTATTAGCCTTATTATTTAGTTTAGAGAGATTTCGGCCCTTCGTGGAAGGTCAGAAGTTTACAGTCATAACTGATAATTTAGCGGTTAGCTGGTTGCATAAGTTAAAGTCACCTACCGGCAGATTAGCTCGCTGGATGGTTAAGTTGCAACAATATGACTTTAATTTAGTGCACCGTAAAGGTAATTTAAATGTAGTTCCTGACGCTTTATCTAGAGTGCAGCGGGACGAACCGTCAGATAATGAAGAGCAAAATTTCACAGTAGGTTCATTATCACTTAATCAGGAGAATCTAGATGATTGGTATATTAAATTACGTACAAAAATTTTGGCAAATCCAAATTTGTATCCATTTTTTAAGGTAGAGAATAATTTAATCTTTAAACATGTTGCTAATAAATTACCGGTGAAAACTAATTTAACAGAATGGAAACTTTTGGTACCACTTTCACAACGAAATAATGTTCTAAAACAATGTCACAATGAAAGTACAGCAGCACATTTGGGGTATTTTAAAACACTTAAGAGAATTTGTGAAGACTACTATTGGCCTAAAATGCGTAAGGATATACTGAGATATGTCAAGTCATGCAAGACTTGCGGTTCGCAAAAAGTGTCATTTTCACGTTACGGTTTAATGGGGAAAGAAAAGAAAGTAGAATTTCCATGGCAAGTCATAAGCGTAGATATTTTTGGCCCGGTAACAAGAAGTAAAAGGGGTTTTTCATATCTTTTAGTAGTTTTAGATTGGTTTACTAAATATGTTCTCGTACATCCCATGCGTAATGCCACAGCTCAGACTATATCTAAATTTATGGAGAATGACGTATTTTTGATTTACGGTGTTCCACAGTTCATTATGGTAGACAACGGGAAGCAGTTTGCTTCATCAGTTTTTAAGAAACTGGCCGATCGGTACAAAGTACAAAAAATTTGGTTTAATGCATTGTATCACCCACAAGTAAATCCAGTAGAGCGATCAAACGCTACGATAGGTACAGCTATACGCAGTTATATCCAAGATAATCATCAGGATTGGGATGTAGAAATTTTCAGAGTTGCTCACGCAATCAGAACGGCTACTCACGAAGTAACTGGTTTCCCTCCTGCTTTCTTGAATTTCGGCCGTAAGGTTCCCATTTCAGGAGACTTTTACGGGCAAGTAGAGTCAACATCAGGCATTCAACTAGCCCCGGGAGATAGGAATAGGTATTGTGATGACATATCGAATCTTTCGGATACATATAAAGATGTAGTAAAGCGGTTAAATAATGCTTACCAGAGAAATCAGAAAACATATAACTTGCGTAGGCGGGAAGTTAAATATGAAGTAGGTGATAAGGTATGGAAGAAAAATAAGGTTTTGTCAGATGCTTCCAAACATTTTTCAGCTAAGTTAGCACCCAAATTTGTACTTTGCACAGTTCGCCAGAAAATTTCTAAATTAGTATATGCATTAGACCATGCAGACGGATCCGATGCAGGTCATTGGCATGTTTCTGATTTAAAAACGTACTATGGATCAAACTCTGACGTTTCAGTCGGGTAAACATTTTTATAATGCATTTTCTATTAAGATAATTACCCATAAATTTAGATTAGGCGCACTAATTTTAATTAAGATACCTGGAAGGTTTTGTCTTGCGTGGATAGTAGTTTTCTAGTAGTGTAGTTTGTTGTCAGTAAACTTCGGAAATATTTTTCCGGCTGGATATCTTTTATCCAAGGGTTGAAGGGTGGGCCACGTTTAGTGGGTGTAGCGTCTTCAACGTCTGCACGCCACGCAGTTGATGTGAACCAAGCAAGTGAAACTCAGCAAGATTTGTCTCGAGGATATGGAATCCGATGTAGTAACGGTTAAGCCTTTTGTGATTATACGACATTTTGGTGATTTTCATGCGCTTGGAAAATATCAATAAATGACATAACAACGTCAATCTTCTTTGTGTTGTCCTTATTTTCATGTATACTTTCTATTCTTTCACTTCTATAATTCCTTTTGTATTTCTGACGTTTCTGGAGAACATCCTACTTGAAATCTTCTAGTATCTTAATTTTGGTTAAGTGTTCTGACTAACTTCGTCCTAGTTTTGTTTGTTTAAACTTTAGTTACTTTCGTATTATATTTTCTAGATGTTTACAGGTAAGAAGTAATCATTATCCTAGTTCGTAGGATATTTAACGGCCATTAAAGGAACTTGTTCCGGGATGGGGATGGACTAGTTTCGGCCGGGCTGTCTTGAATGACAGGTGGTTAAGGAGGGTCGAGCGTAAACATGGGTAAGGGAGCTTGTCAGTCAGGAGTGACCTAGGTCGTCTGACGGTCTTCGAGAGACATATCTCAGCCTCCCCGCTTCACCTCAGCCCTTGGCCAATCGCTCGATCGAAACACTGTTCATCGCGCCTGAAGCAAGAGCTTTCCAGAACAATGGTCCTTTTTGTTGTTTAGTCGTCACGTATTACTAGTTCAGCCCCTTGGAGCTATATCCAAAGTATTTTAGTTGATACGTACGTCTAATTTCAGCCCTTTGGAGCTACATCCAAAATAAATTTGTTTGATTTATTAACAGTCTGGATATTTTATCCCACTGTTAAGGATAGGCAGAGAACTTGGTTCCTGTATCGTGGTTTAGATGTGCTTATGTCTACTCCAATTTCAGCACTGGCAGCCGCTACAACGCTGCTCAGGCACACCACAGTGTCTGTGGAGACTGATGTTTGGGTCCTCTCCTAAAACATTTTATGTTTCCTTCAAAGGGTTTCTTGTATGTGAAATGCTATACAAGTTTTATATCGATTTAATTCTACTTCCAATTTTGTGTCTGAATAATTGTATTCAGGGGATATTTTATATCTGGTGGAATGTAGTATTGAATAGATTATGTTTTGGAGCCTCTCGGTCTCTGAAGTAAGTGAAATATGTATAGTGTATATGCTAATATGGCTTGGATTAGTACTACATTGACTTTACCGATTGTGTCTTTCCCAATTTTGTCCTTATTGAATTTGTCGTTACTGATTTTGTCCCTGAAATATTAGGCGTGTAGTACGCGAAGCTACTATTGAGTACTAAATCCTCTCTTATAGCAGCATTCACTAGTATGTAAGATATTTACTTTTGGTTATTTAGTAAGAAGTTAAGGTCTAGGAACCGTACCTGTCTTATAGCTTAATTTAGTTACAATTCGGTTTATAATTATTTATGGTTAAGTAACCATATCTCAATTATTTTAAGTTAGCTTTAGTTATATCCATCAGCGGATAAGTAGAAATTGAAGTCTCAATTTATAGGAAAAAATACATGTATGGAAGTACACATATTTTTTTGTAGAGGGAGAGAGAAAGTGTACCGTCCTAAAGTTCCAGGACGCTACAGAATATATATAATTTAATTATGGGGTTCTTAAAACCACTATAATAGCAGATACTTTAAATTTATTAACTTTTTGTTCACAGAATCCTAGAGCTGCCAAAGTCCTCATCCCCACTCGAAAATCTATCTTTAAAATATACACCGAGCGCCATCTGTACTTTACAAGCAAACTCAACCGATTCTTAACGAGTAAACTTGAATTAACTTTAAAATATACACCGAGCGCCATCTGTTATTCTACCAGCAAACCACCGGCTCTTACTAGTTAGAAACCTAGAAGTATTGGTAAAAATTAAACAATAACTTTAATTAATAATTTGATTCGATAGAAATTTAGTAACAAATAAGAATTATTAATGGGAAGTAAAATAGTGCAATAATTAAGTAGATTTGATAATAAAAACAGAATTTTAAGTAAACACTTTTTATCATTTTGCGGTTGGCAACAATTGATAGCTATTTTAGAGGAGACAATAAATTAGGCATTTCCGATTCTTGAAGCCAAGAACAAGACGTGTTTGTGCTGTCTTGCCGCAGATTTAAAGCCTCAAATTCCTGGAGATAGGTAATTAAATAAACCAATATCTACTAAATTATAATCACTGACATTTATTGATTAATGTATATGTATTTAATTTGTAAAATTGCCAGCATTCAACCCGATGTTAAGGGATATTTAATAGGTTAATTTTTGAAGTGCTTGGATAGAGATGCACGCGTGCCATAAAAAACAGCGTCAGTAGCTAAAATCTATGTTGGATAAGGAATTACATTTAATTCTGTTGCTTATTGTTAAGGGGAATTAATTGTGAATTTAAAGTTTTAAACGCGATTTAAATATAGGTTTGAGCAATAGTAGAACGCGGTTTTATTAAATTTTGTAAGGTTATAAAAATATCTTGGAATTTGGTAGGGGATATTTGGGCATTTTTGGAAGAAACGTTAAGGTCTTAAAGCATTACGTGGGGTATTAACGCACCCAGAGTGCCTTTTCAAACAAGTAAATGCAAGGTAGAGTAACACGATGGACTCTTTTAGGTGTGAGGTAATAAGTACCAGCTTGATGAGCTAGTAAGTACCAGCCTGATGCAGTAGTAAGTACCAGCCTGAGGTATTAAGTAGCAGCCTGATGAAGTATTAGGTGCCAGTTTGAAGAGGTGGTAATGACCAGCCAAAGATAAGCCTTAGGTGTCAATTAAAGTGACCAGCTTGATGGTGATGGTCCTGTGAGGATAACCTTATTTAGCCCAGGAGGAAATTGTTTGCCCACATCCACACATGTCACTGGATATGGAACTTGTATAGCGACAACATATTAATCAGTCTAGTCTCAACGTTTATCAGTAAACGTAACAAACAGAGGAAGGGGAAGAGGAGATTTGAGTGGGACGAGGCGCTCTGGCAGCTCGTGAGCAGGATCTGTGGTGAGAGTGTCATTCTCATTTGAACATCAACACGCTCAACTTCTTGTGGAATTTTCAATTAACATATAATTTTTAGCCTTCAGCAAATGTAAATTTTTATCTTTAACTTTTCATCGGCCGTCAGCCTTATAACATTCTTACTCCTACATATAATTTATGTAAGGAAGGTAGCTACCCTCTAAATTCAATTTTTTGTTAATAAAATATCTAAATTTATATCAAATATTTACCATTTCCAGTTTTGTCTTTAAAATTTTAATATACAACTTATTTTTCTTACTTTGTGTTTTTCATAATAAATTTTCTAAAAATTCATGATACCTGTGTAAACATTAAGGCCACTGAATAGCCACAGTATTACATTTTTGAAAACCAGTAAGGCATAGGTATCGAGCAATTGGCTATTGGCGCCTAACAATCCTAAATTTTTATTAATTTTCGAACCACGACCCAGCCTCCACAAAATAAATGAGAACCGGGTAGTTTCATCGTTCCTATTCCACTCAGGGGCAGGAATTGATGTTACAATAAACTGGTACTTTTACTGGTACTGGTACTTTGTAAGGTACTTTAACTGGTACTCCAATATTCTTCACTACTTTAACAGGATACGGCTTTTCTACAGGGACAGGGTAAGGTTTTGCTACATGTACTGGGTAGGGTTTGTCGACTTTGACCGCAACAGGAACCTTTACTGGGTAAGGTACCTTTTTCTCTATATGTACTGGGTAAGGTTTTGGTACTAGTACGGGAATTTTTTTGTGAAGGGTGATGTGCGTCACATGGCCACTGTGCTCGCTGCCAATTCCTTCTCCAAATCCAGCACCACCACTTAAGTCTCCACCGCCAAAGCCTCCATGGGTTCCAGAGGATATTCCTCCACCATAACCCCCTAATTCAAGGCCACGTTTCTTCCTCGCAGATTCCTCAGCAAGAACTGCAGATGTTAAGAGCAGGGTGCAAAACTGAAACAATTAAATCAAATTAATAGTTAGAACACTAGTTTCGTATCATGCTACATATCTCATTGGCTACCATGAGACTTAGAGTCCCAAGTATTTTTCTGCATGTCACCAACTCAAGGCTGGAGGGATGATATATGTTGTATATAGTGCTTTGTAGTTCGTCAGGGAATGACGGCAGTAATGAGAGTTTGAACAAGAGTATATTTTCCCTTAACTTTCATCCCCAAACATTTGGTGGTAATTTCCTTCCTTTGCACAACTACACTAGAAAGAGAGCCTTAAACTTGAATGTCAATGCATTGGGCTGATGCCACTAAGGAGCTAACAGGAAAGAGATTTAGTGCGGCTATGCGCCTAACGGACAACCGCCACAGAGGGCGTGATGTCGCCAGAGGTGCTATGCAGCAAAAGGAGGCTAACTAGAATAGTTCATGGATAACAAATGCCTGGCAAGGCATTGTGGATAAGAAGAGAAGTGTTTAAAAGTTTGCCAAGAATGCTGTGCACTAAAAAAAACCAGGCGTGCACCGATTTTTGCGTCCGTAGAAGTGTAATTGGATGCAAGATTTACCTGAACCAGTTGTGGAAGAAATTGTTAATAAAAAAATTTATAACATGACTGACGATACAGGAAAGCCTTCTTTAACAGATTTAAAATATGAACATCTACACAGCACATATTTGTTATCTGAGTATAATTGAAAATATGAATACAAAGATTGAGTGTCAGTGTGTCAGTTTCAAAATTTTTCTATCGTGTATACAGGTTGTCCTATAATAAAATGAAAAAGTTCAACTGTCGATTTTTTATTGAACATTTTTGTTTATAATTAGATTTCTTTGTTCAACTACCTTTCAAAATGGTGTGTTAAAACGAGTTTTCAATTCTTCATGGCGCAAAAAGAAAAATATCAAATTTGCTAATGAAAGGGTATTTAAGTAGATTTTTTCATCTATCTAGCTTGTTCACAAATGGGCGAAATTAAAAACCCTAGTTTAATTTCTCAAGTTTTTTGCCTGTTAATTTTTTTCAGTAAAGAAAATTCCGTTAAATTTCCTGCTCAGTATAGACAATGCTTGGACTCATGAAAATATTTATTAGTGATAAAGAAATTATATGTATCCAGGCAATCAATTCATTTATGGATTTATCTAATAGTAATAATATGGTATTCAACTCATATCCTCGCTAAAATAAAATATTCATTTGATTGCAATTTTTTCTTTTTTTTATGACGATGCAAAAAGAATAACAATGCAGAAATATAGGAAATTTTGTAAAGTTGTCTCCATATATTTACTGCACATAAAAAACCTTAAAGCTGTCCCGCTTACGTATATATGGGAGAGCGGGGCATGCCATTTATTCGCAGAAAATGGTAAATCATAACTATAATGTATTACTTAATACATAAAACAACATTGTTCTCATGTAAAGTGTGCTCTGGCATGATTAAAATAAGAAACTAGCGGAAACACACTTGTTTTAATTATAATTTCAAATTATTTTGATATAGTTGCCCGACTCGCCCCCACCGAAAATATGGTACAGTATAACGATTTACAGCAGGTATGTAAACCCTATTCTCGACAGGGTCGAACTTAATATTGTCAGTGTATTATGGAATATCGAATTTGGTAGAGGGTCCACGCCTTCGAAAGCCGTCAAAATCGCCAAGTAACCCATTTCAGGAAGGCAAATAATTCTGGAGCTCACATACCGAAAGATTTCGTGTTTTTAAACGTATATCTCTTGCTAGATGATTAACTACTTGCGATACTGAGGTGATTTTTATATATATGTACTACTGACATGGGTGCATCTATCTGTACTGATGGAGTTTCAAAATCACTTACAGTTTTTCTCTAAATAAATCCTACATCACAGTAACGAAATTTGTGTGTTTGAAATTTCGACGTGCGGGCAACTATATTAAATGTTCAATTTTTTTATATATTATATGCGAATGAAATATGGTTTAAAATTCAGCAAAATTTTTACAAAAAAAATTAATTCGATATTTTATACAGTTTTTGATTTTATAGATTTATAGAGTTTTTAAAATAAACCATAATTTGGATTCATGGCACTTCTATTAGCATGCGGCTGTTTTCTGGCGTACTGCTATCAAGGGCGGTTCTACGCTTTGCTTTTGGGGGGGCATCCTTGTTAAATAATGTACGAAAATTTTTTAACCTCTCAAAAATTGATAAGCATGATTTTTGTCCTAAAAGTTCGTATTGTAATATGAAGTGTGGCAGATTATAAAACTATATAACTTCTAATGTCTGCAAAAGCGTTATTATTTAAAAATTTTAGACAAAATTTCGTACAGGTCAATTTTGAGGGTTGGAGAATCTAGTGAAAGGCATATATTTCTTCTTTAATAAATCGCTAATATGAATTATTAATATTTTACTCCTATGTACTGACGTAGTAGGCCTTAAATTTTGTAGGAATCTGACGCTCTTTACTCCAAAAACGCAGTTCAACAAGCTCTACAATGAGCAACATGCATGAATTTTAGAAATGCAATAATTTATTATTTTTTCATTATATATGTTATATAAGTTGAGAAAGTAATGAAGTAAAGGTATTAAAAAATGTGTAGCCTAAATAAACGACTTTGAAATTCAAAATTTTATGGGAACATATCCACGTGACTGAAAACACCACGCTA
This sequence comes from Stenurella melanura, assembly GCA_963583905.1. Taxonomy (NCBI): domain Eukaryota; kingdom Metazoa; phylum Arthropoda; class Insecta; order Coleoptera; family Cerambycidae; genus Stenurella; species Stenurella melanura. The sequence continues at coordinate 45,048,197 of OY757316.1, forward strand.
TTGGTCTGACATCATTCGGCATAATGTCTAATGGTCGTCTATCTGCCAAGGGGTTAAATCGTAAATTGTTTTGTGTTTTGTAAATGTGTATTGATATTTTCATAAAAGAAATCATTCATTTATTTATTTATTTTAATTATTAAGTGGTAAAAATGACGGACAGTGGGTTTTTACGGGGCCAGAGTGACAATTTGCCCGTTGTTGATGTGTTTATGATGACAAACTTTTTTGCTACTAATACTGATTTTATTAGTGCAGAAATTGGAAGTACTAAAGCAACAAGGTATGTGTCATTCATTATTCTAAACATTAATTCAATTGTGCCCATTTTTATCCTTTTACTGTAGTTAAATATAATACATTATTTATGTACCTAACCTCAAAATAGGTAAACAAGACAATATTTTAATGTTATACCTATTAATTAATATTTTTCATCTTAGAATGCTTTACTTTTTTATATAATACATACCTCCCGTCACTTACTAAGTACGTACTTTTAGGTAGGTAGGTACATTAATAGTAAAAATAACTGTTGACATACATAGGTATATATAAATATATAACTGGATAATATGTAGAACGTCGAGAAGTTACATTATTCCCACCGTTCTTATACATTTATACATTTTAATTCAAGGTTCCTATTAACAGAAGTTAGTAAACTTTTGTACTCCTATAAATAGGAAAGTGTCCAAATTCACCATGATATGTAAACAAATTATCACAATAATATTAGGGTTAGGTAGGTACATATTTTCATAATATTATTATAAAATAATTAGTTCTAATGGGTAAATTTACATCAAAATGATCCTGGCAGCAATATAATCTTGAGTATGACGATAATTCTGCATTTCGGTCGTCTCGTCTCATAGCTCTGCACCATTTCTTCCTAACTTTATCGCGTCTAGGCACATTAAAAATTAACTTTTCTGGAGTTCTTATTGTAGTATTTGTACATTTGGACACAATACAATATTTATAGCTACTTTTCTTTGTATTTTCCATTACACAACATAAATAATGTGTACACATTCGCAATCACAATACGTTTTCCGTTGGTGCGATGTGCCCGACGACGACACACACAAGTAGCGCGAAAACTTCTCCATTTAAACGCAGTTAAATTGACAGCTGCAGTAAACAATTTTTTTAACCTTTAATTAGAACAAAAATAAAATACTGGAAAAATAATGTTTTTTATTGATCTATTTATCTGTGATGTTTAAAAAAATTATGCATTTTGCTCATTTGAATACTGTGAAAATCGCACACTAAATAAAGATTTTACAGGGTGACTCCAAGACAAATGGGTCACACTGTCTAAGTATTTGAAAATGAACCTCAAAATGTTATTGTTATTTAAAATAAGAAATTAAACAAACTTAAGCTTCTTTATTAACCCAGTCGTCAGGGGTGTTAAGGTGTTACTAAATGTTATATGGCTGAATTTTTCAGAATAAGTAGTTTTGTTGGTATAGAATACCATAAAAACAAGTTTACAGATGTAAGGTGCCGGCGACCCCTAAAAAAATCGAAAGTATTGGCCGAAATTAGGTTTTTGGCCAACAACTCGAAAAATAAATAAAATGTATCAAAAAACTAATAGAACTACCGGGAATTTTCCGGTTTCCCGATGGTACAATCCGACGCTGAGTACCAACAATTTTTTTTGTTGTAATACAAAAAAGCAAAACATCTTATTTAAAAAGAAATAATACTAAAAATTCTATATTATTGTAGAATAATTACATATCAAGCTAAGAATTTCTAACTTCGATACAAACTAAATCAATTTCCAACATGGATACTAAATACAAATACAAAATACAAAACTTTGAAAATGTTTCTGTTGATGTGGCAAACAAATAACTAATAGGTCCGATTATAAGACTTTGGGGTGTGTGTCTATATTAATTGAAGAGAAGATGTTGGTGATTTTAGTTAGCGACCTTTTAACAATATTTCCTATTAACAAAAAAATAATGTCATCAGTTTTGGCTGTAATTTTGTTTATTGAACACCCTATCGGTTGCAATTAGTTTAAAGCTGTTTTGTGCCCTTTGAACATGAATTATGCCAGAACACTAAAAAACTGATTTGTAAAATAAGTCCATTTTTGTTGCAAGAAATTATATTTCAAAATTACAACTTCCGAAAAAAATTCTTTCATATTTTCTTTGTTTGTTAGCATCACTTTTGTAACTAGATTCATTTATTAAACGCCATTTTAAATTTTTTTTGTATGTTATGCTAGAATGCTAATCAGTTTGGTGTTAATATAACTTACCAGAAACTTCATGTTGAAATATGTAGAAAAATAAACAGAAAACTGCAACTGCTTGAGATTTAGTCACTGCCTCTTGCTTATATACAAACCCATCTTCCCCAACGAGAGTACTTTCTTATTTAGTAAATCACAAAACCATAAAAATAATTCATACTAATTATTTTTGTGCGGAAGTGTTAATGGAATTATTTTTGCGTAGTGTATTACATGAATATTTTTAATAGATAAACTGCTAAATTTAATTGTGAATTGTAATAATTAATCATTACTAGAACAATTTATAATTTCGTTTGTTTAACAGAGAGTTGTTTTGACCATGAAAGAGATAGTGAATAATATATTGAATTTGTCCGAATTAATTATACAACATATATTTTTAAGGGATGCTCTACATTTTAAAAAGTGAGAAATCAGTTAGAGTTCAGTATGAAAGGTTTATTGGAGCCGATTTGAACATAACACAATGTAAAATATTTTAAAAACACTAAGTATTCTAGTCGCATCAAATATTAGCCTCCTACTAAGGCAGAGATACGACGTGCTATAAAGTCACTGAAAAATAAGTTCCCTCAGACAAACAATATTCTTGCAGAAATCTAGAAGGCAGATTGTTTAAAGGGTCGCTCGGCCCTTCAGCTCTTCCTGTCTTCGAAGATTTGTGAATTATCCTACTTGCTGATTAGGATTCCTAAAATTTTTGTAAGGCGTTGAATTTGTCTTCTCTTTGTGCCCAATATGGATTAATATTTTGCATTTGCAAGATGTTACTCAGCCTCCGTTGCAGTGTCGCAGTATATGTATTTATCATTTTTGCCTTACCGACGCCGACGCACAGTGGAAAAAAAATCCGCCTTTTTTGGACAAAAGTCTGCCTACAAGTCAAATCTTAATCAATTTTGATCTACCTTGGCTTAAAATGCAGGTTATTGGCTACACTCTTAGAGTATACTGGCTAAATTGTAAACCCCGATTTCCTAAAATGAAAAAATCCAACAAAACATAGTTACCCTACTCGAAATTATATTAACATGTTTTATAAATTACCACATTTTGTCATAATTTTTTTTTTTCGAGCCAATGAATTAAAATTTTACCTACAAATAAAAGAGGTTTGTAAATTATTAAAATAAAAAAATGTGTACTATAAATAACAAAACTCGAATCTTTTATTGACAATAATTGTGGAGATATATCGAAGACACTAATTAAATATTAGTATATCTATCTAATATCTATTTAAAAGATCCAGTCGAATGTTTTATTATTATTAATTATCTTAAAGATACATTGGAGAGGTTAACTAGATATTGATAATACCATCAGTCTACCAAATTTATTATTATAGATTAAAGTGCAAGCTTTATCATATTAAGCAGGGATCTGAATAATTGTATTTTATAAGTGAATATATTCTAATTTTGTGCAAATATCAAAAATTATGGATGCGATGTTATTCTCGCTTTTCACTAAATGTAATTATTAACTATATCTATAAAATTGTTAATATTGACATTGTATTGATTTACAGAAAAATATTTGAAGAAAGAATCTTTAAATTTCAATTTTAAATTGTTTTATATAAATTAAACATTGTTACAAAAATGATATATAAAATCAAGAAAAAAAAGTTGTGTGAAATTATTTGGAATGGTGATAAACAAAAAAATACAAAAAAAGATTTAATATTAAATAACAATAGGGATACCTACATCTAAATTTGATGAAAATCAATTAAATATAATACAGAAAAAATGGATCAATTTGACTTGTAGAAATAGAAAAAAGTGATTACTCTCATATTTGATACATTTTTTGAGGTTAGAAAATCGAGGTTTGCAATTTAGGCAGTATACTCTGAAAGTGTAGCCAATAACCCACATTTTAAGCCAAGGTAGATCAAAATTGATTAAGATTTGACTTGTAGGCAGACTTTTGTCCAAAAAAGGCTTTTCTTTTCCACTGTGCGACGTCTTGAGATGATCTCTGAAGAGGTCTATCATCAGGCTTGACAGATGAGAATTCCTAACGAATATGCAAAGAACGTGTTTGCTTCAATTGCTAAAAGAGCGACTAAGATTAAGAAAAAATTGAAATTAAAATTTTGGTTTGAAACTTTTACAGTATTGTTCGAATAAATAGTTTATCTTAGGAAAAAAAGGACTTCGATGAACTTGAACTTAAAGGGCAAAGAGGCAGGTTTTAATTATACCGTGAAAATGATCGAGTGTCTCAAAGTGCGAAAGTATGCTGTGCGCGGTATTTCCATTGCGCTCGACGCTGTCTGGCAACTTTAGCTCGATAATAATTTTTCAATAATTTATGTGACTAAAAAAATTGTAGTATGTTCAACAAAGCGTTTAAGTAGGTATATGGAAATGCTTAGTGCATCTTTCAAATAATGACGTCTCTTAGTTTGTTTATAAATAGCCATAACGTGAAAAATGTAATATCTCGGCCCCCAAATGGCTTCTATTTAACTTGAAATATAGGTATCAATAATTTTTATTTTCGGAAAGAATATTGATGAGTAAAATGCACATGAGTCTTTAAAAAATTAGAAATAGTCGATAAAATTAGTTTTTTTAAATTTAAAATTTAGTTTTGTTCGTCTTACCGATTCAACTTTCAAAGTTGCAATTTACTTTTAGACGTTATTATAAACATTTTAACTTGAAACTTGACTTGTTTACTTCCAAAAGGGGATATATTTTTCTAAAGTTTCGTTAAAATATGTGCATTATTGTATAACTTACCATCAATTGTTTAAAAGCAGCCTCCTTCAAATGTTTTTATTTTGCGACTTGGCAAATAGAAAAAAATTTGGACCAATTTAGTTTAATTTGCAATTTCGCTGTGAACAATTTGTCTCTTTTTCTTATTGTGACATGGGTTATGCAACCACATACATTTAAGAGAAACTGAGAAAAACCACGATTTTGAACATTTTTGTATTAAAAAAAAGCTTTCCACGACACGGATTTAATCCAAATTTTTTACTACATTTCTTGTGATGTTCACAATTTCCAGCAAAAAATTGTTATACGTAGTAAGGAAATTACGTTTTATTCAACTTAGATCCTTAGTTTTATTTCACTAATATAAAACATGATAACATGAATTATGCAAACTCAAAAGGGGCCTGTACACGATCAATAATATTGACAATACTCAAAAACATTGACAATAATAGTGACCGTCTACGGTGAGTATTGATTATTGAAGCTAGATATTGACGAAATTCTAGAATTCTTGAAATTCAAGAACCGTGGACGGTGAATATTGATGTATTGAGGCTTGTATTGACGAAATTCAAGAAATCTTGAAATACAACATCAATACTGTTAGTACTATTTCTGTTAAGTCAATCTTAATAAAGCGAAATTATGTATTTTCTATAAAATAATATTTTAAGGGTAAAAAGTTCACCCATAGGCCCTCGAAGGGGGTGATATTGTTATTGAACCCAATAAAACGATCCCTCTGAAAAATATTCAAATTCCTAAGAAATTTAATTCAGACCAAAAATTCCATGAAAAAATTCATCTTAGAAACATTACAAAGACTTATAAGCACCTTTGGCATCGTCTTTCATCGAAAATGGCATAAAACATTATTTCACTAAAAATGACCAAAAAATGGAGAGAAAAATGTTTCATCTCGAGGACGACGGTCAATCGCCTTTGGGCTCCGTCGTTCGAATTTTCAAAAGTATTCAAAAAATTTACTTAAAAAAAAATTCAAGTTGAACAGAGCGGAAAACCGCTCCGCCCGACCATCTTTCGAAAGTACCACGAGTTCGGTTTTTCGAAAATACCACGAATTTAGTTTTTCGGAAGTACCACGAATAAAATCACACATGACAGAAAGCTGCTCTGACCAACAAATTTTTCGAAAGTAGAACGAATTTAATTTTTTTGAAAGTACCACGAATTTGGATTTTCGAAAGTACCACAAATGTAGTGTTTACAGGGCGAAATCCTCAATCGGGATGTAGCGAGTAGCTATTTTAAACGTCAAAATTTAGGAAACAATCAATAGGGGGACGGTTTTTCCAATAAAAACCAAAATCCTCAGTTAGCTATCCTCAAAGGGGGAGAGCACAATCCTTATCCAAACCACTAGAACGTACAAAAAATTAGTCAAAAAATTCAAAGTCCGAGGGTCGATTCCGACGAACCCAAAATACTTTTAATCCAGGCTCAGGCGAACATCGCCATAGTAATCGCTCGAATGCGAGTCGACGGAAACAAAGTATATTTGGGTTCGATGCCGTTAGTACGTTTATAAAAGCAGGAAAACCATCGAACTCATATAGATAGCTTCTTTAAGCATCCTGACAATCATTTCGATAATTTCAGTGCCAAATTAAAAGTGAATAATTTTCAAAAAGTTCCGCATACATTTTACAATCATTAGTTGGGAGTCTGACTCTTTCTGTACAGTCGATTGTCATAGTTCTCTCGACGCTGGATGAGTTACACTCCTACGGGAATTTGCCGAGTGTTGCTGCTCTTTGATGTTTGCCTTATATACATTAGTTAAATATTGAATATTTATATTTTTTGCACTTTATGAATTATTTCAATAAATGAAAATATGTTTTGAATTCGATTTCTTATTGATCCACTAATTATGAGATTTGTGACCGACGTGCGATTCTGTGGCGTGAGTCAGACAACTACTTACCGCGGATCACCTTTGATCCCGTCACGTTTGTGTACTTGTCAGAGTACTCATAGAATCCATCGACGGTCTTAATTATTAAGAAGTGTTTCTGAGAAAGTACTAATAATAACATATATTCAATAAAAGTGCACCGCCTGACATAACATTTCGACGGAGAGAGCAGACTGTAGCAAACACAGTAAGTATAATTTTGTCTATTTTCGTCCTGGGTAGTCTGAAGGGTAACTTGAATCCCCCTTGCGAGTAGAGTTGATAGATATCGTAGCGCCGACACGGCTCCGGCCTAAATTATATAAAATCCTTGTCGTGTCTATCAGACCCTACGATTGTAGATACGTCTAAAATATCATCTATAAAAAATTAAAAAAATTAAAAACATTTAGAAATTCTGAAAATAAAATTGTTAAATGTTTCAAGTCATGAAAAAAGAAACTTCAATAGAATTTTTAAATTTTTTATAATAATGCTTTTCTTTTGTAGTTACTTAGGGGTACTTTCAGTCTTGAAAAGTGCGTTTTCGTCAAAATTATTAATAATAATACTTTTTCATTTGTCATGTCTTGAAATATTTGAATATTCTATTTTTAGAATTTTTAATTAAGTATATTTTTGATTTTTTATTATATTTGGGGGATGATTTCACCCCCCCTTTGGGTGAATTTTTAACCCTTCTTGCTAGAGAATACATAATTTTGCGCTTTAAAGATTAATTAATAGAGATAATACAAACAGAATGGGATTTTAGATTCAATCATTTCAACCCCTGAATAGCTAATTACTGGACATTTTCAAAAAACCAAGAACAATGTAATGTCTCTGTTAGTTTTTAATGACGATTAATTTGAGCTAAACCTTTTTACAATTTTTCTTAATCTCGCAATCAACTACCCAAAAACAGGCGAAAAAACAACTTTCTTGCGGTTACTCTTTGGTTATATTATTACTCTTGCTATTGAATATATAGTTTACTTTAAGAATATGATGTTTTCTTTCAATATCTAGTTAGAATCACGTAATTTTGCAGAACAAAAATTAGCACTTGACATGTTTCAATGACTACTGCACTGATGGGATTGGGTGACATTATTCTTGAAAATTTCAGGTCTTCAAAATTTCTGCCAGCAGCCATGTATCGCAGTTACTGCTAACCTTTCTTCCCTGGATATGCAGTTGCGCATATTTGTATCTTGTCTTTTCATGTAGGGCTCTAGCAATCCCAGTAACTTCAGAAACGTGTTATGACTCATTCGTAAGTAATTATAAAAATCGTTTGGACTTGTTAATTGTATCTCATATAGCAAATTAACGTGTGAGTATTGCTCTCTTTTTCTTAGTAATTTCTTCACCCAAAGCTTTCGTCTAATCGTTCGCTTCGTGCTCAGAAATATTATAAAAGCTATACAGACTTTCTTTTTCCAGTTCATTATTGCAAAAAAACGTATCCACAACATTGAACTGAAACTATTGACAATAATATTGATCGTGTGATGTCTCCTTATCAATTTTAAATAATAGTGGATATTGTCAATAATATTGACCAAAAATAATGATCAATATTATTGATCGTGTACAGGCCCCTAAATAGAAGTCTGATTTTATTCATGTTTGAGCTGGACGCGTCGAGCGAACCATCGATTACTTTTTTGTTTAAAAACTTGGATTTTTGTAGTTTTAATATTATGGTGGTGTTTTCGCGTTATGAAAATCTTTCTTTCATTAAGATGAGTTCAGCTAGCGTTTATTTTTATTTTAGACTTATAAACAGCAAATAGCCAAAAACTTTTATCTCAGTTTCAAAAGTAATTTTATTATTGATTATTTTTTTTGTTTGATTTTGTAAATATCATTTTTGTTGACGTAGGTGCAGACAGGTTAATTGATAAGAACTAATATTAATACTTTACTTTTATACTATTAACGCACAAAGGCGCCAAAAGAGTTAGACTCAGACTGCTCCATAGAGCTCTAGATAGCCTGCAATTAGGCCTCGCTACGTTAACAGCTATCTTCGATCTATCAGTGGTCAGATAAATAACCTCTTCTCCAATCACAGTGCTTCTACCCTGCACGTCTGACGGCTCTTAATTAACATAACAAAGAGGCAATCGAAATCCTCCTCCACTGAAATTCAGTTTGTGGGCTTAGTCATAGAGTACAACTGGTTCAACGAAATCCTTAGGTGACCAACCAAATTACCTGGTTTAAATTTGACTACCTGGTGCAGCTTTAGGGCATAAAGTGCTGCTTCCCTACACATATACAGGTGTAGACGTAAAATTTAGTTTCCTGCTTTTGATAAATAGAAGAAGAATAACTGTATTGCTCGAATTGACACCAAGACTCTCTGACGAGCATTTAGATACTAAGTCATTTTAAGTGAGATATGAAATCATAACCTCACGTCTGCTACTTACAATAATAACTAGGTTAGCAACATATCCCTGGAAGTTGAAACCAGAATTATTTAACTTATGGATGTGGTTATCCACCACCATAGCTATGGAAATGGAATTCTACACCATGGAAAACCCTTGACTTCAATCACCTCCCCCCGCATTGATAGTCATTATTCTGCTTCTTACCATGCATTATATCCATGTAATTGTTACAGACTGTATGTATACTAAATTTTCCATCCTCTTTGTATGCGTACACAAAATGTGACTCTGGAAGATAGACATCCACGTAAGTGCGACGCTACTGTTTCTCACTATTAGGTAATCATAGGAAACAAACATCGTTTCATCAAGTTATAAGGAACGAATAAAGATGAGATCTTACCCGCTGCAAAATTGAACAGTTATTATTCTGCTAAATGTTATAAGCAAAATCTAAGTCACAGTAGTGTTTGGGAGATTCATAGATGCAATCGAATCAATGTTTCCGACCAAAGTGCTCCTTCATAAACCACCTAAATATAATTAGAATTATGATAGAACAGAAGCATAGTAAAATATGATTCTTTATAACAAAAGCTTTCCAGCTTTTATCGTACAGAACCGCAATACTTTAATTTTAATCGTAATTTTTGAGAAATGCAAAAATACACATGAACTTCTCCGTAGAGGTAGCTCGAAGGCGAGTTTTATCAGGTTATCTACTGTTAGTTTATATCAAAAAGTAGCAAAATCTCAATTACAAATGTTCTGTCCTGACGCATGTTGCAAGCGATTCAAAATTTCAATTTGAATTATTACCGTCAATCTCAAAATCATACAGCCCCGATCCATATCCTCTAAGGAATTTAATTTTGTTTTAAGTTTGAGTGGCATTTGAATGTTTTTACCTTATACCTCATAGCCTATATAAAGAACATCATATAATTCTGCACGTCTGTTCAGGGCCCCGTAAGAGTGTACCATATATTGTGGAAGAGAATACTGATGCCCTTGTCTTATACATATTATTGTGTTCTCCAGACATAAGGTTGTAAGATCGCCCACAGACATTCCCTTATTTTCATGGTGAAGTTGTTTCCAAAGATGGAGGCCTAGGTAGAAATGGATCGAAGGAAAGTTACATTCCTTATTAATTATCACAACATTGTTTTTATATTGATTTTACAAAATGAAAATCGGTAAATCAGTATTTTATAATGAACAATAAATAACTTAAAACTAGGATTTTCTGTCGTTCTATTGATCTTAGATATAAAGTAATATTGGATTTCCATTACATCCTTCTGAGCGAGTATTAATATGACTCACATGTATAAATACTCTAAATACGCCACTGTTGAGTCTCACTGAATCTAATTTCATCGTCTTCGTCTTCTTCCGGTATATCGTCATATCTATTTGGATAGTCTTGACTTGCCCTAGAAACAGCTGGTAGATTTTGAGAACTTCGTTGGCTTTCAGTCACTGGGAAGCCGAAATTATAATTATTGTAGTTAGAGCCAGCTGTCATATCAGGAAATTCATAATGTTGGGTGTACCGAGGTTCTTGTGGTTGAGTTATGTGATGATTTAAGAGATTATCTTCGTGTTCTATGTTGGCTGGTTTTTGTGGAGGGGGATCTGACAAAAAACTGTATGGAGATGGTGAGGTGGGTTGTTCTGAAGAATCCTTGTTTTCTGATTCTGAAAAATAAATCAAAATGTGCTAATAGTATAAGAAAATTTATAGTACTTTCTCTCTAACCCGAATAAAAAGCATCAGTAGTTCTCATAGTAGCATTTATCGTTAAAATGACTTTTTCAAATCCATGTAACGACTTTGTCTCGAGTTTACCTTGCAAAGAAGTCCTTTCAACGCTAGTTTTATATTATAGTAATTCTAACGAAATCGAGTCAAACACTACTATGCTTTTTACGACTATATTTGCACAAAACGTGACTGCAGTTTCAACCCTTTAGGTCATTTTAAGCGATGATTCAACTAAGAATGAAATACAAAAGATTTGGTCCCTATTTAAATATGTTTCTAGAATTAAACAGATTAGAGAGAATTATAAATGTACACAGATACCTAGTTTATGATATCCTAACTATCTAAGGGTGGGGTTTCTCAGAAATGTTAATTACATTTTGGTAGCAGTAAGAAGAGGCGAATACATAATATCTAATTGATCATTTAACAAAATTAAATTATCCTTGTTATTGTATTTGTATATTTCCAATGCTTCTAACAAATTAAGTTTCAAACCTTTGCTAGCATAGTGTAGGATTTCCATATTATTAATATCTAGGTAGTTATGTCCACTCTGTAATCTGTGATTAGAAAAAGCAGAATCTGTTTTTTGTAGTCTGAAGGACCTATCATGATCGAGGTATCTGGTTCTAAAATTACATCCGGTCTGTCCTGTATATATGCTATTGCACTCTGAGCAATTTAACCTATAGACTCCAGATTTTTCGTATCTATTTGTTTTATCCTTGGCGTTGTAAATTAAATTTGATAATTTCTGTTGGGGTTTAAATGATATCTTGATATTATGCGTTTTGAGAATATTTGATATTTTCTCTGTTAGTGTATCACAGTATGTGACGGTAGCGTAAGGTGTTTGTTTTCTTCTCTAACTATGGGATAAATTGCTTTAAAAGTATACTGGTTTTGTTTTTTGTTTATTAATTTGGCGATAGTTTCTGTGGGGAAATCATTGTTCTTGGCTATTTTTTGAATCATTGAGAGCTCTGATTTTATTTGTGTTTCTGACAAAGGCAACGAAAAAGCTCTATGTAGCATTGAATTATAAGCTGCTAGTTTGTGTATGGATGGCAAGAATCAAAGGGGATAGTTATATCAGTATATGTAGGTTTTCGAAAAATATAAAATTTGAATTTGAGTCTATTTTTTAAAACGTGTAATAATTATGATGGGCACAACGTAACGATTTCCATTCTTCAATTATGGTAGTTTCATTTAGTATTTAAGCAAACTTACCAATATTTCCCTATTCACTTATTTATTTTTTTTAAACTTTTTGTTCCTAAACCTAATGTGATTCTACCTAGAGGAAAGTACATTTCAGTATTTTAGTGCCTTTATTACAAAAATTCTCATTTGTCTCCAGATTTATATTATCATTTGGAATCAATCTACATTATTCCCATACGAGTACTGAAATACAAGTCTTGAGCATATTCAGGGAAATCAAAATGAAAGGATGGAATAAAAATTGAACAGTTGAAGTCGTTACTTTGTGATAATCAATCATTACAATCTCTTAAAACACTATTTTTGTCACACTAACTTTATTGTAATCAAAACGTTCCTGCAGTTTCGGCACCTGACGTGCCATTTTCAAACGTTCACAAATGAATGCGAGCATACAAGACATTACCGTACTTAAAGCAATTTACCTAAAAACAGGATTCCCTTATCTAATTTAACAGGAAATTATGAAAATCTACCTATCTATCTATCTATATTAGAGAGGATGGCTGAGGCTGCGTGGCCATTCGCACAGTTATGTTGAGATTCTATATCTTAATGAGAGAAAATGTTAATATTTAATATTCCATATAATCATGTACGAGGATTATTGGAGTTCTCCTGATTTTAAATGGTGAAAATCTACCTACAATATTACTATAAATGGTTAATAGAATACGCGGATAACGAGATTATGAAAATTAAGCGGAAATGTTCTAAATATATCAAAGAGAGGTGCACAATATAGATCTAACTGGTCATTAAGGATATCATTATGATGAATTCCTTTTTATATCATAGTAAATAAGTTACTTTTCATTCTTGTCGTTTTAATTTTGCTGGCTGAAAATACATATAAGGCTCTAAGTAATGCCTGTTCTTATTTGAGGCCCTATATAGGGAACATGAAGTATGAAAGTGCAGAAAAGAGTGGTATATACTGTACTATCATACCCTTGTTGACTTTGCTCTTGGGCTACGGTAGGCTAATTAAGAGAAATATCTCCGAAACACATATTCGTAGCTGCACTCTCGTCTCTTACTTGAGTATATGCATGGCAATCATGTCTGTTGTTAATCGTTTCAAAGTAACTTTAAGAGTTCCAGCGATTGTATAAAATTACAAATTGTAAAAAAAAGATAAAATCTCCCTGTGATACATTTAATTTACATTTAGTTATGGCCTAAAAGTCTATAGCGGGTAAAGAATGCAATAGCAGGAATTGTCCAGACTGTCCAAAAAATTTACCGTCTGGTGGAGGAAGCGATTTTTGTTAATAAACCCATGTCGGAAAAGAAAACATTATCGGCTGCTTAGAGCAAATTAAATTTTTAAATTGTCTTTTCAACTACACGGGCATATACAATTTATGTGGGACACGTTGTTTTATCCACACTTTATCATTACCACTACCACACTTCAGGATGCTACTTTTCAGAGGGCGGCCATGGATGGTAGCAAAATGCGGTATAATGAGGTTGAAGTGGACGATTAGAATCTTGGTCTTGGTAAAAGCATGTAGCTTCTGTCTCACTAAAAGGCGAGGATAACATTATTATAATTCACTTCATATTTTTACTGCACATAAGAAACTCAAAGCTGCCGACGGAGGTAACAGTCTAATCAAATTAGATTTTTTCGTGCCAACCGAGCCATCCGAAAGATAAAATATGGAACAGATAGGAAAAATTCCGTAGAATTTGATAAACCACTTTTAGACTAGCAGTACATTGCAGAAGTCATTCAAAATGTGGTTAAAATTAGTCCAAAAATAGTTCTTTGCGTTTGAAAAAATCTAGAATTTGTACAAAAAAAAGTTTTGTACAATATTTGTATAACGTTTTAATAACCATAAAATAAATCCAGTTTGATATCAATAAATTTACAAACAAATTATTTATTTCAAAAAATCGCTAAAAATCGTCCTTTCTTCAGTTGTTTCTATCTAAAAAAAGAAAAAAAGATTAGTTAATGAAATTCGCTTAACGTATAGTCCTTGGCGAGTACAATAAGATCGTATTTTAAAATTAACAAAAAATTGATCAGTTTTAGCAATAATCGACATTTTAGAGAAAAAGACGATTTTGCAGAATTCCATTTACTCAGCTTCCTGAACACTTACCGAAACGTTTTCGGGCTTGCAGTTTTATTGAAAAGTTGTACTAACATGTGCATTTAGTGCGCGCATTGTTAAATAATTCCAAATATGCGAAAAGATGACCGAAATATCGAAAATAAATTTTAACCCCAAAAACTTCGATTATCTTTTTTGTGTAAAATTGTATCGGAATGCCATCAGCGCCAATGGATAACTGCTAACTTTCTACAAGTTTAAAGGAAAAAATATTCTACGACCTTTTGGATGAGATAATTTTTTTTTTTCGAAAAATCGGTACTTCTTTAATTTCCGACTTCAAGGGCTGAAATTTGCACGCATATTAGTTGAAGACTCAATTTAATATAAAAAATATTTCGCAATCGTTGACTGCACTGTAAGCTAAATTATGTTAGGCTGCATAGAGTCATGTTCCGTTTGACGCAGCAGTCCGCGTAGTATGCGAGAGACTTCGACTCAGTGGCCTTACTAATGGACCCTGCATACCTCTTTCCTGTTATATTACTTGTCCAATAGACTTAAAAACTTAATGTATATTACGTAAATTATCAATCATAACTTATTAATCATTCAAAACTAAATAAATCATATTAGTAATTATATCATATATTTTATTTTTTTTCTGTTTTATTGAGGATTACTCGTATGTTAAGTTACATGTTATTACAAATACTGAAAATATTACATGTAACACAAATAACATTACTTGTATTACTACACAAGTAAAAAATTCACAGATTCACAGATCTTGCATCTTTCGCAAGTATCTTAAGCGTATTGAAAATACCAGATGCATCTATACTGCTCTAGGTCGAAGTCCTATAGAATCGTCTAATTGATATGCCTGTTAAATTATACCAAATTATTTTCTGTATTTAATTTTTTATAAATATTTTTTTTATTTATCATACTACGAGAATCTCAATAATTGTATATTAAATACCTTCGATAATATATCTCTATAATATAGGTACAACCGTTGAGAGAAAGAATTAGAAAGAAAACGGTCTCAGAAGGCAACGATTAAACAGTTATCGACTGTATGTGTGCTCAATAGCATAAGGACGAGTATAGCAGGGGCGTTCGGTAATTATGAACCTTCCTCGTATGTCCGTGGTCGAGTCGGCGAGATTCGACAAAATTCCCACAAATCAAACGGTAAATCCTATTACAAGTTTGAAAAAACCAACTAAATCCTCGATAACAAGCGTACAACGTTTACTTCAGAGGTATTTTTCGAAAAAGGAACACGCTTCGAGTTATGAGTTAAAGGATTTGTAAATTGATACGTTTCAGGGTAGTAAGGGGTCCAAAGCATTAAAAATTGAAATGACCCATTCCAACAAGGTAAATAAGTTTTGAGCTCGCATATCGAAAGAGGGTCCTAATGGGCATCAGAAATGACTTGTTGGACTTTTGTTGAGGATTGCACAACTTCTCCACAAGAAAAAAAGATGACGGAATGTTATTTCAAGAATTCGTGTTTTTAAACGTATACCTCTCGCTAGAAACTTAACTAAATGCGACATTGATCTGATTTTTTTTCTATACATACTACTGACATGAGCGCATATGTCTGTACTAGTAGAGTTTCAAAATCACTTACGGTTTTTTTCTAATTAAATCCTAAATCACAGGAACGAAATTTGTGTGTTTGAAATTTCGACGTGCGGATAACTACATTAAATGTTTAATTTTCTTATATATTATATGCGAATGAAATATGGTCTAAAGATCAACAAAGTTTTTGCAAAAAAAATTAACTCGATATCTCATACAGTTTTCGAGTTACAGATTTTTTAATTCGATCGTCATAATGTCTTATTATGATAACGCGCAATGTGACAGCTGCGGCAGGATTCGGTCTGTGTAATTGTGGATAGACATTAGTCTAATAACTAATTTGATTAAGGTATTATATTACTATTAATCAGTAGGTCACCAATTGTCTGAAAATTAGACAATCATTTATGTGTTATGTTACAACTACGTGATTTTAAAATAGAGTCTGTTAAAATGTAGATGCAGAAATAATGGTTTAATGATTACTGAAAAAAGGAAACTTTGAAGTACGTCCAATTTGCTTAGAAAATTTTCAGTTACGTCATTTTGGCTTAGAAGGTGCAAATACAGTATGAAATCGTCAATAAATTATACAATTTTGAGATTAAAAAATAAAAATTGTCCGAAATTTCATATTTAAGAAAATGTATGGTATGACTTAAAAACCCATCAGAATTATATGAATTCGCCATAACAGACACAATTCTTATTCTAAACTGGAATTACTTTATAAATAGTAACAAATATAAAGCGAATAATATAAAATACATTTTAGAATGTTGGTGTAAATAATGACATACCTACGTTGCCCAATAATGTGAACTTGCAATTATGAAGAAGGGAACCAATAATATTTGCGCAAGGTATGTTTAATTTTTGCAAAATAGAAAACCTACAAAAATTGTGTGGGTACATGACAACAAAGGGTATCTTAAGATACTCACGAAATCAGTAAATAATTAAGTGAAAAATATGAAGAAGAAAATATTGTAAAAACGTTATTGGCAGTCGGTGTATTGTGTGACCTGTCAGTTATCCTTTCCGAAGAGGATAAATGAGCAGTTATTGTTGCCTTAAAATGAACACGCCAACTATGTATTTTGATTAATTTTGGAGATAACTGCGATGCAATTGATGATCGTGTAATTTAAGATGCTCGTAAGTCCTATGTGAATCTATCCATACAGATTCACATAGGACTTACGGATTAAGGATTTAAATTCACTACGGCCATCTGTAGTGAATTTAAATCTTTAGATTTGCTAAGGCAGTATTTATTTTTCCTTAAGGTTATTAGACTTACGTTAGCTACGTCCGCGTCCTACACAAGACACTTCCTTACTGCATTTAAAACGAGCATTACAGGGGACGGTAGTCCAGTGGTTCGGTGTACTTAGCTTAACTAGCAACTAAAGAACCTAGCGAAGTAGGTTAAAACCCTGCTCACTGGGAAATACTTTTAATTGTAAAAATTATCTACAAAAAGTGGTTTAGACCCCTACCTAATACAAAATCCTGGATTTATAACAAATTTTCTCGACTTGAGAAGCAGTTAACAAAGCACGTAAAATTTTAGTGTCCAAGCGATTTTCCGATCTCCTTCCCAATTTACCCTTTCCCAGAAAATTTGGATATCTGATGGAGAACAACCAAATAAAATCACAAATGATGACAAAAAGTCACAACTGGTTCTAAAGAAAACAAATAGTGGAATTGTAAAGTAAACTGTGATTAAAAATGTGCGTCCACTTGGTGTTTTGTTGCATGTATAGCCTTTCCTAACAATTAATTGTTTTAAGGGCAGAAATAATACAGAGCAGTTTTTAGCAGACAGTGCTTCTTAATAGTAATGCCTATGTAGTGGTTTGTCAATGCTTACTGAGCTGTGTATACTTATTATGCATTATTATTATTATTATTTTTATTACTTATGTATATATTACAAGTGTACGTTTTTATGTTTTCATATTTGTAAAATGCTATATCATTTGTACCACAATAATGATATACTTAATAAATAATATCTCTATACAACACCTTCATAATTAATAGATCGAGTAAATCATCGGCCAAATGAGTTTCTTTTTACCTGTTAATAATTTTGCAAAATTGTAAAAATGTAAATAATAGCACAATTTCAAAAATGTATTGGCTTGCTACCTTAATGCATTACACTTAGCCAAAAAACAGCCGCATGCTAACAGGAATACCACGAATCTAATTATGGTTTATTTTAAAAAGTCGTTAACTCAAAAACTGTATAAGATATCGAGTTAATTTTTTTTGCAAAAACTCTGTTGATCTTTA
Source organism: Stenurella melanura (assembly GCA_963583905.1). Taxonomy (NCBI): domain Eukaryota; kingdom Metazoa; phylum Arthropoda; class Insecta; order Coleoptera; family Cerambycidae; genus Stenurella; species Stenurella melanura. The sequence goes on from OY757316.1 coordinate 45,066,539, forward strand.
GACCATATTTCATTCGTATATAGTATATAAAAAAATTGAATATTTAATATAGTTGCCCGCACGTCGAAATTTCAAACACACAAATTTCGTTACTGTGATTTAGGATTTATTTAGAAAAACACCGTAAGCGAGTTTGAAATTTAATTAGTACAGATAGATGCGCTCATGTCAGTAGTATATAAATTTAAAAAATCAAATCAATATCGCATGTGGTTCACTCTCTAGCGAGAGGTATACGTTTAAAAACACGAATTCTTGAAATAACATTTCGCCATCTTTTTTTCTTGTGGAGAAGTTGTGCAATCGTCAACAAAAGTCCAACAAGCCATTTCTGATGCCCATTAGGACCTTCTTTCGATATCCGAGCTCAAAAATTATTTACCTTGCTGGAATGGGTTACTTGGCGATTTAGACGGCTTTCGAAGGCGTGGACCCTCTACTAGGGCAAGCGTTAATTCGTTAAGGCGCAGACAATATTGAATAATTAGAAAAAAATATTAGATAAGTATTAAGATATGTACGTAATATTACGTGAAAACAAAGCTGACGTGCTGTACATTTCAAATATACAACACATTTTTTTTTACTTTTTCGGAAAATCGCCTCCTGCAATTTTTCCACGACCAAGTCAAATCTTCTTCTCTTTTGATGGGGCATCGTTTAAAATAGGTCGTAGCTTTTAGCAACACATTGCAAACGGAATGACACAATAGAGGCAGCATTTATTTCTGCGAGGAATTGTGATACATACACAAATTAATTTATTTTCCTTCTTTTTGTGATTATTCTTCCTCACTACTTACATTATTTGAGGTGCACTCTGCAACTTTTTCATCATCTATCGTCTCGTCGTCTGTTTCTATTTCAGCCTCTGCGACGTCTGGCCCGCCTATATCATTGTCGATTTCGCAAATAACCGATTTCTCTTCAACATTTTAGCAGTTATCATTATTATATCGTAAACACATGTGTTCCAACATTAATCTATGCTTTCTGCAACTATTACTTTTGCAACCGCTTTCGCATCTAGACGTTATATTTTGATGATGTCTTCAGGAATCATTGGATCGGAGCTATATATAGGTTGCAAAGTGACGATCTTCCAGCCTCATTTTTCGGGATCAAGTTCATTTCCAAGCCAGGTTAACAATTGCAGGTAAGTCCGATAGCAATGTTGAGCTGCAGAATTTTCAGTTAGTGGAATACTCCCTAACTGCAAAGATAACTTCGTGCAGTAATAAAACGTTCTGTGCCTTCGCCAAAAATGAGCTGACCGCAGAGTCACCGAGGACGCCGATTCGGAATCTCCACGAACACTGCTGCGTCGAACGGAACATGATTTTACGGAGCCCAACAAAGTTTGGCTTACAGTAAATAATGCGAGGTCGATGATTGCGAAATATTTTTTATATTAAATTGTAAGTCTTCAACTAATACGTATGCAAATTTCAGCCCTTAAAATCGGTAATTATAGGAGTACTCATTTTTCGGAAAAAAATTATCTCAGCTCCAGAAGGTCGTAGAGTATTTTTTTTTCTTCAAACTTGTAGAAAATTAGCAGCTATCGATTGGCGCTGATGGCATTCCGATTCAATTTCACAGTAAAAAGATAATTGAAGTTTTTGTGGTTATCTTTGTTCGACATTTAGGTAATTCTTTCGCATATTTGAAATTATTTAACAATGCGCACACTAAATGCACATGTTATTATAACTCTTCAAGAAAATTTTAAGCCTGAAAACGTTTCGGTAAATGTTCCGAAAGCTAAGTAAATGAAATTCTACAAAATCGCCTTATTTTTCGAAAAAATTGGTTATTGCAAAAACTGATCAATTTCTTGCTATTTTTCAAATACGCTCTTATTGTACTCACCAAGAACTATACTTTCAGTGACTTTTATTAAATAGTCTTTTTCCTTTTTTTTAGATATAAACAATTGAAAAAATATACGATTTTTAGCGATTTCTTGAAATAAATAATTTATTTGTAAATTTATTGATATCGAACTGAGCTTATCTTATGGCTATTAAAATGTTCTACACATTTCGTACAAAGTCTAATTTTTTTTTAACACGAAAAACTGTTTTTGGGTCTCTTTTGACCCCATTTTGAATGATTTCTGAAACACCGCTGGTCCAAAACTAGCTCATCAAATTCTGCAGAATTTTTCCTATCTTTTCCATATTTTACTTTGCGGATGGCACGGTTGGCAAAAAAACGAGGTATTTTCGACAATTTGATTGGCCTTACCCACCAATGCATCAGATATTTTTATTTTGATGCAAAACAGTGTAAGATTTTTAAATTTACCAGAAATGTCAAATTTCTACCGAAAATACGATTTTTAAACCTCTAGTATAATATTTTGTTCATTCTAATACGCAAAAATTTGGAAAACGGCTCTGTAGTAGCTTGTTGGTAGGTAACAGCGCTGTATTTGATATTTGGATGGCTGGTATTTATTGCCGTTTTTATGTTCATTAAACGAATGAAGACAACTATATACAGTTTCGAAATCAAAATAATGAACTGTAGATAAACCAGTTAATACAGAGTGTCCCATATTATTTGTACATGTCCGTATAGTAGAAAAATGATGTAATGTAATTTCCTTTGGGGCCATAACGGTTTCTTTACAGTCATGGTTTTATTTAAAAAAATTGATTGTTTTACTGTCTCTTTAACACTTCATAATTTCCTAATCTTATCGGCACACCTTATACAGATACTCGAGTCAAATTGATAATATTAATACCCTGTGATTACCACTTTCTTTTTTTATTAAATTATACAAACTAAAAATCCTCAAATGTACACGAGGGAAAGCGTTATCACTTCAAGCTATTAATATGAATATCTATCATACCTAAAGATGTAAAGCTATGTTTAGATAATTAATCGTTCCCACGTAGATGAAATGAAAAGTAAGGTTCAACAATTGCCTGTAATATTATTTCAGTTGCTTTACACATCGATAGAAATTTTACACATCCTGCCAACATAAGTCTGCGTATGGCGAATATGTTGGCGTGGACCTAGCTTTAAACCAGCCAAGGTATTCAAAATTGGCAAGTATCAGAACCCAGATTTATTGTTCCCTACCGAGTGCGCCAGTTTTAATAAATATTACCAACGTTATGATGGCTTATGTATGGAAAAATTGCGTACTCATTGACTAAAATGATGTAAAAATTAATTTTACATCGATAATTAATGAAAGGTAAGCATGCATGTAATTACCTAGATTTTTTCTTTTTTCCAAACTAATCTAAAAAAAATACCTACCGTTTACAACAAATGCGTCCTATTGTTTAAAGGGTCTGACGAGATGAAGACGACAAAATAACTTAGACAATAGCAAATAATTAATGTTTATTTTCTACAACTTTACACAATGTTAGAATATGTAAAATTAATACATGTCAAATACAAAATATATAAACATTTTCACAGCTTCGCAATTTACTCTAATATACACAGACAAGACAATTCACAAACAAAACAGAAATTTGTTTAATTGGCAGCAACTACATTACAGTTAATCCTATTTTATCAATAGAGTTAAATCTGCAGTGTTCTTGAAAAACACTTCACAATTGTAATAATCAAATTATTGAACCATTTCTGATAAAATTACTTATGTTTATGTTCTAAAATGGATTCGATTAACAAATATATGGTTTCTGAACGTTTTAGGTAGGTAAGTAGGTGTTTAAATTGAAATATATTGTCAAATCATAAATATTTACAGGAATATTAGGAAATGTGAGTGAAGGGATAGATTTTCGAAAAATATGTAAAAGTGAGGAATGAAGGAGGACTCTGAATGCCCTCGGCTTCGCCTCGACCATTTTAAAACCACATCGTACCTAACTGAGCGGCAATGTGCACATTTGATAAGAAAAAAAATTATTTTGAACTGCATTCATTTACTACCCTCCTTTTACGAATTTATCATACAATATAAATCTATCTCAGACTAGGCACGGAAATGTCACCTTTTTGAATGACATCTTTATATAGTCTCCACCACGGCCATTCTACCACCCAACCAGAACACGCGCACAACACACAGCTGCACAACAACCAGTCTCCGCGACATTGCTATCTGCTGTAGCTGAGACGTGAACTCAGAAGATACCATAGCGACTAGTCACATTGCTTTAATCACGATCTAGCTTACTGCTACCATATCAGTAATACTTTAAAAACGACACTAGACAATCATACCTAAGCCAGAGTTCGAACCAGTTAGTATTAGAAATAATTTAAATAGGAAAATATTAATAGATTAAACTAGAATCACAGTAACAGCTGTCTTATATTCTTAAAATTTTTACGCTTGATAAATATTTAACAAAAACTTTTCCACTCATGTCATATTACACTGAGATGTAGCTCAGTTGTATAGTCAAGTAGAACTTGAATTGTTTATATAATTGAGTCAAATACATACAGCGAAGTAAAACCTTTTACTTGTATAATATGAAGAAAATCCTTCTATTTGTATGAATAAAAATTTAAGCAAAATGTTTTCCTCTTAGATAAAAGTAAATGCTTCCTAAGTTGAGAATTTGCTCAATATCCAAGTAAATGTATATTCATAATATGTATCTTTTACTTTAATATTAGAGCAAATCCTTAAAAAATGATGCGTCTAGTCAGTATAACACTCACGCGTGGAGAAAAATGTCATACTGTTTAAATTCTGTTGCCATGACTGAAGTGGCCACTGTATGAAATGAGAAAGACTATAAACTTCGAAGAACACCAGCTACAGATAAATTCAAATGCTTATGTCGCTTTGAAGAGAATAATGTACATTGGTTAGCAAATAAGTTCTTGGGTGAATCTGTAGAATCTCGAGATGGTGGGCTTTCTTCTCTACGAGATCCCCGATATCAGAACGGAATTGGTGAGGAACTTGGGTCATCTCAAGCTACAGTCTGGCGAACTGTAGATTTTGTTGTTGATAGTATAGTTGATCAGACCAAATGGATTAAGTTTTCTTCTACTAATAACGAAATCATGAAGACAAAGGAGTTGTGGCAAAGTAAATTTCGATTTCCAACAGCAATTGAAGTGATTTCCTGCACTCACGTATGGATTCTGAAACCAAAGTTACATGGCGACGAGTACATAAATCGCAAAGGTAAACCTACTTTAAATATTCAAGCAACATGGAACGCTAGAAAAATGTTTACAAGCGTAGTTGGCCCGAATCCGTTCATGAGTCCCGAATTTGGAAAAATTCCCAGATCAGAACAATCATGTCTAGAACGAAGAACACAGTTCTCCTCGCTGAAGATGAATATGGATTAGAGCCTTGTTTGATGACTCCATTTTCTAACCCACCCGCTGGTGATGAAAGAAAGTTCAACATATATTTAAAAAAGAAAAGAGTTACAGTAGAACTCTGTTTCGGTCAGCTCAAGGGACGATTAACTATAGTTGCACGTGTCGATTTGCATAACATAGCTAAACTTATAAGAGATGCTGACTTTGAACCAGATGAAGATGGAGAAGAATGACGTTGCTGCTTATGTAGAAATATGGATCAGAATGTATGGTGCCTTCGACGTGAAGGACAAAGAGTGAGGCAAAATTTTGCTTGGAAGTATAAGGTAATGATTATAATATGGATTGAAGGATTTGCTTATAACTCTTACCTTTTACTAAAAGGAAATGCTTTTACTATTACCTTTTCCTTCTGAGCAAATCCTTATTTTTATGAATTTGACTCATTAAATCCGACAATAATGCGAAAACACTAATATGCTGTAGGTGTGAATACTACAAATATTGATATAATAGGATTTCTTACTTTCATGCTGCAGAGATAAAACCTTAATAATTACCTATAACTTAACATTTATAAGCTTATTTCATGTATCCGTTCAATAACACTTATACAACAAAATGCAGCTATTATGTCGCCTACTAAAACAGCTGGTATTTCACAGGTACATTGTGAGTACAGTATAGAACAATAAAGATTTTAACTCTACAGTACAATGGATTGTTTGTTACACAAAAGTGATCTACTGTGCACTAGGTAGGAGTACTGTCAGCGGTAGGGGGTTCGGTTCCTATTGTATCTAAAAGTAAAACACATGTTAGTAAAAAGCTAATATACAATACACACAAATAATTGGAATGAAATAATAATCTTAAAGGATATGTATTTTCTTATCCGCTTCTCAAGTTACCAAGGTAACCCCTTGAAAATCAAGGATGGTTTTGTTAGGTGAATAGAAACGAGCCCCTACAGTTTATAGTGGAATCCGAACCACTTTTTGGGGATAATTTTATAATTAAAATTATTTCGCACTGAGCTGGGCTTGAACCCGAGGTACGCCAGCTTGCAAGTTAACCGCCATTACCATTTTGCCATTTAAAAATCTTATTTTATTTAAATAAGTTCACATTTCAACAAATATTTCATTTATTTTATTTTTTTGTATTATTGTTTACAACGTAATATCTAGAATCCGATATATATTTATTCTTCAAAATATACATGATCCGGTTGCCAATGGTAGGCTGGAGATAATTTATTTTTCGTTGTAGGTAATTAAAAAAGCAGCTTTTATTCATGCTCAAAGTAATAGTAAAGAGTAGAGTATTAAGTTAAAGTGTAGTTGAGGTTTTATATTCAAGCAAAAAGCCTGTGTAGATAAATATTTAAAATCTTGTATTAAGAGGGTCTGATGTTATGTTTCAGATACGCATGCAAAGCAAAAAGAAAAACCTGTTGCAGATAGCCAGCTAGACGCGCCAACGCACTGATTACCGTCTCCATTAAACACGGAATTAAGAAGAAAAAGAATAGAAGAAATATTAAATAATGACAGTTACTGTATTTTAAACTTAACAAGGTGGCAGTCCACAAGACCAGTTTCGATTTTGATGATTTTTTTTTAAATTTTGTTTTTTATATTATTTAAAATCAGAAACCGTTTGAAGCGGGGACGGAATTATTTATATTGTTTAAACAATATCTATGATATTTATATAAAAATTTCAGTTTTGCCTGGATTTTTATCGAAAAAATTCTTCGTATATTAATTTTAGGATAAAAAATAGTTACAATAAAGTTTTTAGTAATAATTCAATACTGTAAGTAACTTGTAAGTCATTGTTTATAATAATGTTTGGTACATTGACATATAATTTTAAACTATTTATAATAGCAATATGAACACAATAATATAAATATCTGTTTTCTTTCAAGTATCCAATGAGTATTGTATGAAAAAAAAATTTTCTACATAAATAGCATAAATATTGTTTAAACAATATAAATAATTCTGTCCCCACTCTGACAGGTTTCTGATTTTAAACAATTAAAAAAACAAAATAAAAAAAAAATCATCAAAATCGAAGCTGTTCTTGAGGACTTCCGAAGATTGCCTGTTTTACGCATTCATTGACGCGACTAATACTCTTTGTTTTGTATTTAGTATAATAATAACACTTTATTTACGGACAAAAATCTATTATAAAGCGCTGCAATTTAAAGCAATTTAAAGCTGTATTGCATATTTGTATTTCATGGCGAAAGTAAAAAAGAAAATACAATAAATAGACCAGTGCCAATAACTCTTAAAAAAAAATCTTAGCAGTGTATGAGTGGTGGGAAAATTTAATATTAATGGTGTCTAAATGGGGAAAAATCAATTGGACCGGAAATGGGGTGTGGGTGCGAAAAGGTGTGTTTTTAGGGGTTAAACGCGGTTTTTTCGATTTTTGACAAAAGTAGACCTCCTATCTAAAAAAGTTTAATGCAAAAGTTGTAGATAATTGTGAAATCTAAAACTTTTTTTAACTATTTTTTTAGATAACCTCAAGAATATTGAGAAAAACGCCAAAAATAAATTTTTTGGTTTTTTATTTTTATCTTCCACAAAAATAATTTTTGATGAAATTCAGTAAAAATGTACAGTTTTATGCCTCAAAAGAACTGTAATTTTTTTGAAGTGTAATATTCAGTTTTTGATTTTTTGCGAATTTAATTTGAAAAAAAGGCCTAATTTTCAATCAGAAAGTTGATTAACAAAATTTAATTTTTGAAAATTTCAGGACAGCGTTTTTTTCGTTGAAACCTCTACTTTAAGATGGTCTAAAAAAATCATACTCTTACTATGGAAAAATATTGTTAAAAGTGGAAAAACCAAAAAAACACTTTTTTCAAGATGGATTTTTCCGTAAATGTCACTAATGCCTCATTGTTTATTTAAATGAAGCGTTGAAAGTGGTGCAAAACGGTAAGTTCAATGTAATATATAATAAGGGAACTTTAATTAACCGTTTAAGGTTCTGACTGCTGAAAAAAAAGAAATGGTTTAGTAATTTTACCTAAGAAATTGTTAAAAATTACTATTTTTAGGCAAGAAACAAATTTTTTTATGCTTTATGGGCACTCTCATATTAAAAATAAGTATACTACATATTTTACATTAAATCAATTTACAAAGTAGAAATACATAATCAAAATTTATAATAATCTCTTTCTCTTTTTGGGAAGCTGCTCTACAACATTAGATTCAATACATTGTTCGGTTTCCTCAAGATCTTCGATAAGGTCTTCGACTTCGTCAAGGTCGTCAAGTTCATCAAGATCTTCATTTTCAGTATTGTTTTGAATATTTGTTGTTGCTTTGTTATACTTCTCTTCCGAGTCGCTGATTTCGTCTAGTGGTTGTATTTCAGAGTTAGGTATAACACTTTTCGGCCCCGTGACAATTCGAGCATAGAGTGGAATGCTTTCGAGAGCCGTATCTTTTACTATCACATTCAGTTTCACAGCGGCAGCAGATAGATTTCAGCAAACTTTCAGGAATTAAGTCCTCTTCTGTCATAAAATTGTTTTCAATGTATGTGTGCCCATAAAGCATAAATACATTTTTTTTGCCTAAAAATGGTCAATTTTAGCAATTTATTAGATAAGATTATTTAAACATTTTGGTTTTCAGCAGTCCGAACCTTAAACGGTTAATTAAAGTTTCCATATTACATATTACATTAAAATTACCGTTTTGCACCACTTTCAACACTTTATTTAAATGAACAATGAATAATTAGTGACATTCGCGGAAAAATTGATCTGGAAAAAAGTGTGTTTTAGTTTTTTCCACTCTTGACAATATTTTTCCACAGTAACGGTATGATATTTTACACCATCTTAAAGTAGAGGTTTCATCGAAAAAAATACAGTCCTGAAATTTTCAAAAATCAAAATATTGTTAATCAACTTTTTTTATTGAAAATTAGGTCTTTTTTCAAATTAAATTCGTAAAAAATCAAAATATGGATATTACGCTTCAAAAGAATTACAGCTTTTTTGAGACATAAATATGTACATTTATACGGAATTTCATCAAAATCGAATTATTCTTGTGAAAGATAAAAATAGAAAACCAAAAAATTGGTTTTTGGCGTCTTTCTCAATATATTTGAGGTTATGTAAAAAAAATGGTTCAAATAAAAGTTGTAGATCTCTCAATTATTTACAACTTCTAGATTAAGTTTTCTTCGATAGGAGGTCTACTTTTGCCATAAATCGTAAAAAAACATGTATTACCCCAAAAAACACACCTCTTCGTACCCCCACCACACTTCCGGTTATCTGTTGCGGTCCAATCGATTTTTCCCCATTTGTATACTATTAATCCAAAATTTTCCCACCACCCATATACTGCTAAGAATTTTTCAGATTTTTGGCCTCTGAAAACCGGTTTGGCTCAAGTCTAAAAATCGTTTCTCCCTGCTGTTTGTCTTTAAAATTTGATTTTTCAGAAATACTCAATTCTACAAAATTGAAATATTTTTGAAACATAGTTTAAGCGACATGACACCGTCACGCGTCGTTGTAGAATTGTTGGAAGTACGTTCATTCATGTTCCATCAAATAAAATTTATCGATAGATACATCAACTCTTTTATTAGGTTTTAAGTGTACCTTCCTTTTGAAATATTTTTGAGTACCTCTTATTTCTAGCGAAGATTGAAACAACTATTTTTTTTGTAATATTACTTTTAATCTAGTAAGTCTACGTCGATTTGGTTGCCATATCAAGATAGGAATTCGTGTACATTGTATAACATGGCTCTCAACGTATCAGTGGTCTCTATTTTCCATTATCCACTATACGGGAGATTGACATCGAAAATGCCTCTTTCGGTAAAATAGATATGACTATTGAATAATATCTGAGATTATTCTTCAGTAATTAGATTGGCTGTGTAGTATACTACTAATTATCAATTTACGTACATAATTGAACGTGGAAAATTGCGGAGCCGGATTAAATATTTTTTATTTATAGGGCTCCTGTGGAGAAATCATCCTGTATACATTATTTAAAACTCTCATACTATTCCACAATACTACACACAAACCTGATAGAAATGTATTTGATTTTTGCCACACTTGTGGTGTAAATGATCAATTTTGGTAAAAATTGAAAAACTATAAAAAACGAATTTATAAAACTATACTTTCTTCTTCTATTTGTTGAAACATTTCATATTGAAAAATGATACTACTAATATAAAATCAGAATAAAAAATAGAACATTCTAAGAAGAAATTTCTAAATTTTTATCGTTTGCTTCCTAGATCAATCCGTAAGCGCTAGCGGTACAATTTATTTCCAATAAGCTGATTTTTTATTACCCGGGAAATATTTTGGTTTTAAGTTCTGCCCAGAAAACAAATACAAAATATATTTGTCGCTGGGGGAGCATTTAGATGTTAACGTACCTTCTTATTCCTATTGTGGCCAACTCCAAAAAGTATTTCTGATTTCTTGCAGTCTTTGTAAACTACACTCTAAAGAGAAGAACATAAAGAGTTAGGACATATGTATTAACAGCAGTATTGGTATTAAATATAATTAGAGGTTTAGTACAGGGACCATGATAAGCATATGTGGGGGAATCCGAAAGCAGGATTGGGTGATGATGAATGTAAATACATTAAATGTTATGGCATGGTTGGGTTGGTTTTAATATTAAACATGGCACACTGAGGGAGGATCAAGTTAATAAGCAACATTAGGAGTGAAGAGAATAAATGAGAGGATGAAAGCGAAAGTCTCGAAAAGTTTGACTGCGTTGTTGATAGGAATATTAAAAAACGCGCTATAATATTAAAATAATTGAAATTTTAGTAAATCGAGCAACTCGATTTTCATGTAATAAGTTTAGTTCAAATTTTGAACATACCAGATATACGTCATAAGGAAAAATGTGTGTGTAAATGGCTTTTCTCTGCTATGCATCTCTTGGGCTAAGTATTGCTTGTACGATTTAATAGTAACAAACTAAAGATTGTATGATTACTTAAGTAAGCAAATCGATCCTACATTTAAAGATTTTACCCTTACGACTGATATTTTAAAAATAATCCGTATGTGATGCTTTTTTTGAATTATAAATGGAGAAGAAATTCAAAATTTTTGAAGAGATCATCTTAAAAAACAAGTAAAAATATATACATAAAGCCGACGAATCAAAATTTACACAAAAATATTCAGTCATTATAAATGACATAACGAGATGAAATATTACTAATATTTCACAATTTTATCGTTTTTATATTGCTTGGAAATGTTTCATTAAGTCTTTACTACAATATAACATTGTATTGTAAGAAAAAGGTTTTACCTTCTGTGGGTCCTTCTAATGTTTATTTCAATCAATAAGTTTTAATTGTAAAATCACTTGTTTTGTATTATTTATTCAAATAAACATTATTATTATTGTATAGTGTGGCTCACTTAAGATGAAGGCACCCTTATATCTCGCTTATCTAAGGGGGTCGATTTTCAAGAAAAAGTATTAGCGATTTTTTTAGGAAAAAACTAGTAAGATACACTTAATCAACACTTTTCGATACCCCTTTGTACAAAATTACATCGTAATGGGTTCAAAGGTGTTTGGGATAGGGGCCGTCAAAGCAACAATGTTTTGAACTAAAAATAGTTACTTCCACATCCACGTAGTAAAAAAAAATTTTTTTTTTCTTGAAATAGGTTTAGAATGTCATGAAACGTCGAGATTTTAAATTTGAGTGAAAAAAAATTTTCTGTCTGTCTGTCGGTCTGTAGGTCTGTCGGTCTGTAACTTCTTTTTGCCCGCACGCTTTCTCCGGAACGGTTTAAGATATTGACTTGAAGTCTTGTATACGTATATGTTATAACGAGATCTTGAACTGGATTGTTTTTTGAAGATATCCGGTGAAGGGTTGTGGGGTAAACAGGGGCAAATATGGGGAAATATGTAAAGCAAGCTGGTAAGAGTACAGAAACTTGAAATTTGATGTATGTACTACAAGCCAAGGCCTCAGATTTTTTATAATATATTTCAACCCCCCACCACCCCTAGTCCATTATTAAAGGGGTTGATAAAATAAAATTGAGATACTCATTTGAAATTTAGTACACGTATGTACTATAACGACATCTGGAACTAGATTATATTTTGAGATGATTCCTTTGAAGGGTTGGGGGTGAAATAGGGGTAAATAGAGGAATATAAGTAAAGCAAGTTGGTAAGAGTACAGACGCTTGAAATTCGGTGTGTGCACTAGAAGCTAGTCTCAAATTTTCTTATAATATTTTTCAACCCCCTACCACCCCTACTCCATTATTGAAGGGGTCGATAAAATAAAATTGAGATATTCATTTGAAATTTGGTACACGTATGGATTATAATGACATTAGGAATTAGATTATATTTTGAGATGATTCCGTTGAAGGGTTGGGGGTTCAATAGGGGTAAATAGGGGAAAGTAAGTAAAGCAAGTTGGTAAGAGTACAGAAATTTGAAATTAGGTGTATGTACTAGAAGCCAAGATCTCAGATTATTTATAATATTTTTCAACCTCCACCACCCCTACTCCATTATTAAAGGGGTTGATAAAATAAAATTGAAATACTCACTTGAAATTTGGTACACGTATGTATTATAACGACATCTGGAACTAGATTATATTTTGAGAAGCTTCAGTTGAAGGGTTGGGGGTTAAATAGGGTTTAATAGGGGAAAATAAGCAAAGCAAGCTGTTATAAGTACAGAAACTTGAAATTCGGTGTATGTACTAGAAGCCAAGTCCTCAGATTTTTTTATAATATTTTTCAATCCCCCACCACCCCCACTTCATTATTAAAGGGGTTGATAAAATATAATTGAAATATTCACTTGAAGTTTGTTACACGTATGTAATATAACGACAGCTGGAACTAGATTATATTTTGAGATGATTTCGTTGAAGGGTTGGGGGTTAAATAGTGGTAGATACGGGAAAATAAGTAAAGCAAGCTGATAAGAGTATAGAAATTTGGGATTTGGTGCATATAGGTACTAGAAGCAATGGCCTCAGAATTTTTTATAATATATTCCATTCTCCCACCAACCCCACTCCCTTATTAAAGGAGTTGATAAAATTAAATTTAGATTTTAAGTTTGTTACACGTATAACGATATCTAAAACTAGAATATAATTTAACATGATTGCGTTGAATGAGTGGAGGTAATTGGTGGTAAATAGGGAAAACTAAGTAATGCAAGCTGGTAAGAGAACAGAAACTTGAAATTCGGTGTATGTCCTAGAAGCCAAGGCCTCAGATTTCTTTCTAATATTTTTCAAACACCACCATCTCCGCTCCATTATTAATGGATTTGATAACATGTAATTGAGATATTTACTTCAAAGTTAGTACACGTATGTATTGTAATGACATCTGATTGAGATGATTCCATTGAAGGGGCGGGATGTGGTAGGTTGTGAATCGAAGAAAATAAGTAGGGTAAACTAAAAACTTCATTTTTAACGTATATGGTAGAAACCAACGCCTCAAACTTTTCTATGACATCTGCTCCAAATATTATTAAAATTCTATGACTAATAATTTCCACATACTAGAGTGCAAATCTAGTCAAGATCTTTCCTTTAAAGTGACTTGGATGAAAAATCTGGATGTGGAAGTAGTGATTCCTTAGGCAGCGGTTGTTTATTTAATCATTTCTTTAAATAATTTGTTGTAATATCAATTCAAACTAGCATAATACGTTATTCTAACAAAAAATGGAGAATACGTTTTTTCCATTTGAGAATCCGTTTCACAGATAAAAATTATTTTTAATTGAAAAAAATGTTTTTTTACGGCCCCTATCTCAAACACCTTTGAACCCACTACAATGTAGTCTTGTACAAGGGGGTTTCTAAAGGTATTGATTAAGAATATCTCGCATTTTTTTGTCTACAAAAATCAATACAAATTTTTTGAAAATAGGCCTCCCTTTTTCCATCCTAGAATCGGACTGTTCTGACGAAAACCAAATGTCTAGAGACTCGTTTTATGGGTATTTATTCACCGCCAAAGTTTAAAAATATGCGGATATCAGATAAGCGAGATGGGGTCTTCAAGTGAATCACACTGTATATACCTAAAAGTCGTCTCTGGGATTTATCGCTAAAATTATAATACACAATGGTACACAGGATGAAGTAATCATCATTAAAACTTACCGGGAGGTTCTTGCATTTTATAAAATTGTGAAAGTTCAGCTCCAGAACACAAAGGCGTATCAACAGGTACTGTGTTATCAAATTTAGAATAATTCACCTCGTACCCTTGCCTGTCTTTATTATAAGCTACAACAGGTTCGAACCTATGTCCCCACAACACTTCACTGGCTAAATAACTCGACCTTGCTTGCGTGGTTTGACCCGTGCTTTCTATCGTACCTTCCAATATAACAACGATTTCGAATCGATCGTGAAGCATATCACTAGCTGATAGATAATAAAAAGGCGAATTATCATCTATTCTATGTACGATTGTCATCGGCCAGATGAAAAATAGATTTCCATCGCAACCATCCGCATTAACTGCCAGTTCTGTTTGGAAATTATTTAAAATTTCCCCCTCCTTAGTTTTCTTGGCGCGTATTAGCTGTGCTCTTATGCTAGCTCCGATGATGTGACTTTTTCTCATATCCCCCACTCGGAACATCAAGCACAAGTAACCTTCACGTTGGCAAATCACTGCGTTTTTGGAAAATTGCAACGTTTGTGTCCTTAGTTTTGGTCGAGTCATTTTCGCGAACACAATACCAACCATAAAGGCTTGTATGATCATCCCAGCGATGCTCTGGAGGCACATAATGAATATAGCTTCTGGACATTCTTCAGTGGTAGTTCTTACACCATAACCTGTGCAATAAAAATAATATAATTTGGTGAAAGGACCACGCACAAATTGTATGGAAATTGGGTTTCGGTAGAATCGTCTGCGTTTTTGGTATATTGTAGCTTTTGTTATCCTGAACAAAAGTCTCCATGGCCACGATCTCCACATTCAGTATTTTGGCTCCAATGGAGTATCAGGACTGCATATTTCCATCATAACTTACTACTTTGAGTAGTATTATAACATTTCAGGTTGCTGAATTTAAATTTAATATCAAATAGGCGATATTGACAGCTGGCACCTGTCAATCAGCTGTCAATTAGCAAGTACTTATAAAAAAGTGAAAGTCAATGTATAACTTTATGTTTTTGAGGTTACTGAATTCAAATCTGATGTCAAATAGATGATATTAACAGATGGCAGCTGTCAACCAGCTGTCAAATAAGAGGTAATTGTAGAAAGTTAAAATCAATGTATAATTCTTGTTCTTGAGGTTGCTGAATTCAGACCTCACGTCAAATAGACGATTTTATAGTTGGCAGCTGTTAACTGAGTGCCAAATAGCAATAGGAATAGGTATATAGATATTCCTTGCTATTTAACAGATAGCTGACAGCTGTCAACTGTTAATATCATTTGACATGAGATCTGACTTCAGTAACCTCAATAACATAAAGTTGATTGATTAATTTGCCAGCGTAAGTTGAGCATTGCCGCCGATTCCGGGCATCCCGTTCCAACACGCAGCTTGGTTCTTCGCCGAACACGCGTAACGGACGGCCAAACCGCATGCCGGAACCAAACCTCAGATGTTTTGTATACCGCCGGATCGGCTGCATACGCCGGGTTGGACATGGAACATGCTTGTTGTCAGAAGCGAGAGCCACATGACGAATGGGGTAGGAATATAGGATGGAAAGTGTAGGTGTTTGTGACATGCTTCTTTTAAGTTTCCATGCTTTTTTCTTTGTTTCCATCTGTCATCATCGGATGGGGAAGTGTAGGCGTTTGAAAGATGCTTCTTTTAAGGTTCTATCCATCACCATCCCCTTATTTATTCCTCCTCCAAGTCTTCCATTTCCTCTGTTTCCGAATCTAGCAGTGTGCACCTCCATCTGCACACTTCCGTTCATTTCGTTTGTCTGCCAAGCCATACATACATTCGCTCGCTGCAGGGAGCCTCTTTCTTTATTAACCGTTCTACAGGTAAATAACCATTTACGGTGGAAGTCCCTATCTCGCGGTAAAGAAACTTCTTAAGGCGGGTTTTGAGTAAGAGACCCGAGAGAATATTTTGCATACCCTGTATATTAGTTTGTTTCTGAAGTAATTACATTCAACTGCCTCTTTCCAATTCCGGGTATTTCTTATTTCAATACCAATATTTAATACCTTTTCAATTTTACTTTTAAATTTTTTTCTCTTTTGTGTGATAAACTAAAAAATCGGTAAAGGTATTTACACAGAACTTCCCTCTTTATTTGTGCATGGCGGTCATTCTAAAAAATACTTACATAAATAATTACGAAATGACGTTAAAACAATAATCGGAATATAGATATCACTATTATTACAAAGAAAACCTAATAAGTTTTGGTTAAAAAAATATACAAAATGCTCATCCAACAGCAAAAGTTCGATACTAAATAACAGGACAGGTGCCAAATATGGAAGGCTTGCGCAAATACCTTTACAAATGTTCACCACGACTGAATTATTTCTTGGGATGACCACCCTGTACATTTTTCAATAAAAGTATAATAATAGGTGCATATGCCAAATATTATTGCCATCTGTCACATTTTCAATTCCACATTCACGTAGTGGAGTAGAAGTAGTGGTTAAAAAATTTCATTTTTTTTTTAATTATTCAAAAATGTTGGTACAAAAATTTTCAAAATATTTTTCTTCTGAAATAAATAGGTTTAGAATGTCGTGATGAAACGTGAAAATTTCGAATTTGAGCAAAAAGAAAAGTTTCCTTCTATTCCATAGTAGTGGTAATTTCTTTTTTTTTTGAAATAGGTTTAGAATGCGATGAGACGTGACAATTTTAAATTTGAGTAAAGAAAAAATATTTTTCCATCTATTTTAGTGGCAAAAATTTTTTCAAAAATGTTGGTGAAAAAAACGTTCAAATTTTTTTTCTGAAATAGGTTTAGAATGTCATGAAACGTGAAAATTTAAAATTTGAAAAAAAAAAATTTCATTCTAGTGGTAAATTTTTTTCCAAAATGGTAAAAAAATTTTGTAAATTTTTTATCCGTAATAGGTTTGGAATGTAATGAAACGAGGAAAATTCAAATTTGACAAAAAAAAATTCGTCTATTTTATAGTAACTAGTTATAAATAGATTAAAAACATTTTCAAAAAATGTTTTAAACATTTCAAAAATTTATTTAAATTTGTTTGAATAGGTTTAGAATGCCATGAAAACGTGGAAATTTTAAATTTGACCAAAGAAAAAAAATTTTCCATCTATTTTAGTGGTAAAAAATTTTTCAAAAATGTTGGTAAAGAAAAATTTCAATTTTTTTTTTTTTAAATAGGTTTAGAATGCCATGAAACATGGAAAACTTTAAATTTAAACAATGGAAAAAAAAATCCTTCTATTTTGGTGGTAAAACATTTTTCAAAAATCCCAAAAACCCAAGCTTCAGGTATTGATTTTACGTAGTGCCTCAGCTAAGCACTACATTTTAAACGCTTATTTATTTTATTGTTGGCATTATTAACGTACACTTTACCGCAATTTTTTAAGTATTAATTCGGTGTGTGCTTTGTTCTTCTATTGTTATACTTCACGTTACGCAGAACTTTTTAATCTACCGATGACTTAAATTTTATCGAGTTTGATGGCGTTATATTATTGTATTATTGTGGCACAGCCACTTTCCACTTTCGAATCCAGCAACCTCAAGAACATAAAGTTATACATTATACATTAATTTGAACTTTTTATAGTTTCTTATTATTTGACAGCTAGTTGACAGCTGCCAGCTGTCAATATCGTCTAATTGAAACAAAGTTGTACATTGATTTTAAATTTTCAAATAGTTCCTTGCTATATGACAGTTGACATCCGCGAATTGTTAATATCGTCTCTTTGACATCAGAGTTGAATTTAGCAACCTCAAAAACATAAAGTTAGTTATTTCATTAATTAAAATATGCGTTATAAAAATGTTATAAAACTACTCAAAATAGTAGCCTATGATGGAGCTATGGAGCTTTGGTGCTCCATAGGAGCCAATATACTGAATGTGGCCATGGAAACTTGTTCAGAATGACAAAAGCTAGAATATACCAAAAATTCAGAAGATTATATCGAAATCCAATTTTCATAAGGTCTTAAGGAAAAATATTCAATGAAACTTTTCTTTTATTTGTTCGCAGTAAACGGAAAATTTTCTTCGTACAATCCCAACATTTTAGTAAAATAAAATTAGACATTTCTGTAAACACAATTTCTAACTAATTTTTTCATTTACAGATAAGCTTTAAAGTACCTATTTACTTTTCAAGAAATCTGAGTCCCGACTATAAGGGGCCAATACCTTTATAGATGAATTTAAAAAATAAGTCCAGTATTTGAAAATATGAAATTTTGGTAATCATAAGATTTTGAAAGTATGTTTCCTTTTTATTCACAAGGTTCTACCTGGGTAGATATTCTGTATCGATGTGATGTGATGTGAGCACACATTTTCATGAGAAAGTGGGCGGAGTTATCTTCAAAACCAAAATAGCGTATTCTGTAACTGTGGGAGCGGTCACATCACGCCAAAAATTGGGGAACTTGCTTCTCTTGGTAAATTTTAGGGAACGGGATCGTTCACCCGTGAGAGGATGAAAGTATAACCTCACTTTTGGGCAAATTGTCATTTTATTTGGATGACGGTGGCATGATATTTGTTTATTTGAAGTTATTTTCGTGTTAGATCATAAAATGAGTTTTGTGTTTCTTAAACTGTAGGGATTAAAGGGCGATGAATATTGCCGATGTACTATATTATCAATGAGGCACTATGAGACCTTCAGATTACTGAAAAATCCTCAAAAAGAACGACAACTTCATTACACGAGCAGCTTTTATAATTCAGTAAATAAAGAACATTCGTGGGGATATTATACAAGTCAGATTAGGTTTGTTCTGGTTTTGAGAAATACCCTGTCCGAGGACATCAGGCACATGCGCAGTTAGTAAAACGCGTCCTGAACTTACTAACTGCGCATGTTCCTGACATCCGAGGACTGGCATTTCTCAAAACCAGAAGAAATCAATTATGTACAATCCAATTATTATAGGTTTGTTCCAACATCCAGTTTGATCGTCCGTTGAACGGTCAAATGGAGCCGCCCAGTCATGGCAAGAATATGCCACAGCGATAGATAGATAAATAAA
Source organism: Stenurella melanura (assembly GCA_963583905.1). Classification (NCBI taxonomy): domain Eukaryota; kingdom Metazoa; phylum Arthropoda; class Insecta; order Coleoptera; family Cerambycidae; genus Stenurella; species Stenurella melanura. The sequence goes on from OY757316.1 coordinate 45,086,143, forward strand.
CGACTGAGCGACTGCTTTTCACTGTTCAGCGGGCGATTAAACTGCGTGTTGGAACAAACCTTATATTACAAATTAAGTTTACTTTTCTTCATTGCTCCGAATTATTTTTATTAGTTTCCAGGAACAACATTTAAAGTGGTTGTTACTCTTTTCCATATTTTTTGGCATATTTTTGTGAACTGATTTGTAAATGATCCACAGAAGCTGTAGTTGTTTTTCCGCCTATTTAATCAAAATATATTGTAAGGCACTATTCATCGGGTTGAAACGAATTTTTTTGATGTCATTATTCTTAGCCCAACAGAAAAATATGTCACTTTTACAAAATAACAGATATTGCACTTATTTTGAACGTCAGAAATTCGAATTTTGACAAGATGCATTTCCCATCATACAACGCACGACCTTCGATCATGGCGTTGTGGCAATTCTATTGGTTGAAATGTAGGAGCAACTGTTGGCAACGTTGGAAGGATCACTTCACGTCTCCGCGTAGTCACTATAGTTACAGAATGGTATTTTTGTTTCCCTGGGATGGGATCGTGATATGAGCTCTCTCCTCTCACGACAAATGCTCACGTTCACTGAAATTACAGAATAGCTACCCAGACGTTTTGTGTTCTAAGTATTATTCTAGATGGTCTCCGCTATGCGAAATAGGTAGAGAGCCGGCTGTATAGATTTCCTATGAATAAGATACATGAAAAATTCACAGATTTCGCAATTCTTGCAACCATCGGGACATTGGAAATGATAACACCATACATAAAACATAAACTTTTTCCGGACTCGGCGCCGCCTCGTCCGGAAACAGCTACGATCCACTCTCGATTGCGACACCGCTCTATTTCGAACTTAAATGAAAACTGGTAACTTGATCCCCTGTGATATATGCAACCCATATTACATTTGCATATATCAGCCGTTGCATATACGACAGTCTCACTCGACCGCGACACCGCTGTCTTTTGACCTTGAACGAAAACTGATAACTCGACCCCCATATACGAACATAAGGATTTCCAATGTTAAAACTTTGTATGAGTGAGTAAGTACTACCACAGACCTACAGGGAGCTACTATTCGTATAAGCAAATTTTGCCCGCGTCATGGAATTTTACTGGAAGTAACGTCAAAATGGGAGGATGCGGGCAAATAAGAAGAGGCAGCCTATTTTTTTTAATAACTAAAAGTCTTGTACTTTAACTTAAAAAAATAATAATTCATGTAAGTATTCGATGAACAGAAAAAAAAATTAATTGAGGGTGTCTCAGGGTTGGGGGCAAATTAAGCCTGGCATCCCACTACAATCTCATTGTATACCTCAAAACCTACATTTTGACGTAAGTTTTATTCATGTATTCGACGACACAAAAAATCGTGACCGGAAGTGACGTCAGAATTCCATGACGCTGGCAAAATTTGCAAAAGTGAAAAGTGGCTCCCTGTATGTCTGCGTAGACGAAGCACGTGTATAAATATCGAGATGATTCACCGTCTAATGGCAGCTACCCGAGAATTATTGAAATTATTGAATGGGGACATCAGTAGTAGGCGTGGCAGCGCCGCACTATTTCTAAAACTTGGCGCGGCTATTTGAAAATACTTTCCGTTTATTTTAAATGCAGTATCATATAAGAAAGTAGAAGATTTACAAAGTTTCATTCCGATGTTATTTATTGTATGTATAATAACATATTTTTCCGTTAATTTATCAAAAGAGGTAAAAATATTTTTTTAAATTTGTCAAAAATAATATAGATACCTGACTCTTAATATGTAGAATAGTGAATGAATATAGTATAATATATTTTGATGAGCGAATACATGTTTTTATTGAATTGAAAAGTAAGAATACTTTATTATTTAATTGTTATATGATGTTGTAATCAGTATTTTTTTTTATTTCAATATTATTTGCCAGGAATGATCTTGCATCATTATTTACGTTATGAGAAGCTCCTTCTCGATCCGATTCAAACTCGAGCAAACCCCACATTCAATAATAAATAGATACTTCTTCTTCTTATTTCCAGCTACAATTCTTAATACACTTTGGCATTTCGTTTTTTTGTGCTAACCCTTTATGAAGCACTTGATCGTCGCAACTTGACATTCTTAAATTGTTAAATAACCGATCTTCAAATCATTTAAATAATAAAATTTACATAATAAACATTGGCAAAAGTACAATGAACAAAGACGAGCCAATCAGCACTAGAGTATAGACTCCAAGCCGCAACAAATAATCTTGCATGAAACTGAAATATTTTGTATAATTTTGAGGAAAAAAAACGGGGGGACACCCCCGCATCACCATTACTTCTCTGCAACTCTAATAGTGCCTGCGGCGCTGATAATTATTAACAATTCGGTAGCAAAATAAAAATCAACCTAATTGACCTTACCCAAGGAAATCACATGATGGAATGAAATAATTATAGGAGAAAGAAGGAAAATATTATTTCTGCCGTCAAATCAAACCTGAATTTTTGAATAGATTAATTGTTACAGAATATTAAAAAAAAAGTTCGGCGTGTGCACAAATTGAACTCGGGAACTCCCGCACCCTAAGCGAGAAAATTACCCATATACCAACCAAGTACCTGAAAATCAGCGCTATAGCACGGAATAAATAGGTTGAAAAGCGGTACAACCAGCACTAATGTGCATGCGGGATTATTTGTTTCCGCTTGGGGGCGTAGACCCTAGTCCAATCAGCCGGAATCTGCAACTACATGCGGCGTTGCCAAATCTATCCTACTGTCTCTCTTACGAGGTGCGATATCTGTTAGCAAATCGATAAACATTAGAGTTTATCGATTTACTAACAGATGTCCGACCTCTCCCGATATAACTACCTTAAGAAATCTGTGTAAAAAGAATGTTTATCTGCTCATATTAGATTATACCTATATTAATCAGTCAACTGCTTTTGGACATGGAATAGTATCCATGAATAAATAGCGTGACACATGACAAAATTGGTTACCTTTCAGTTGAGCAATATTTGCCGTAACAGAAATATTACGAAACTTACAAAGGTCAGGTTTCCTAATGCAGCTAGACGGTGAAAATCAGTAGATGTCTTCACGATGTAGGTCTGAAGACGTTTGCGACGAATTCCCCAATAGCTTTGTTGAGGCCTTGCGTTTAGCAGGTAAGTTTAATGTAGTATTACCCATGTTCATATTCATAACTTGAGTTTCTAATTCGATAATAATGGGCTTGTTCAGCATTTTTTTTTTATTTAATAAATCGAAAGTGCAAGTATAAATTAATGGATCTGCAAAAAATCAGAATCTTATTCGCACGTTTAGTATCTTAAAAACTTTTACAAAATTCCATCTCGCGAAAATGGGGCGTGGCCAGGCGCTACGTCACTATACGCATAGACTCGGCGATCTCAATAGACTTGATGCTCCTTATTGGTTATAATTATAAGTGTTTTCGAAGTATTGTTTGTTTTGCTTACTACTTGACAGTAGGGGAGTACAATTTGGTGAAATGTCAAAAAATTACAATTTTCTCTCGCTCCTGCCAGAACGAATTTTCGATTTCGACCCTGCAATTTACGATTATAATTCATCGCCGACCTTCTCCTTTCCGTAGACACATAGAACGAACTTCCACTCGACGTATTTATTTAGTTACCAGCGTTTAAAAATTCCATGTTTTTCGACTTTTCAGGTTAAATTTGAAAGGTCCCAGAAAGCCATTTTGCGTACGTCACTTGCGTATAGTGACGTCACAAATAAGCGCTCGGTTTTTGCAACTATTACTAATTTCAACTCCTTATATCTCGAGAACGGAAAAAGTTAATAATACGAAATTTTAAGTGTATAATGAGAATATCAAGTACTATATGAAAAAGTATAAAAACCATATAAAAGAATATCATGGAACAAGCCCATTGAGGATACCACCTTCCCTCTTATTCTGTGGTAAATTCTATTACATTTTATAGTATTAAATTTTTCGATTGAAGCTGAATAGTTGTTAATTTATTTACTATAAGAAAAAGTCCTTATTGAGTTTTATTATCTTGACCCGATAGGTTTCTCGCGATTACTTCCATTTAAGGATACAATTTCTACATGCCAATATTGCCAACAATCTTTTAGTTAAACTGTAATCGCCTAATATGATGAAGCCGTCTGACACAGATAAGTCTTACCAGTTCCTTCGAAAACCATACGCCACTCGTACATGATTGGTGTAATTGGAATTCGAAATTACGAACGTTTCCTACAATTTGTGTTTCTATATGTTTAAGTACGGCTAGAACTCGTCATCCGCGCAGCTTCATCATATTTGGCAAATACAGTACATTTACTTTTGTACTCCATTTCATAATTGAAACCTTACTGACCTATGGTATGCTGAGTTTCTATCGAGAACAAAAAACACGAAGTAAATCCGTAAATATTAAGGACACATGGTGCCCAATTCGAATCAGCTTGGTGGATTGGTAAATGGTCCTCTTCAAGATCACCATGGGTGAATGCTATTAGCCACCAAATTAGTGCAAAAATTAACCAAGAGCCTAAAAATCCTATGGCGAATATCGTAAGGGTCCACCTCCACTGAGAATCAACTAGAGTTGTGAAAATGTCCTGCAGGTATCTGAGTCGTCGTCTCGAAATTCGTGATTGAAGGATGTTACAGTCGCCATTCTTGAAAACTGCACGCCTTCGCATCTTTCGAACAGCATTAGGCCTAAAGGATCTCCTGTAAATAATAATCATATTTATTTGAATACGTATAAAATAATTGCTATACATTTATATTAAATAAAAATAATGGTCTACAGTAAACATGGATACTTGTAAAACTGTCCATTTTATGACCTTGTGCCTATGAGAACTTTTGATCAGGAAGATATTATCTACAATTTACTGCAATTTCAGCTAACGTATTGTCTATATGAAGTCCTAGAAATTTTGTGATTTTGACTTGGGCGGAATAAACAACTTTAGTTAATGATGCTGTTTCTGTAAAATTTATAAAAACAGTTCTAGATGTGTTAAGATTCAAGTTACTCATTTAAATCAATCGATAAATTTACTAATCATTATTTGTAGTTTAGAAACAGCATCCGCTAGGGTCAAATCATCACACAAGTAAGTATTGTCGTCTGTAAACATAATGAAATTAGTTACAGTTTATTATTTCAGGAGACCATAATAAGCAAAAATCAAGAATAATTGGGGACTTAAAATGGAACCCTCAGGGAGACCGACATTAATATACGACTCGTGGAAATAGGTACCATTAATATCTACAATTTGTTTCCTATTCTATAAGTAGGTTATCAACCAATGTCCATAGACATTTAATTTCTCCTTAAGCAAGGCGTGGTTTAATATGTTAGATTCCTTGCTTAGGTCCATAAATGTGCTACTGCCGTTATCGTACTTTTGTCTTTTCTAAATTCATTTAGTTAGTATATTAAACATTGTTAAAAAAAAATTGATTTGATGGAACACAATTCTCACAAAGACTTTCGAAATAGAACTAAGCAATGAAGTTGGTCTATAATTCTCAATTTAACTTTTTCGACTATTTTTTTATGAGGGAAAAATGTCTTGCTGTAACGATACATTTATACGATATGTTAGCAGATAATTACTATAGTTTACAATCAACTTTAGTAAAGATTAAATTGAGTCGACTCTTACCGAGTAAGTTTTTCTTAGATTCTTTTTAGTATTATATGCAATGCTTACTTACTGCTCTTACAGACGTTGTATACTCAATCTTTCAAGGGGCACGGTTATAATTCATATCAGTAACTTGTCTTTGTTTATTTATAATTTGTGAGAGAATCCAACAAAACAATCATTAAAGGAATTAGTTATAGTTTTTGGATCTTGCATGATGGTATTTTCTAATTTAAATTCAAATGTTTCTTTGTAGCTTTTATTTTTATTAATAAATTTATTAATTATTGTCCATGCGGCCTTTCCTTTACTGTCTTTGTACATTTTTTTAATAATTTTTACAATAATCTTTATCCGTTATATTTCCTGTTTCTACCATAGTTGCATATAGTCCTTTTATCTTTCTAGCAGATATTTTATTACCTTGAGTTAATCAGGGTTTTACAGCACTTCTAGAATATACTTTTTTTTAACAGGGAGATAACATCCACATGATGGTTTAACCGATTTATAAAAATTTCAAATGTTTCATTAACATCCTTAGTTTGATATATGTCATACCAGGATTCATTGCCTAAATAATGATAACACAGGTTTGCATAATTTTCACTACTAAAAACTCTTCTGTACGTGTACTTGTTCATATTTAAATTTAAAATTATTAAATCCAACATTTATTTCTGATGAGCTCGGTTTCATATTTTGGGGTATACTGGAGTCAATGAAGCTTTTGGGCTCGGAATTCTCGAGCAGCGATTGGATTTTCATGATTCCTTCTGTAACGTATTTTCAAGACTATGTAAATTAATGTAAACAACTATCACTGTTGTTTTTTTATTTGGCGATAGTTTCCCACCCCTTCTAGAGATAGATAGCACACAATTTTTTTTATTTAAATTGATATTTCCCAAGTTATAATGGTTTGAAAATTACGATTTTACCAACAAACAATTCTTTCTTGATAGAAAATGAACGGAAAAGAATAAAGTGTGACATCGTTGAAATTAGAATAACATTTTCTTTCGCATGGTACAATAAATGAATATTGCATCGAAAAATAAGGAAGTGTATGTGCCAAAAGAGCACTAAGGGCGGGTTATATCGACTAAGCTTAAACCAAAATCAGTTTAACCTACGATCAAAATCCATGGTCGCATTTTATCAACAATCATAACTCTACGGACTTTAATCTTTGACACTGATTTATATTTAAGGCTGTATTACCAAGGTCAAATACTGTGTTTACAGTCGTCAATCTTTTAACATATTGTTCTGGAAAACAAACCAACAGAATTCAGATTTGATTTAATTATTAAAACTAGTTAATTTAAATCTATTCTGTATCATATTTTATATTTGAATATCAAATGAAATTAGGTTTCCAAAGTTTTCTCCTTTGGATTATTATACGCGAACGTATCACTCAATCGTCCGTAATTCGTCATTAATTTTTTGCATTCTTTAATGGGACTCAAATATTCAAATAAAGTATGATACTTAGTAGAATAAATATATTAAATGTGAAAAAAAGTTAAAAATCGGTGTAATATTTGCTCCTATAAGAGATTAATACAAAACGTGTTAAATTTTGACAATTTAATTTGATGGTTTACTAACAGAGGGCGAGGCAGTAGCTGTTCGAAGTAACACTACTGCAAATCACTAAAAAGTAGGATCGGGGTTATTTTCTCTTTTCTCTAGCGTTTGAAATAGAATTTAAAAGAATTTTAATTTACTTGCCAATTTAATTCTTAAATTATCATAAAAACTGTATAGCTAGCCAATAGGGATGCTCGCTATTTTTTAATTGTAATAAAAAATGATAGTTCTAAGGCTACAGAAACACGTAATAACCATTAAAACGCCTAATAACTTTTTTTCTTGAAAATAAACTAAAAATAAAAACTCGAGGCTAGTAAACGATCCCTGCAGTGAGAGTAGCGCGCGTGATGTCATAATGCTCATAGCGGAACTCGTATACAAACGTGATATGGATTGTTTGTTTCAGTATTGTTTTATTTCTGTTTTTGTAATGAAGGGAGACTCAAAAATTGTGAAAGTTAATAGAAACAAGTGTTGTTTTGTTCCTGGATGTACAAATACATCAGTAAATAACCCAGAAAAGGTTTTTATACCTGCCACAAAATGTAAAAAGAAAGAAGCTTTGATCCTTTTTTAAACCGATGATATTATTTAAAAACTTTTGTTACCTTAAACGCATTTATCAAAATCGGTCTCTTTTCGCATCCCTGTTTCCAACGTACTAAGCACATTTGATATGGAACACACTGTATAATATACTACTAAAGGTTTGGTACTATATAGTACTTATTACTTATTTATATAAAGCCGTACTTACTGTTTCGCTTTTACACCACTAGATTGAGGCCGATTGAAGTCTATCACCATGGCCAAAAATTCTGAAACCATGGTAACGTCCCCAGTTGACAGATTATGCGAGTCTGCCTTTTGAAAACCTTCCTTGGGTCAACTTGCATTTTACCCCGCCGCTCTTCGAAATTTCAATCGAGATGGAAATTTTATTGCGAGAATATCACTCGAGATAAATATTGTACTGTAAAGGAATGCCACTCCCCGCTTCCCGAAGTATTATTCATTAATTTTTGACAGTAGTATCAATAATTTTTTGTTGATACATCGAATATATCTGAGTCTTGTGATGTATTGATGATTCATATATCGATATATTACAGTTTTTGCCATCCCTAATTCTCATATGAAACGTGCATGAAAGCCTAGCCACTATATTCACGCGCGTTTAACTATGAGCAACATGACGTCACACCAATCAAGGAGCGTTTCGCGCATTCAAATGAATATTCATATTTCTTTAGGGGTTTTCCCATAGAACGGATTTGTTGATTTTTGTAAAACTTTGTAGATATTATTTATAAGACTATTTTTTACCATTTTATAATGTTTAAACAGGATTTAATTTTTTTTGTGAACATCTCTATTGTGTGGTTCCTGTTATATCGGCATAACCATTAGTTCGCTTTCTATTATATGAATTTATTGTGGCGTGCAAACGCACTCTTAACCTAAGTCGATATAACTAAATATCATTCGATCTGTAGAGTGAAATTACTTAGAGAAGATAACATTGGTTCAAGGCGCACAAACCGATATCGCTAGGGCGCTTTCCTTTGTCTAAGCAATTAACTCGATTTTTTGCATTTTATCGGCATCGTAAATTGCGCCGGCGAAATCGGAAATTCAGGTCGGTACGAGTGAATCAAGAACTGCCTTTTTGACATTTATGACAGGTATTAAGTTATTGACTAGGTGGCCGCGAGCCCTAATAGTAAGCTCCGGCTTTCTGCCGATATAGTCTATTTTCTTGAGAGGAACGAAATGGCTATTAGAACACGAAAATTGTGGCAGCCAAAATGAGTCCGACGAATGTCACTCCTGGGACCCTCTGGATTGAGTTGTAGTTGTTGGTTTTACATTACATTGCAACAAGGTTCTTGTATGTATTGAGTCCATCAAAGTACTCAATACATACAAGAATCGTTATTGTGAAATCTGTAAGACAGATAATTGTGACTTAGCCCAGAGGTTCTCAGGAATGCCATTCCATGGCCTCATTTTGAATGTCACAATTTTTGTGTTCGAATAGCCACTCCGTTCCTGTTAAGAAAATAGTACCATACAGTAACTTCTTTTCAGGAGTATTTGTAAATATTGGAAGTTATGTGTTCTCTATTTATTGGACTGCTTGTTTTGAAAAGCTTTATACTTACTTAAATATCCTGGTGTATTTTTCGCTCTTTTTAATAAAATAATTTTTATCAATATCAACTAGTAAACATATCTCCGTATAGTTAGAAATCTTAAGATAAGGAGAAGTTGGGAGATCAATAATCCTCAGAATACAACTATATATTGATGATGGTAATGACAAGCAGTTTGTGGGTGTCATCTGGACTGAGTTCCATATATCACAATACGGGTTCTTGTGTGTATTGAATGCGTACCTACTTTGGTTTATACATGTCTAAAAGTGCATCATAGGTGTATCATGATAGAATGCAGGTCCGGATGAGATACTTCTTGCCACTCTTGTCTTCCATAGTAATTTTTGAGCACTATAAATCATAATGAGGGAACCTAAATATCAAGCTCTCTTCTGACTCAGGAGTTGATGTACATGACACCCTTGAAATGTTGCACGAGTAAGATCCAATGCTGTATTCTAAATTAATAACCCGCAGAGACGAGAAATAAGAAATACTATGTACTCGACGCAAAGTGTATTTGTGTGCATATTCACATAATGGCTCCTTACTTCACATTCTGATTTTTGATATTACTGGTTATTAATGCAGCGTACTGCCTTAGATATTGCTTCTGCAATAACTTTTCTAGGATGTCATGTATATCAACTCCTCAATCAGAAGACTGCTTGATGTTTGGGTCTCCTGAGTATGATTTCCAGTGCTTGAAAATTACTATGGAGGACAATAATGGCAATAATTACCTCGCCAAGTAATGGATTCAATCAAAACACACATGTGACGGACTCGATACATACATAAACCTTTATTGCGATACATACAAAACCAACATCTGGGCTGGGATGATCACAGGAGTGACATCCATAAGTTGCTCGTCATTGCTATCCATTATCAATGTATAGTTGTATTTTGAGTCTGTTTGATATCACAACTTCTCCGTATATGAAGATTTCTAACCAGACGGATGTGTTTACTACATGATAAATACAGTGGATCGTATAACTTTGAATTGTATTTGATTATTCAATAAATTTAGTACAATATCTGTCAACTTGTTTAAAACAGAACATACATCAAAGTCATAAGTACTTTGATATTTATTGAAAAAAAAACATTAATTGTTATGCAGAGCTGTAGCAACAGATTATGTAAGTACCACCAAACAAGTAATTTTTTTCTCACGTCATGCAAGTTGAGTATTGTATTCAAACAAATTGCAAGGAGGGCCAACCAGTACGACTTATTTTCACCGACAGATGCTAAGAATGAAGTAGCCAACTGTATGAAATGTATAAACATACCTGTTAAGCTATTGACTATGTAATTGAATGAGAAACTAATTTTTTAAAGGTATTTTGTTATTTCATATGTTCAAGTGGTGTACCCGAACAATGACAAATCCACAAAGCGCTATTAAATTTAGGCTTGTATTTTTGAGAGCGGAGTGAATTTGTACACTCTTAAGATTTCTAACTACGACTCAAAAACTATGCATTTTTAGTATGTACACATAATACGATCTCTTTGTAGAGAATCAAATTTCCTATTGAAATGGCACTTTACAAAGTCAAACAAAAAATTTGTTTCAACAATGTAAGTAAAAAAAAACTATAAAAGAAAATCGAAAAGTTTCAAATTTCTGTTCTTTTTTAAATTATTGTAAATAACTTTTCTGTCAGTGGATTTAGGTATAGGCATCGGTGCACAAAAAGGAAAGCTGACGTAATTTCCGTCAAAACGGTGACCGATAAAAGTATTTTTGAAAAAAATTGACTGAGATACAGTAGTTCAAATTCACCTAATTTTTACGATCTTACCACTTTGTACCTTTATACTATGTTATTTTTAATTACTACACGCAAAAATTATTTTTATTCTAGACAAGAATTATCTTCGGTTTATCAATGATAGTGATAAAAGCATTTGTTTAAAATTTTGATAATCATATGATCTTAGACATAAAAAACTTTAGTGTTTTACTAATTTATAGCTGACACCTTTTTTGAAAATTACATATCTATTATACTCATCCCATAATGTTTTCGAATTGAATATCAGTATCTTCATCAACATCGTTTTGGTCATCTTCTTCCGTAACTTCTGGAACATTAGCGTTTTCACAATTTAAGCCCATACATTCCTTGAAGAATATGGAGCAGCTAATTCACAATTTTCTGCAGCCGCAATTTCCCTGACAACCTTTTATGCCAGTAAAGTCTGCGGTGCAGGAGGTTTGGTTGTGCTAATTGGCATTAATCCATTTTTAGATTTTTCCAACCCCACTCAAAAGAATTTAAAATATTTTCCATTGTTGAATTTGGTGGTACGTCCTAAAGCCGTGCTGTTTAGTGGCAGCAGAAGTTGGTGGCAAATGGGCTAGAGAAAATTTTGTGCTCTTCGACAATCTTTGAAAAACTTGTAAGCGACAGCTACTTAAATGGTTGGTCTTAATGCCATACAGAGAAATTACGATGTGTTCAGATGCGAAACTGATATCTTCAGAACTTGCATTATTATTTAAGAATACTTCTAAATATTTGTATCATTATCATTGATAAACCGAAAATAATTTTTGTATTGAATAAAAATAAGTAGGTAACTTTGAACGACTGTATCTCAGACAATTTTTATCAAAAATGCTTTTATTGGGCACCATTTTGACTAGAATTACGTCACGTTTTTTTCTTGTGAACTAATGTCTATACCTAAATTCACTCAGGAAAGAGTTGCATACAAATTTAAAAAATGACAAAAAACTGAATTTTTTCTTTTTTCTTTAAATAGATTTCTTGACTTATTTTGTTGAAAAAAATTTTTATTTCTTTATAAAATGCCATTTTGATAGGAAATTTGATTCTCTACAAGAAATTGTATTATATGTATATACTAAAAATGACTAGTTTTTGAATTATAATTGAAAAACTTAAAAGTGGACAAATTTATTTCGTTCCCAAAAATCTAAGCCTATATTTAATAGTAATAATAGTACAATTGAACATATGAAAGAATAAAATACATTTAACGAATTAGTTCCTTGTACCCCTGTTTTTTTTTCGAATAGTCAATAGTCTATGTAGTCAATACAAATTATTGACAAATTTCTTGAAGTCTGCGTTTGTTAAATATACAAAAAACATCTTAACCAAACCCTCAATTCTGTTGGCAATACATCAGGCAACTCAGGCTATTAGTTGTTTTTAAATGCACATTTAAACAAGCTAACCATTATACTCTTCACCAATTTACTGCACTTTTTATATAACTGCTGCACATTTTATAGGATACTCTTCGCAGTTCTTTTGGAAATAATAGCTTTAGATATTTATGGTTTATTTACAAAACATTAAAAAATATACTTTCTTTTTAAATTTAAACAATAAATAACTTTTTTACTTATCCATCAATTTTGTTCAAAAGCAAACGGTTCTTTCTCTAGCTAACACTAACTTACTGTCCAAATTTCAATACAATTGGACTTCTCCTAAGTTATCGTGCTTACAAGAAACGTGACGGGTGGACAGACAGACATATGAACGGACAAACGAGCTTACAGACGGCCAGACAGACAGACAGACAGATGGCCAGATAGACGGATTGATATTTCGAAAGTTATTCAGAATTCGATCACCAATACAGTGATACGAATGTTTGATATGAATATTTTTTCCTCAAGAAGCAATTTGCGTTGCTATAAGTATTTTATGTGAAAAAGATTCATTATATTAGACTTTAAATTATATATGACGTAAAAAGTTATATGAAAATATGAATGGTTAATAATATCAACGTGCAATATTAATTAACCCTGATTACCAAGCTCTGAGGAAGTTTCTGTGTAATAAAAGGAATGGAAAGGATCTAGTATTTTTAATCTCACTGACTATATCAATGGGAATGTTACTGCAATTGCTTTGAAATCGAACGTTGAAAAACCAAGCCAGCGCCAGCTCAGTGGCGCAGTGCTAAAGGAGTTTGGCTTGTATAACCTTTACACATCAGATGTCCCATCCTATCCCAATTCCAATATCCTATTATACGCAGATGATATGCACAGTCGTCTTACGGGCAGACCGTGACGCAGATGCGCAGAAGGTACGGTATCATCTGCAAGTCCTCCTAACATTCTTCAAAAAATGAAAAGTCAACATAAACAACGACAAGATCCAATACACCAACATTACGACATTTAGCAAGCTAAAAATAGACGGAGTTCATTTTATACAAAGTCGTCTTTAAACCATCAATGACGTACGCCTGTCCGGCATGGAATAATATCTCCGCCCGACAACGCAAGAGGATACAGATTACGCAAAATAAATTACTAAGACTACTGACTGAATCTGATGATGATTCGCGAATACATAGACGATCCAGAGTTTTTCGCCAACAAAATACAGCTATCGGCTTTGACGACTGACATGACAAACATACGTGCAGATCAAAATCCAACACATAGACACACCCTGATACATCAAAGACTACCCGTCTATTTTCAAGGACGCTGACCATAACTGATGCCACATATGATAAGACACCACAAAACGCATCAAACTTGTAGCATTTGAAAAAGATACATGATTAATTTTAATTGACTTGCAGTAAATTGACTCTAATTAATTCACTTGTTGGAGTAGAAAGGTACGCAACCACTACTTTGAAGGGCATAGCGGGTTGCATATCGGCAAAAATCTTAACATTCCGAAAGTTAACATATTTTCTTTAAGAATAATTTGAGTTAGTGGCGTTAATGTATATTCTTGTAGTTGAGGTATTACGTAATTGTGAAATTCCGTCTTTTGACTATTGAGTCCTTTGGTGGTGCATTGTGATTGGATCGAGAAAATGTTCTAAGAGTGCGCAAGTTGGCAACACTGAGGAAATTTTGGCAGATTTGTGGTGCTCGCCGAAGACAGAGACGAGGTAGGCAGACGGCGGTCTTGATTTTGTGGAGGTTTTGGGGTTCTACATCGTTATCGCAGCTGTGGATTTGTATAGATGTCCTCATGAATTCCCCACCGTCCTGCCGCAAGCATTCTGTAAGTTCCAGGAAGGAATTCTTTTGGTTACCACGTGTGAGGTTATGTAATACTCTCTATGTGAGGTAAGCGTTTACTTTGTTTAGTTTGGTGTTTTATTTAGTTCTTATTTATTGAAATTATTACAGAGTATTTGGAGAGGCTTATATTTGGGAGAGTCATATATTTGGGTTAGGCCAGAGATAATTTGGGTCAGGCAATTTTTCAGTTTATATAAGAGCCCAGCAGGTTTGGTGTTGTAATTTTGGTTATATGGGGCTTGGTATTCAAAGGAGTAGTAATAGGAAAAAGTCTATTACTCAGAAGTTTAGTTAGCCCGGAGTTGTAGTCGTAGCCAACGTCGAGTACGTCTAGGAAGTGGTGACAAGTCACGCTGCAGTAGTCGAGGAGAATGCCAAGGTTCTGACCAGGTCTTTTGGTTTCATTTTGGTTATACATTTTTAAAGAAATTATAGTTTAATTCAGTGATTCTTGTTCATATATTAAAGTAAATTACACCATAATCTTGCAACTAAACATTGAGCTCTAAGTCTATATATAGAATGATGAAATATTTAAGATTCTTATTGTAAAGCAATGCATGGTACCGTGAGATGGTAATTTATCTTCTACTATGTTACATATATGAAGCGTTTTTAATAGAATATACTTATTTTAGAACATTCATTAACAGCGAAGGTTGCAATTGTCAGCTCATGAAATCTCGTTTTTTACCTAAAACTTTAGTGATGAGACGTAAAGTTAATTCATAGTAAATCTTTAATTCGCTGTTGTAAGTTAAAACTCATAGTTGCGTATTAGCTAACTCGTAGTTGCAAGGTAATCTCAGGCAGAGAGTAAAGTTTGATTTTCAGTGAAGTTTCATTAGATCATGTATACAGAATTTCTTTAACGCATATGAACCACGTTTGGGTAACATCTGAAGTATTTATTCATTTTTGTTGTTGTTGTACACCTCACTTGTGTCATAATAAATGTTTAATGTCTACATGCTCTTATTATTTGCACTAGCGCACCTGATATTTGCCTAGATTTTGAAATTTTATAGTAAAGTGTAAATTTTAACATTGTTAGTTAATTTTAATATTTCCATCGCACGATTACTAGTAACTTAATTTTGTTCCTGGCTGGCAAAATTATTTATATCACTACATTTAGCATTCAGCAGGTGGTGCCCTTTGAATGTCCACGGCCCTATGTTCTCCAACGAAAAACTAGCTGCCATTCGCACAGGTGAAGCCTTTTTTTAATATTTAGGTATTGAAATGGTTACAAAGCCACCAACTTCCTGCCCAACACCACCCCTACCCGTCAATACCCCTAAATTATTGTTTTTTCCTCGGAGAAAATACATAATCTCGTCAACCCACGTCTTTTATAATTTAACAAATTCAACCCACGTCTTTTATAATTTAACAAATTTTTAAGTAGGTTTTTCTCTTTCGCTTATCCTACATAAACGTTAATAGCAACTCCCTAACTTTAATTATGAATTTTAATCATTGGTAAAAAATATTGGTAATAAACATAAATGAAAAAGAGGTGTTTGATAGCAGTTTTTCAATTTTGATAAGCTTTTAACGGTTCCCCAGTCATACCATCGACTCCCATCGTTTCTGTATTCATCTGTGATAAATTATAAATTATGTTTTGCATATGTATTTATATATGTATTGTAATACTTTAAAACAACTTTTTATTAAGCTTAAATTAATTATGTATTAGTGGGTAATAAAAACATTTAAATGGAAAATGGAATGCTTGGTTTGCGACCACGGAGTCAAAGGTTCGAATCCTGGCTAGGATATAGATGTTGAGTGGCATTTTTTCATGTGTTACCGAGATGGTAGCAGTGAGCTAGACCGCTGTTGAGTGACACAACATGTCTAGTCGCTGTTATCTCTCCTGAGTTCGAGTCTCGGCTGCGGTAGATGGCAATAGTTCAGGTTGTTGTGTTGATGTCTATGTGTGCGTGTCCTGGTTGAGTGGTAGAACAGCAACAGCTGAACTTCGCCAGGACGTTAATATAAATAAGGCAATCTATGCGTGTTGAGGTCCCAGGAACACCAAACAGTGGATTCTAAAAAATGTCTGGTCTGTATGTATGTAGGTAGACATGTGTGCATTCGTGTAAGTCTATATAAGGACGCGAGAGCGCCAAAACTAGAGAACCAGTTTGGATGAAAGGCAAGAGTTATATTGGTTTCGGTGCAGTTCGGATGACGTTTAGTGTCCCCCTAGCACATGAACTGTTATTTTTCAACATAATATCCATTTTATAGTACCACTCGAAAGTACACGTTATTCTGATTTCAAGGATACATCACACTTCACTCCTTGCTATTAATTTTTTGTTAAAAAAGGATGTGCGAGTCACACGACGGTGGGTCGCGTAGTAAGAACGCAGGCCAACATTGCATAGCTCACCGGTAACGAGGTTATTAACCAAATTAACGAATATTCGCAAAATATATTGTGGGGAAGTTCTAGGCACTTCCCGCAGCTGCCCGTTTATTATATTATAGTGTGTCCTAAAAGTGCTGAGCATATGTCATCAGTTAACAAGACTGCCCAAGTGAAGCAGTGGGTAATAAATACAAGAATTAATTAAGAAATTCCAAACAAATTAAGAATTATCTATGTATATGATTTTCCAAATATTCGACATACTGGAAAAATATTACATTTATTTACAGCCTGTATATTTATTAGCACTCATTAGTCAAAAAGTACATGAAACATCAAAAAAACCAACAATTGAAATTAGTTTATTTGCCGAGTAATTAAAATTGATTAATTTCCTCATATCCGTGTTTTAATAATGTAGAAAATATGTTTGCAACTGTTGGAAATGATGTAATAAGAGATAACGTTCCTTCACACAGTTTTGTTATTTTTAAAACGCAAAATAAATACAAAATAATCTTATTGAGAACTAAGTAATCGTGATAATGTATTTGGGAGTCTATCGCAATTTTACTTAGTTTGTATTTCATTAAATGTCAGTAAGTTTTCTTATGGAAAAATGCAAATAACTAGAACTTTAAATATCTTTTGAATATTTTTCATTTGGTCAAAAAGAGGTTCATGCTAGTTTCAAATGTTTCAATATATGGTTAAAAACACACTAGGCGGTTTTCGCCGAATCGGCAGACGACTCGACAGATGCTGTAATAGAAACAAATGGAGCTGTTCACACTATGACGCGCTACGAGAAAGCAGCATCCACCACCGCGCGTACCGTCGTTCGATTCATGTGCCGAATCGTTTTTATTGCTTCGAGCGGCGTATGCTGCAATGTAAACAAATGGACCTGTTCACACATTCACTTATTTGTCGAGCGGTTTGAGCTTGCACTGAAGCCAAATTGCACTTATAGGCCTAAAACACACTAGGCGGTTTTCGCCGATTCGGCCGCCGAATCGGCAGCCGCCTGTTACAACACACACTAATCGGTTAACAACTTGTCGTAGGAAGGCAACGTTGTCACTGTTTTCAGTAGTGCTGATAATACAGGGACAAAAATGAATTTGTCTAACTCAAAGAAAGAATAAACAAAAAGTTTATTTAATGCTATATTTAATGAAATTTTTCAATTTCATTAGAATGTCGAAAACATCATTTTACGAATGACTGCATATTTTGGAAAATTATTTAATAAAGAAAAATACCCGAATGAGAAACAATATAATAAAACAGCTCTTTTTTTTTATTTTTGCCACCATAATTATTATTTCTCATATCCCATATACCAAGTCGTTCTTGAATTACATTTATTAATAATTCAGTATCAGTAATGGGATCTATTTTAGATGCGTAAATACAATACTTTTAAAGTGCAATTTGGCTTCAATGCAAGCTCAAACCGCTCGACAAATAAGTGAATGTGTGAACAGGTCCATTTGTTTACATTGCAGCATACGCCGCTCGAAGCAATAAAAACGATTCCGCACATGAATCGAACGACGGTACGCGCGGTGGTGGATGCTGCTTTCTCGCAGCGCGTCATAGTGTGAACAGCTCCATTTGTTTCTGTTACAGCATCTGTCGAGTCGGCTGCCGATTCGGCCGCCGAATCGGCGAAAACCGCCTAGTGTGTTTTTAGCCTAAAAGTATTGTATTTACGCATCTAAAATAGATCCCATTACTGATACTGAATTATTACTAAATGTAATTCAAGAACGACCTGGTATATGGGATATGAGAAACAATAATTATGGTGGCAAAAATAAAAGAAAAGAGCTGTTTTATTATATTGTATTTCATTCGGGTATTTTTCTTTATTAAATCATTTTCCAAAATATGCAGTCATTCGTAAAATGATGTTTTCGACATTCTAATGAAATTGAAAAATTTCTTTAAATATAGCATTAAATAAACTTTGTATTTATTCTTTCTTTGAGTCAGACAAATTCATTTTTGTCCCTGTATTATCAGCACTACTGAAAACAGTGACAACGTTGCCTTCCTACGACAAGTTGTTAACCGATTAGTGTGTGTTGTAACAGGCGGCTGCCGATTCGGCGGCCGAATCGGCGAAAACCGCCTAGTGTGTTTTAGGCCTATAAGATTAAAATAATATACTTCCAATTTATCTTTTCAAAATATATTTACCTACATTACGCAGGTGCCAGAACGTTTGAAAATAAGCAGCCACGCCGAAAAATTAAAATGCTAACTTCTTAGAACTGGTTGTAGAGAATACTGTCATCTATAAATCTGCCAATACGGCAGCTTTAACCAAAAAGTTAGCTTTTCGCGAAGTGTATTGAAAATTTCATTTCATTTTCAATATACTTCGTTGACTGATAAACGTTGTTGAACTCTCTATTGTGTGGATACAATTAGGGACCAAAGAAGAAAGATAATAAATATATGTTAATGATGAACATATTTACATTAATAATTTATATACCTCTAAATACAATTTGAATTATTCGAATTATTTGTAATGCGTCCTAATTATATCTAACAATTACACAAAGACGTAAATCGTCAAAATGTAATCATATTTGTCATAGACTAAATATTCTTTAATAAAGATGTCAAAGTAAAAATCTGGTTTAAGTGAGTGCTAATGACTTAAATACGTCCGACACTCTATAAGTTCTATTAAAATGGTCAACAGAGATTCTACTCGAAAAACTCTGAAATATGTGCACATAGGGACAAACCATGTTTAATCCTTTTGGAATGATTATTTAATAGGTTAAATACACCCAAATAAACATACCTAGATTAGTAAGTTTGCGTGAGTAATAAACAGAGATCGGGAAGTTTATCTCGGTGCCAGAGATGGCTCTCATATACGTAATATTATATTACAAACATTTACTGAAACAATCAGGAAAACGACGAAGTGGTGAAATATTTATTATTGCCAGCTACATTGTATTTTTGGTAATAAATTTAACTTAAAAACAGTAATAGTTCTTACAAAAACAAGTAAAACATATCTAGCAAATAAAAAGACAATTTTGAATTAAACACCCACTTTCCTGTCCTGTTTAATGTGTGGCGTGTTTATTTCATTTTATATTAATACCTATAGCCTACTATTGGAAATCTATTACATTTGTGAAACGTACTGACAATTACCTAAAAACATAGTTGATTTTTTATGTTTGCAGTGTTAAAAGCATTCGACCCCGACCGAGTGTCAACAATAAATTACAGTTTATGGAGGTACTTTTACGTTTTTTACGGCTTTATCTCCTTTAATTATATGACGCCTCCGAAATTGTGAAACATTTCAAAATCGCTTTTTACCAACACTGTGGCAATTATTGGCCTTTACATTTAATAAAGGGAAAGGGTAGACTATCCCAGATCGCAGTTTTGCAAACCGTAGTATAAATCTAGCCATATGTATGTATCTACAAACTTGGTGTGAAATTATACAGAGTCGGCGGTATACAAAAATGTCTAGTGCTTCTCCGGTTGCAATAGACTTGTGGATTCGCGATTTCCCAACTGCAGTTTGATGAAATAGATCTTTATTGTAGTAGTTACAACAAAACAATTTCTTGGACATCTAAGACAGATGTTAACAGACATATTTCCTCACAAAAGCATATTAGTGCTAGTGGCTCTACTGATAGTGACAGTTAACGCAGATTTAATTTAGATTTGGTGGAAGTGATGGTTGGATGTAACATACCGTGGTCAAAACTAGATAATCCACTTTTTAGACAATTTTTGGAAAACTGTATTAGTGGCAAATATAACAACGTTCAGCTGCCGTCGGAAACAATACTCAGAAGAAAATATTTATCAACGGAGTGTGATAATGTTAGACAAAGAATTTCTTCTGATCTTATTGGGAAATACATCTGGGTTAGTGTATACGAAACCACCAATACTTGTGGTGAGAAGGTAGAAATTGTTTTAATGGGTGCATTGGAGGAAAATTGTTCAGTGCGTGGACACTTAATCTCCTCTACAGTTGTAGAAACGATAAATTGTCGCATTATAGTGAAGGCAGTGAATTCAAGTCTACAAAAGTTATGGGGTGACAAACATGTAGAAAATAAGGGCAAGGTCTTATTATTTCTTACTGATGGAGCGAATTATATGAAAGCTGCAGGACGAATTATGAAGGAAATATATCGCAATATGCTGCGTGTAACATGTCTAGCACATGGACTCCATAGAATTGTTGAAACTATTAGAGGGTGCTACGTTAATATTGATAACTTAATATCTAGTGTAAAGAAAGTTTTCCTGAAAGCACCACATCGTGTACGTGTACGGCTATTTAAAGCAATACTTCCAAATACACCATTACCTGTAGAGCCCATTATAACACGGGAACTTGGCTAGAGGCGGAATCATACTATTTTTGCCATTTTGAAAATGTCAAACTAGTAGTACTGCAGTTGAATCCAGATGACACAGTTGTTATTGCACAGGCTCAACAGGCATTTATGGATCCAACTGTTCAAGAAGATCTAAGAGCATACACGGAAGTTTCTCGCGAATTCCTCTAACCATACGGGACCTTCAACATATGCCAACATCAAAATTTACTGCAGTTGATGCAATAAACATCGTGTTCGATATCCGGCAATATATTTTCCAATTACCTAGAGAAATCGCTGAGAGGGTTCAAACAAAATTTCAAAGAGTTTTAAAAACCAATCCCGGATTTGTAACGATGTCATCTGTTACAGACCTTTTAAACGGTAAAGAAGAAGACTTTCCTACCCCAGGCATCAATATCGCAACTTTAAGAAATTGTACATATTTTAAATACGCTCCGATGACATCTGTTGACGTTGAGCTGTCTTTTTCTCAATATAAGTGACTTTTTAATGACAGGCGGCGAAGGTTAACTTCAGAGCGTTTACAACAAATATTAATAATATATTTTTATATTCGTTATAGATCGTGAAAAATGACATGTGTGTGGGTTACTTTAAGATAGTGAAAAATACACTACTTTCACATCCAGATTTCCCATCCGAGTCTCTTTTGAGAACTTTTATTCTCTTAAACGAACTATATCACAATTTTATGTTTATTATTGAGATGGGGGTGATTATAGGAGTGGAAATATCATAAAATAATTTGAAACCTTGACTTCTAGTATATACACCGAATCCCAAGTTTTTGGACTCTTCTTAGCTTGCATAATTTATTTACTTCTATTTTTGCTTTGAATTTTCAATGTAATAAGCTAAAATAAAATCTAATTCTTTTTTTTGTAGACTTATCAAAAGCTTTCGATTGTGTTAATCATGCTATATTGTTAAAGAAACTTGAATGTTATGGTCTACGTGGAAAATTCAATGACTTATTAAGATCACATTTGACTAATAGAATGCAATTTGTGAACTATTTTGGCGAATATTCTGAAAATCCATTCACAATTCACATTGGTGTTCCACAAGGGTGTGTTCTAGGCCCTATATTATTTCTAATTTACTGTAATGATATAAACGAATATAACTAAGTTTCTCACTGTAAATATGAGATGACATGACACTAGTTGCTTATCATAAAAATCAAGATAATGTAATTAGACTCATAAATGAAAATGCGTCAGTATTATACGATTATTTCGCTAATATCCACTTAAAATGAATTAAGAAAACAACTTGTATTTTACGGTTTCATCCACATAGTGCCAATAATGCCAGTAGCTCCTTAATAAGATTAAATGAAAAATCAGTAGAACAAGTGACAAGTTTCAAACTACTAGGTGTATATACAGTGTGTCCCACTTCTCACGGTAACACCTACGTAGCTCAGTTATTAATAAATCGATTTATTTTAAACTTGGCTAAGTTATACACCTCTTGAAGGTAACTAAAAGCGCATATACCTATTTAAGTTATTCCATAGACGTGCGGACTAAGGGGGTGAAAATGGGGTAAATTTTTAGGTAAATTGTATTAGGGTTTTTTTTTTTTAATACCACTATCTCATATGGCATCTTTTAAAATATCTTTGTGCCAAATTTTGTTAAAATATCTCTAGTAGTTTTAGAGGTACAAGCAGGTACATATGATATTTTGTCAAGAATTAATAGCCTTTAACTCGGAACGAGGTGAATTTAGAAACAAAGGTATTTCACATTTTTTGCTATAAATTTGAACTAATAATCAAAAATATCTTAGTACTCGCCAAAAACGCTAAGAAAATTCTGCCCATTTATACGGGCCCTATAAAGTTTACTTGTTTTAAATCTAGTTACCTTTGAAATCGTAAACAAAATTATTAACTTGACAGTAATGGCAGCCTTTGTAGTTTACTTGTGTCATTATCTGTTGTTTAAATTATTATTCAGTTTCTCATTTCAAATGGAATATCTTTCTGTAGCTGATAAAGTCGAATTAATTCGGATAGTGGGTGACAGTATAATTTCATATAGGAGAGCGGCCAGAATATTCAATGCAAGAAATCTCGTAGCAGCAAAAACTGTATGTAGTATTAATAGACTTTTAAGAGACTGGTTGTATTAAGAAGTATAGACAAAAAAATCAAATATTAAATAATAGATATGCTGACGATCCACGAATCATAGCGGCTTCAGAAATGACCCAACATCTAGTATTCGCTCAGTTGTTCGCATTTTAAACGTTAGTAAAAATAAAGTTTGGCGTTGTCTAAGAAAAAACAGACTAAAAGCTTTCAAGCCGAAATTTTTACCCACTCTAAAAGATGGTGATGCGGAAAGAAGGCTAGAATATTGTTTGTAGTTACAAGGGGAATATTTGAATGATTAGAATTTTATCAAAAACATCATCTTCACTGACAAAGCCACATTTCCAACTAATGGTGTTGTGTGGTTCTGTCGTCACAGAACACTCGTTATTGGGCAGCTGGAAACCCGCATTGGGTAATAAATTGTAAGGACCAATACGTAGCAAAAGTCAATGTCTGGTGTGGCATATTGAATAATAAAATTTTGGGTCCCGTTTTTTTAGAAAATTTAAACGCCGAAACTTTTCTCAACCTCTTAAACAATTATCTTGATGGATTTTTAATGGACCTTCCACTGTTGGAAATGGCAAATTTAATTTTCCAGTTAGATGGAGCGCCGGCTCACAATTTAATTGCTGTTAGAAATTGGCTAAACCTTAATTTTCCTCAAATGTGGTTTGGAACGAATAGTCCATTACAGGAGTGGCCCCCGCGGTCTCCAGATATCACGCCAATGGATTTTTATTTTTGGGGAGTAATTAAAAACCGCGTTTAGAAAACCCGTCTGAGAAGCAGACAAGAATTATGTGAGAAGATTACAGGAGCTTGTCGAGAGGTGACACCAGTAGAATTACGTAGAGTTCTAAATCATAAAAGAAAAATAGTAGAAAAGTGTATTAGATTAAATGGCGGCTTAGTAGAAATAACAAACATTTATTTATGTTATTAAATATTTATTTAAATCATTTGCTATTCACAATTTAAATATGTATTTTTTTGTTTAGTTTATGTATTACATATGATACTGGTTAACTAAATAAAAATTAAAAACATATCTTTATTGCTAAAAATTTATGAAGTTTTATTTTATGTTAATTTAAAACTGGCGTTTTTAACATTCTGAATTTTGGAGCTTCGACCTGCTGTATTTTTAAAATAAAGACATTTTGGAACTTTATCCATAACAGTTTTCGTTGAGAATGACCCAAGAATTTTATGCCTTGAATTTGCAATGATTTCGTCGACAACAAAATTACCCATGCATTTGGTGCGGGGTCCTTTATTAAATCTATGTATTTATGTTGTATAATATTGTTACATTGCAAAATAGGCAAGAGTCCCTAACTTAACAGCAATAAATCTATCATAACTGCGATAAGATTATGGACCAAGCTTTGGCAGCTCTCATTCATCTCGCAGTTAGACAAGGCCTTCACTCGTTTATATTAACTGCGAAGAGTATTCTATAGAATGTGAAACAATTATACAAAAAATGTCGTAAATCGGCGAAGAGATAACGGTTGTTAGTTTATTCTAAATTAACAAATGAATCGTCTTTCTTTCTGAGTGTATTAATTGTTTCAACAAAACGAGACCGTTCTGTTTATAATTATAAGTACGCTATTAACAGTCGAGCTAACAGTATTCAAACACACAATCTTCAGAGTGATAATAGTGTGTAAATTGTGTGCATTCTTTTAAATTTGTTTGTAGTTTTTACATCCTTTTAAATGGAGTTATTAAATAAATCTAATCCAGTATACCTTTTTAGATCCCCCACTTTTTTCGCAATCCAAATAATTCCATGCGATATGGCCATTTTATAATAAAATTTTATCACAGGATGTGTAAACTAATTAATTATTATTTATACAAATTGCATCCATGTTTTATTTTTGTAAAAGTCTACAGCACAGCACAGCACAATTTCTAATTTACCAAACTATTGATTGCTCTCGCGCACTACCTATACTGAACATTTCGGGAAACATTTCCAAAATGTTTGCTAATTACGTAAGCAGGATATTAATGTCTGATAATTTTAGTATAAATATTTTGGACTGACGCGTATCCTTAAACTCAGTTAAATACTTTTACAATTTTATATTAGGAAGAAACAAATTCGTCAAGGCAACGTTAAGGATGATATTAAAAATCGTTTATAAAACAGAAAGTGTAAATACCACAAGTTGTGTTGTTGAAGAGTTAAATGCGTTGATTAGTTCACTGGTGAAACTTTTGATAAGTATGCGACTTTCTCGAAAACTACCATTCTTAAAAAAAAAATGTATGCTCTATGCTTGGTCTTTGTTTCTTCCCTGTGTATTTGGCATCTACTTCAAAAGATAAAAGTTTCCTGTTTGCTTTACTTCTGCAGATTTTCACATTTGATCAATATAGCCTTAGAAAAAAAATCTTTTTTACACTTTTTGTTTTTTAAACTTGACCGTCATATTAAAAACTATGTAGTTTCAGCATAGTAAAAATTTGAAACCACTTCAGTATTCCTTTATTGAGTAAGAGTGAGTTAAACGAAAATACAGTTGTTGTCTTACTTTATTTTTAACTATTTGGGTGTGTAGGTTTGCATATTCACGTATATTTAATATTTTGAATTTATTTTTATACCTATAAATGTATGTGTTATTTGCCGAAAATTTCGATGTTATAATTATTTTGTCTTTAGAGTCCTGAGAATGTCCTAAAATAAAGACGAAACGTCGACTATTTAAAAAATAGTTTCTAATATTGACCGTACCTCAACCACTTGACTAACGATAACTATAAATATAGGTTGCCAAAAGGTTCAACATAAAAACAGTTTTTTTACTTACTACGCGGTGATATAATAGAATAGAAGAGAATCTTTAGTTGACCAAGAATATAAAATAGTTTTTGGCAAGTCAGTAGTACAAAACAGGTAAGTGTAAAGAGTATAACAAGTATAGGTTAAAAGGAGAAACCGCTGCCTAAGGAATCACTACTTCCACATCCAGATTTTTCATCCAAGTCACTTTAAAGGAAATATCTTGACTAGATTTGCTCTCTAGTATGTGGAAATTATTGGACATAGAATTTTAATAATGTTTGGGGCAGATGTCATAGACAAGTTTGAGGCGTTGTTTTCTACCATATACGTTAAAAATGAAGTTTTTAGTTTACCCCATTTATTTTTTCTTATTCACAACCTACCACCTCCCACCCCTTCAATGGAATCATCTCAATCAAATACGTGTACGAACTTTCAAGTGAATATCTCAATTTTATGTTATCAATCCCATTAATAATGGACCGGAGGTGGAGGGGTATAAAAAATATTAGAAAGAAATCTGAAGCCTTGGTTTCTAGTATTTACACCAAATCCCAAATTTCTGTACTCTTACCAGCTTGATTTAATTATTTTGCCCTATTTAATCTTATTTAACCCCCATTCCTTTAACGGAATCATCTCAAAATATAATCTAATTTCAGATGTCATCATAATACATACGTCTACCAAATTTCAAGTGAATATCTAAATTTAATTTTATCAACCTCTTTAATAATGAAATAGGGGTGATGGGGAGTTGAAAAATATTATTAGAAAATCTGAGGCCTTGGCTTCTAGGACATACACCGAATTTCAAGTTTCTGTCCTCTTACCAGCTTGCTTTACGTATTTTACCCTATGTACCTCTACTTACCCCTACTCCTTCAACGCAATCATGTCAACATATAATCTAGTTTCAGATGTCGTTATAGTACAGACGTGTACCAAATTTCAAACGGAAATCTAAATTCAATTTTATCAACTATTGTAATAAGGAAGTGGGGGTGGTGGCGGGATGGAAAATATTATAAAAAAATCTAAGGCCTTCGCTTCCAGTATATACATCAAATCCCAAATTTCTGTACTCTTACCAGCTTGCCTTACTTATTTTCCCCTATTTAACCCCCAATGTTTCAACGGAATCATCTCAAAATATAATCTAGTTCCAGATGTCGTTATGATACATACATCTACCAAATTTCAAGTGAATATCTCAATTTTATTTTATCAATGAAAAATATTACAAAAAATTTTGAGGTCTTCGCTTGTAGTACGTACATCAAATTTCAAGTTTCTGTACTCTTACCAGCTTACCTTACATATTTACCCCTATTTACACCCCAACCCTTCACCGGATATATTAAAAAACAATCCAATTCCAGATCTCGTTATGATGTGTACGTGTACAAAATTTAAGGTCAATATCTTAAATCGTTACGGAGAAAACGTGCGGACAAAAAAGTTACAGACAGACCGACAGACAGAAATTTTTTTTCTTTCAAATCTAAAATCTTGGCGTTTCATGACATTCTAAACCTATTTCAAGAAAAAAAAAAAAATTGAAATTTTTTTTACGATGACTATACTTCCAATCCACTACGTGGGTGTGGAAGTAAAATGAAGTGAATATCTCAGTTTTATGCAATCAATCCCTTTAATAATGGAGTGAAGGTGGTGGGGGTGGGATGTTGAAAAATATTAGAAAGAAATTCGATGTCTTGCTTACCCCCACTCCTTCAACAGAATCATGTCAAAATATAATCTAGTTTCAGATGTCGTTATAATACATAGGTACGTGTACAAAATTTCAAGTTGAAATCTCAATTCAATTTTATCATATCTTTTAATAAGGGAGTGGGGATGGCGGGGGGATGGAAAATATTACTTCAAAAAATCTGAGGCCTTCGCTTCCAGTATATACACCAAATTCCATATTTCTGTACTCTTACCGGCTTGCTTTACTTATTTTTTCTTATTTTCTCCTATTTACTCCTATTAAACCCCCAACCCTTCAACGGAATCATGTCAAAATATAATCTAGTGCCAGATGTCGTTATAATACATACATGTATCAAATTCAAATTTCAAGTGAATATCTTAATTTTATTTTATCAATCCCTTTAATAATGGAGTAGGGGTGGTGGAGGGTTGAAAAATATTATAAGAAAATCTAATGCCTTGGCTTCTAGTATATACACCGAATTTCAAGTTTCTGTACTCTTACCAGCGTGCTTTATTTATTTTCACCTATTTACCCCTAATGTAACCCCCAACTATTCAACGAAATAATTCCAAAATAAAATCAAGTTCCTGACGTCAATATAATATTACGTATACCAAAATTCAAGTGAATATCTCAATAGTTTTTTATCAACCCCTTTAATAACTGAGTGGTGGTGATGGTGGTGAGGTGGTGTAAAATATTATAAAAAAATTTGAGGCCTTGGCTTCTAGTACATACACCAAATTTTAAGTTTCTGTACTCTTACCAGCTTACTTTATTTATTTCTCCCTATTTATCCCTATCCCCAACCCTTCACCGGATATGTTAAAAAAATCCAATCCAGTTCCAGATCTCGTTATAATATATATGTGTACAAAATTTCAAGTCAATATCTTAAACCGTTCCGGAGAAATCGTGCGGTAAAAAAAAAAAGAAGTTACAGACAGACAGACCGACAGACAGAAATTCTTTTTTTCCTCAAATTTAAAATCTCGACGTTCGATGACATTCTAAACCTATTAGAGAAAAAAAAAATGAATTTTTTTACTATTACTTACTTACTACACTTCCAATCCACTACGTGGATGTGGAAGTAAAATTATATAAACGGACAAAATTATGCAGATCAAATTACAAAGAACGTGACAAAATAAAACAAGCTAACCATTATACTCTTTGCCGATTCACTGCACCTTTTAAATAATTTTTGCACATTCTGTATATTCTTCGCAGTTTTTTGTAAATAAATTAGTTTTGGACATTCTTTGTTTAATTACAAAACAAAACAAAAATTTCTTTGTAATTTAAAAATTTAATAACTATTTATTTATTGATTGATTGTGTTTAAAACAATAGGGTTCCTCCTCTAGCTAACACTAACTTACTGCCCAAATTTCAATACAATCGGACTTTTCGTTCTTAAGTTATCGTGCTTACAAGAAACGTGACGGACGGACAGACAGACGGACGGACATTTTGAAAGTTATTCAGAGTTCGATCACCAACATAGTGATATGAGACTTTTCTCTCTACGAGCAATATTACCGGTTTTAGAAATGTGTCGATCGAATGCAATATACTCTTCGTTTTGTATTTGCGAAGAGTATAATAACATATTAAAAACCTAACTTCAAAGCAAAATTGCAAAAATGCAGACTATTTAAAATTAAAGAAAGATGGAGTAATGTTCATAACATGAAACAAGAGTCAGTGCATCTCAAGTAAGTAGTGGATTGATGAGATATATAAGTTATAGTTTTATGAAAAGTGTTGACTAATGAACAGTTTTGTCTAAAATGGGGTGCTAAAATAATTCTCGAATGAGTAAAAACAGTACTTAGAAAATGTCGTCTAATCTTAAACTTAAATACATTAAAATTGAGAGATTTTAAGTCATTGGGGATTATATAATTGGAAATTTAGCGTGTCTATACGTGATTTAGTTAACCTAAGTCGGGGCTGTTTGAGTTGCGAAGCAGTACTGATGCCATAATTATGATAATCAGAATTAGTCGAAATTTTTTTACTGTTTTTGTGGATTTGAAATATACTAGTGTACACATGCAAACAGGGAACTGGCATTATGTCTAGCTTTTTGAAAATTGGTTATTTTCAACATTTATATCATGTCTACTATCAAATTCAAGTATGGCTAGGCAACGACCCAGAAAACTGGGGATGGAAATTAATAGACAATAGTTTGCAGCCAATTCAAACTCTTCTCACGCATGTTCCAGATAAACTTCCTGATACTATTTTTGTAATTGCAAGAAGAGTTGCAGTAATAACTGTGGCTGTAAAAACGTCGAATTATTTTGTTCACCAATATATTGTACCAATCGCCAAGGCCAGTCCTGCTCCAATATTGAAACAAATACAACAGATGAGAATACTTATGATATCAATGAGGTCATAACTGATCCATCTTCTTCCTTACAACAATTTACAGAAATCCAGCAAGGAGAGGAAGAAGAAAGTGAAGAAGAAGACATGACTGTTGAAGTGGAATTCGAAGACTATTAATCATGCGACGATTTTTAAAAGTCGATAATAATCCGTTCCACTTTGACAATTACCAACAGTACCATTTTTTTAATTAATAGGAAACTGCCTGATCAGACTTAATTAATCACAATCGATCAATCAATTCAATGTGGCGCGGAAATGTGTACATATTATGCAGAAGGCGACGTTTCCAACTTTTGAAATCACGATATTTCTTGAATGATGATTCGTAGGAAAAAAGTACTCAAACAGTTTTTGTAGATAATGATCTACAAACTTTGTATGACCTATTTTTACGGTAACACCCATCGTTTACGAGAAATATGCGAAAAACTGATATTTTTTACCCTTGATCTTGAATACAATTTTTAGCCGACATGGGATCGGTGGGGACTTTTGACATTTCACTTGTTATTACAAATGAAATGTGTGTTCAAGGTCTGTACCAATTTCCAGCTCTGTGCGAATAATTTAGAAGTTGAATGTCTATTTTGACTGGAGTATAAATGCAATTCTCACGTTGTCTAACTAAATAGGTTGTAGGCTTTGTATTTATGTAATTATGTCCATGTGCATGCATTGATAACAAGAAGCACATTCTAAAATTTCCTGGTAAGTAATTTACGCATTATTTAATTGAAGTTTTCATTCATATTTTCTTCGTTGAATATAAAGCAAAGCACTCGTGACGCCGCTTTTTTCATAGGCGTAGGTAGTTGCATGCTATATTGTATACGAGATTGTACAGAAAATATTCTCTATGTAAGATATGAGTAGATTTTCTCTCCACAGAAATTCGTGTCATAATACGCAGGCTACAGTTTTAGTCCTGCTTGATTTCACAAAAGCTTTCGATAAATTAAATCATCAACTTTTATGTGCAAAGTTGCACTATTTTAGTTTTTCCGACATAACTGTAAATTTTATCAAATCTTATTTGACTGGTCGTAGTCAGAGAGTATTTATTCAAAACAATTATTCTCGTAGACAGTTAATATCATCCGGTGTGCCTCAAGGTTCTGTAATGGGACCTCTTCTTTATCTCGTCTAGACAGCTCATATGTTTCTAAACATACAGCACTGTTCTGTGCAAGCATATGCCGATGATACACAACTTTATTTCTCATTCGATCCTAGCAATTACCACACAGCTACAAACTTAATAAATATTGACTTGCAAGAGATAATATAATTTTGCTACAAAACAATTTAAAAATTAACCCGAATAAATCAACAGTAACGAATTTTAGTCAAAATATGTATCACCAAATGCTGTGTGAAATTATAAATATTTTGTCCACGACTATTAAATAATGTACTCATTATGTATGTGTTTTCTCAAGGATAATGCTATCCATTATTCCCTTCAGTGAATAATGATTTCATTATTCACTGATTGCCGTGAATAATGAGGACAGTCAATTGTTTATAAGAAATGACATTAATGACTTTTTACTAAAAATTTAAAATGCCAAAATTGCAGCAACCAAAAAACAAGTGTTGTCTTTCCAAATTTTCTAGGAAGCACTCAAATGGTACATGCAGAAGAGGTACTTTAATGAACAGTCAAAAGCTATATTAGTAAGTTTTTTTCAAAGCATCATCTATTAGCAACACGCGGCAATCCTCATTGTTTTTGAAACCATTTAGCTACGTGTCTGAAAACTGTATTATTTTATTAGTAAGCCATGCCAATGTGTCAAAGCGTATTCTGTAATTAATTTGAAACGTCAAAATTTGTGCGATTTCAACGCCAACGTTATTTACAATAATTTTACATATTAGGGACTCAAGAAGAGTAACATAATTAAATAAATTGATACTGACAGTGAAAACGAGATGTCTTTGACACCGTCAGAGATAACGGAAGCTGCAAAAATCGCTTCATTAAACTTGTTACCGGAAAAATCGAAAAATTATATATGGTGACTTATGAATCTTTCTTAAATAGGAGAAGTTAAATGAAGATTAATTACATAAATATTAAATACTTATTTATTAGTCGTGGACAAAGTATAGTATTCTACTCGCATATAATGGCTATTATTCACTCTGGTGATTTACGACACTCGCCTGCGGCTCGTGTCTTAAACTTCACCATCGTGAATAATAGCCATCATTATATGCTCGTTGAATAATATACTATTATTAGATAATAGTAGACTCACAACAGCAGAAAGTTAAAAAAATGTAGGTATCATCTTTAAATAAAAACTCAAATTTATAACACATCACACACGTCACAAATTGATTAAACAACATACACTGTGCTAAACTTCTTTATGCCAATATAAATATAATTAATTATAAACTAAGAAAGAAACTGTGTGAATCTTTAGTTTTATCTATTTTATTGTGTATTTTTCATGTCTCGACAAAAATACAATAAATAGGTTACAAAAAGTACCTGAATTCGCTATATTTTTGGACTTAAGAAATTTCAACATGTTTCACAGAAACATTTGCAATTTGGATTGCTTAATCTTGAGAATACCTATAAATATTACCTGCTGATGTTTGTTCATAGAGTTCTTACTACTTCAGTTAAAACAATTTTTTAAAATGGAAGAAGCACTTATTTTGATTCTGATAAGTCCACAAAAAACCGGTTAAAACCAAGACGCTTTAAGTCTAAGAGTTAACCAAATAAGACGAAATTTTAAGACGTTTAATTGTATTTTTGTTCTATACTTCACCTTTTTTAGTCTTCACCTTTTTTAGTTATGTAATATATTTGTTGTGTTACTAAGATGTAACGTATATTTATATTAATAAGTTGCTAAATGTTCATAGATGCATTTTATCGCTTGTTAAACATAG
Source organism: Stenurella melanura (assembly GCA_963583905.1). Lineage (NCBI taxonomy): Eukaryota > Metazoa > Arthropoda > Insecta > Coleoptera > Cerambycidae > Stenurella > Stenurella melanura. Next base: position 45,119,388 of record OY757316.1, read on the forward strand.
TTATTAAACTTAATTCTGAGAAAAAAATGTTACATTATTATTCCAATATTAACAATAGTGACATAATTAAGAATCAGTGAAGAAGTGATAAATTATTGTATTTATTTCATTTAACGAAAGAATAAGAAAAACATTTTTATTAAGAATTATGACTAGAAGTTATTGCACTTAAATTTTTCTAAAATCTAGACACTAGACCCTAATAATTCAAACTCTCAGAATATGAACGTGTGTAAAAGACTACACACAAATGAACAAAAGTATCGAATTTCCTGGGTGCTCTCCTAAAAAGTTCTCATTTTGAGTAATTAGAAGATCCTGAAATGTTCAGCCAAAAATAGTAAGGTTTATAAGTAGGTCTCTTTTGATTTCAAAATATTTTGTTGATGCAAAATAAAAAACCGCTGCGTAAGGAATCACTACTTCCACATCCAGATTTTTCATCCGTCACTTTAAAGGGAACATCTTGACTATACTTACTTACCACTCGAGTATGTGGAAATTATTGGTCATAGAATTTTAACAATATTTGTGGCAGATGTCATAGACAAATTTGAGGCGTTGGTTTCTACCACAATATTAGGAAGAAATCTGAGGCCTTAGTTTCTGGTATATACACCAAATCCCAAGTTTCTGTACTCGTACCAGCTTGCTTTACTTATTTTTCCATATTTACCTGCACTTAGGTACCCCCAACTCCTTCAACAGAATCATGTAAAAATATAATATAGTTTCAGATGTCGTTATAATACATACGTGTACCAAATTTCAAGTGAAAATCTCAATTTAATTTTATCAACTCTTTTAAAAGGAAAATATTATAAAGAAAACTGTAGACCTTCTCTTCTAGTATACACACCATGTGGTGAAAAAGAGGATGTAGGGCACACATGTTCCGATGCAACAACTGGAGGGAAAAAAGGGTGCAGGAAGTAGCGGGAATACAGCTATCCCCCGAAAATACAATCGGCGCTATGCTGCAGTTTGAGGAAAACTGGCAGAGGATCGAGGCTAGTATCAGCAGCATTCTGAACCGGAAAGAGGAGGATGAAAGGGAAGTGGGTTGGAACCCTTAAGATGAAAAACAACAGCTCTTTTATGAGAAGGACCAGCTGATTTAATGTAAACGAAAATAGTTCCAAGTCAGTAGGGAAACACCGAAAAGGGGAGGGGTTTTAGCCTGTAAAAATCCCACCCGACGGAATCATCTCAAAATATACTCTAGTTCCAGATGTCGTTATAATACATACGTGTACTAAATTTCAAGTGAATGTCTTGTGAATTTCAAGTGAATGTTATTTCATCAACCTCTTTAATAATGGAGTAGGGGTGGTGCGGAGTTGAAAAAATATTGTAAAAAAATCTGAGGCCTGGGTTTCTAGTACATACATCGAATTTCAGGTTTCTGTACTCTCACCTGCTTGCTTTACTTATTTTCCCCGATTTAGCCCTACTTAACCTCCAACCGTTCAACGGAATAATCCCAAAATATAATCTAGTTCCTGATGTCAATATAATAGATGTTAAAAAAAATCCAGTTCCAGATCTCGTTATAGTATATACGTGTACAAAATTTCAATTCAATTTCTTAAACCGTTCCGGAGAAAACGTGAAGACAAAGAAAAGTTACAGGCAGACAGACAGACAGACAGACAGAAAGTTTTTGTTCGCTCAAATTTAAAATCTCGACGTTTCAGGACATTCTGAACTCATTTGAAGAAGAAAATTTTTTGAAAATTTACTTCCAATCCACTACGTGGATGTGGAGGTAAAATGACGTTCAGTAAATTTTTTGAGGCCCAATCGCATGAATTTTTGTTCACTGAATATTATGATGCTGGTTTGGAAACTCTTAAATCAATACACCTTTCGTCTCTGGCCAAAAGAATGGCAAAAACCATGTAAAGAATTCTTCGAGAATCATTTTTTTACTGCCTCATTATTGTACTCTATTTCAAGACGAATAAAATCAGATCTCGTGATATTTCAAACAATGTACCCAAGTTAGTGTTAGCTAGAGGCAGAACTCTAGTATCTTTGAACAATATCGTTTTGTAAATAAAAAACCTATTAATTTTTAAAATAAGAAGAAACATTTTTTTATAATTTTGTAATTAAATAAAACATGTCTAAAAGTAATATTATTTCCAAAAAAAAACTGTGAAGAGTACCTACAGAATGTGCAACAATTATATAAAAATTGCAGTAAACTGGCGAAGAGTATAATGATTAGTTTATTTTTACATGCAATAACTGGCTGCGATCATGGTACAAAAATAATATATATTTGTACCATGGCTGCAAAATATTGACTCTTCTCCATACGTCATCATCTTAAAAGGAATTCGATTTCTTCTTGTTATGTATGGAGCTCCAAAAGAAAATGATTCCAAGTATATATTTTAAGTTTTGTAAAAAATACACGGAACAGTAAAAGAGTGAAGTTATCGGCTCTTCCTCCAACATCTGCTGCTGCTTATCAACATTTGTATCGTGTTTACTACCAAATTCAAGTATGGCTAGGCAACGAACTGGATCCAGAAGAATGGGGATGGAAATTAATAGACAATAGTTTGGAGCCAATTCAAACTCTTCTCCCGCCCGCTCCAGAAAAACTTCTTAATACCATTTTTTGTAAATGCAAGAAGGGTTGTAGTAATAACTGTGGTTCTAAAAAAGTCGGATTATTTTGTTCACCAGTATGTATCAATTGCCAAGGCCAGTCTTGCTCCAATGTTGAATCAAATACAACAGATGAGAATACTTATGATATCAATGAGATAACTGATCCATCTTTTTTCTTACAACAATTTACAGAAATCAGCAAGGAGAGGAAGAAGTAGCCGAAGAAGAAGAAAGCCAAGAAGAAGACATCCCTGTTGAGGTGGAATGCGAAGATTATTAATCGTACATCGATTTTTAAAAGTCAACAATAATCTATTCCATATTGATAACCAACAATACCATTTATTTAGTCAATAGGTCTGATCAGACTTGCCTAATCATAATCGAACGTTAAAAAGATCGCCAAGTACGCTACCTCCTAGGTGGCATGGATATGTGTGCATACTACGCAGAATACGACGTTTCCAATTTTTGAAATCGCAGTATATCATGAATGATGATTCATAGGGAGAAAAATATTGAAACAATTTTTGTAGGTTATTGCATGATCTACAAAGTTTGCATGACCTATTTTTACAATAACATTTATAAAACTGATATTTGTGACTTTTTACCTTGAATAAAATTTTTAGCCGACATGGGATCAGTGGAGACTTTTGACATTCATTTGCAATAGTGCATTCAAGATCTGTGCCAATTTGCAGCTCTATGCGAATTATTACGTATTAAGTTGAATGTCTATTTTGACTGAATTGTTAGTGGATATAGCTTAACAAAACTAGACAATCTCCATTTTTGTAAAAAAAAATCTGTAAAGATTTCATCTTTCATCATTACTGTACTTGAAGAAACATGGCTCTGAAGTAGCTCCAACGAGCACCAAAACACTTGAATACTATACTCGAATACTAACACTGAGTGTTAGTAATCGAGTGTTGGGTTCATTTACTACTTTTGATACTTACTACTACACTCTACGACAAGACCAACGAAGGACGAAGGTCTCTCAATCACGAAAGCGACTTTACACCAACTGATTTCAGTCTCTTAGATGTTATTGGTGGTCAATTACTTATTAGTTTTTGGTTGGTGAGGGTATTCTAAAATTTTAAATTATTTTATAACTAGGTACGTGAAAATAAAAATTTGAGCAAGAATTCAGTTTCAACAAAAAAAAAATCGCTGTCTAAGGGATCACTACTTCCACATCCAGATTTCCCATCCAAGTCTCTTTAAAGCAGTGGAAATAATTAGTAATACAATTTTGTTAATATATTTGAGGCTGATGTCATAGTAAAATTTGAGACGTTGGATTCTAGAATATTCGCCAAATATGATGTTTCTGGACTCTTATTAGCTTGCTTCGCTTATTTCACCTATTTACAATACATACGTGTATCAAATTTCAAGTGAATATCTCAATTTTTATTAATCACCCATTTAATAAGGGAGTTGAAAAATATTATAAAAAAATCTGAGGCCTTGGTTTCTAGTATATACACCAAATCCCAAGTTTCTGTACTTTTACCCGTTTGCGTTACTTATTTTCCCCTGTTATTTAACCCCCAACCCTTCAACGGAATAACCTGAAAATATAATCTAGTTCCAAATGTCGTTACAATACATACACGTACCAAATTTCAAGTAAATGTCTCAATTTTATCTTGTCAAAACCTTTAATAATCGAGTGGGGGTGGCGAGGAGGGCATGATACATATAATTGTACCAAATTTCAAGTTAATATCTCAAATCGTTCCTGAGAAAACCTGCCACCAAGAAAAGTTACAGACCGACCGACAGACAGAACATTTTTTTTCGCTCAAATTAAAAATATTGACGTTTTATGTCATTCTAATCCTATTTCCACAAAAAAATGTTGAATTTTTTTTTACAATTGCTTTACTCCACTCCATTACGTGAATGTGAAAGTAATACGTTCGTTATCTGCAAGATAGATCATTTTAGAAGACAAACACTCCATTTTACACGGAATTATTAGAAAATTTTGTGTGAACTATTTTCAAAAATTCATTTTTAAGAATGTCCATTTTATATTTTAAACAATATTTCAATTTAATCTGGGCCTGTTTAACAAGAAATGTGCCTCTTGGTGATTTCTGACATTAGACAATTAAATACGTCTTCTGTAAAGCTATAATTACTTTTCACTCCACGCCCTTCAAACGTGAATTTAAACGAAACACTGTCAGCATAGGTACGATAACGATGAGTCCTTAAGTCCTGTCATAACATTTTTTTACTGGAACTTCTCCCAGAAAGCAATAGTTTTAAAAAATAAGATATTTGTCGCCATTTTTCTTAAATGTCTCTAGTTTGGTTATAGCTAGTATCGTAATGCAGAAACAGATTGTTCTTTAGGAAATTGCATAGAAAACAAGACTTGTTCGAACATTTTTACTTATTTTGTTAAGATACAAATAATAAAAATAATTAAGGTTGAACATTTTAAAACAATTAATGAAATTTTAAATAAAAATGCATAGATCTGAAAGGAATTTTAAGAACACATGCCTCTGGAGGACTTAAAATGCCATGTCAAAGTCCAGTGCGAAATATTCAGAGCAACGCTTAAAACAATAACAAAGTGGAAAATTGAATCGTCGATTGTTTACAAGTGCATCAGTCATAGAACAACATTTTCTTACAACGTAGTTTTTTCACATACTTTTCAGAGGTGTTAACATTTAAGAAAACAATGTTATATACAACCAGATGTATCTAAAAATACTGCAAGAAATACCCTATATTGAAAATTATGTTGCTTAAACAAGTGGCATTCGGGACCTGAATTTATTTAAAAACGTTTTGTTTTAATCCCCGTAAAGTTGCAGCAAAAATTACTATGGCAAGACAATTTCTTACAAAATTTAGTTTTATTTAACAAATATTCCAATTAAAGAATTAAACATACATACGCATGGAAAATAAAACAATTACCTGCTTAATTGACTAGGCGAAGTAGGAGACCTTTTATAGTAAATTCCTGGAGAAATCCCGCCATTACTAGGCAGAGGAAATGGAAGTGGAGATCTAACATCAATTAATAATTTTTTATCTTGCCCTGGGGAATTCATTTTTTTTGCACAAACGGAAGAAACCGCACTAGAACCACCAATCTGTCCAGCAACTATTGTTGTGACATAATAAGCACAAAATGGTGTTAATAAATCGCACTTATACGATAACGAATCATTAATAATTTTTGTTTGTATCTAAAAATTAGCGTGTTGAAGTAAATTAATTATGAAATAAAGTCTTGTCATATTTTCTCTCTGAGCTACATCAGTTAAGGTAAACCAACGTGATTCTCTTATCGTGACGTTTGAGCAGTATTTACCCACTTGTCATTTCTTCATTTTATCAAGCGTATTTTGTTTATTTTTGAGGGTTATGTGAGCAATATTATTATTTGCATGCGGGAAATGCAGTATTGAAAATAAATATTTAATTTTAATATAAAGTTTTTAATACGTCAAAGGATCCAAGGAGTCCATTTCATAAGTAAAAGCAAATAATTATTTTTCGCAGCGATAAATTCATAAAAGCTAGTCCGTTTAGCGTGCATGTCTATCAGTATAATGCCGTAATAAAAACAGAAAATAATTGTTCTTCTTTTTTGTAATTTCAGTACCTTTCATTTGAGAAGATGAAATTAATATTTGGTAGATACTTGACCACTACTTTTATCTCTAGTATCCTTCTTTCTTAATGCCAAGGGCTTCAGGGAGGGGGTAACAATTCTCCCAAAGAGGTTGATACACCCTCTGCACCCTGCATATACCCTTCTGGATATAGAACTGCAACATAAAAGCTTCTGGCTTACAAGATCTTGAGAATGCAAAGGAAATATGGTAGTGGGTGAATGCCGCTTTGGAACCAAACCTTCGGAAGGGTATAAACTAGAGGTGTTTCAGAATCTTATGAGCCGCGAAATGCGCAAAAGCCAAAGTTCATTCTGCTTTATAAGTATTTTTTTGAAGACACTGGCGGCTGAATTGTTGTATACATAAACAAGAGCTCGGGATAAATCGTAAACAATAAACATAATAATTTTAAGAAGTGTAACTGAGTCGACAGGAGGGATTATGTCTGTGCGCATATGAAGGTCACAGCTCATGAGATTTTAAAACACCTCTACCTCCACTGCTGGATGAGGAACACAGGGGTGGAGGGGGATCTGGTAGAGCAAGTGTTCCTTGTTTCTACTGCAGAATGGTCGAAGTGCACGAACAAGAATCTACTTGAATTGCCTTGAGCGCATCCTGCAAGGGGGATCTTGGTCTCCAGTGTATACACCAAATCTAGTTCCGGATGTCGTTATAATAGATACGTGGACCAAATTTTAAGTCTATATCTCAATTTAATTTTATCCGGCCCTTTAATAATGGAGTGGGTGTGGTGGAGGGGTTGAAAATGTTATAAAAAAATCTAAGACTTTCGCTTCTAGTATATACATCAAATCCCAAGTTTCTGTATTCTTACCAGCTTACTTTACTTATTTTTCCCTATTTACCCCTATTTAACCCACAAGGCTTTAACGAAATCATCTCAAAATATAATCCAGTTCCAGATGTCATTATAATACTTATACAGGGTGTCCCAGATTTAGACGGACATACTCTAGTGGAAGGTAGACCACACTTAGCTGAGTTCAAAACACCCCTATACTTACCGTTGAATGTGAACCGTTTTTGAGATACGGGATGTTTTATGGTTTTTGACCAGAACTTCAGTCCGCCATATTTTTGAAATGATTGCACACATTTAGATAAAATTTGGTGTACATTACATTTTAGGTTAATGAATAGCTTAAGTGATTTTGGAAAAATTCCTGAACCGACCTCCATTTTTTTAATATGGTTCTTAGGGTCGTTAATATTACAATGTATATTATTTTTTGGCAAATGTTAGTAAACTTTTAAAAAGCCTATGAACCAGTTTATAAAATGATAATAATATTTGATGGTACGTTTATGGTTATTCTTCAACAAAATTTCAAAAGTATTGGAAGACCAAATTTGACATTCTACAAATAACACAATCCAGTTGGTAACATCATTATTTTATTAATTTTAGCTAAACACCCCGTAGAAGAAGTTGTTATTTATTTTTGTTTTGACATTCAGTGTTCCTAAGCTTTTTTAATTCAAATTTTATGCAAAATAATACACATTCCATTTCTTTCATGAAAGAAAAATAATGTTAGTGAAGAGGCTTGAATTAACAATTTAAAGAAATATTAAACACCTTTTGAGAATAACTTTAAAATATTAAAGACAAAAGTTTGCAATTTTATTTTGACAAAATAAATTTATTTAGAACTTTAAATAATTGAAAAAGAAAATTAAAAACCGTGCAAATAATTAAAACTATAACAGGTTTTTAAAACGAATGCCCCCAGCATCAATACATTTTCGAGAACGTTTTAATATGACCTATCAATCACGGGTTATTTCTAATGTTATCACATACAGTAATAATTTTTTATTGAAGCTGTTCTCGTGTATTGAACTCTTCATTGTACATTTCTGACCTGAGATGACCCCATAAAAAATAATCTAGAGGTGTAAGATCAGGAGACTTCGATGACCACTTTACCGGACCTCCGCAACCAATCCATCTGTTAGTGTAATGCTGGTTCAGATGATCCCGGACCGGTACAGAAAAATGGGGTCCAACACCATCGTGCTGAAACCACAAGCCCCTAGTATTGATGCCTTCTAATAAATCTGGCAAGATGTCTCTAAGAAAGTTTAAATAAACTTCACCAGTTAGCTCTTCTTCAAAAATGTGGGTCCCCATTAGATTATTATTGTAAATACCACACCACACATTAATATTAAATCTGTATTGGGAATATTTCTGAATCACTGCATGTGGATTTTCGGTTGCCCAAACGCTTGCTGATTTCTACAGTTGTTAATTCGTCACGTGTGAATTGGGCTTCATCTGTGAATAGAACTCTCGATATTGTTCTTCTGTGATCCAAGATCCACCTACAATATGTTAAGCGGGGAACATCGTCTCCGTCTTCTAGACGTTGAACTGTTTCAACATGAAATGGATACAAATTTTCCTTCTATAATGTTCGCCATATTCTTGTCTTAGGCATGCTAACTCATTACTTATTTTTGTAACACATGGATGAATTATTTTCCACAACCTGTAATATTTGCTCTTCTTGTGAACAAGCTCTGGGAACGTGTTGATGCCCTCAAATATTATGACATTTTATAAACTGGTCCATAGGGTTTTTAAAAGTTTACTAACACTTGCCAAAAAATAATATACATTGTGATGTTAACGACCCTAAGAGCCGTATTAATAAAATGGAGGTCGGTCCTGGAATTTTTCCAAAATCACTTAAGCTATTCATTAACTTAAAAGAGTATAATATGTATACCAAAATTTATCTAAATATGTGCAATCATTTCAAAAATATGGCGGCCTGAAGTTATGGTCAAGAACCATAAAACACCCCGTATCTCAAAAACGGTTAACATTCAACGGTATGTATTGAGGTGTATTGAACTCAGCTAAGTGTGCTCTACCTTCCACTAGAGTATGTCCATTTAAATCTCGGACATTCTGTATGTGCCAAATATCAAGTAAAGGTCTTAATTTTATTTTATAAACCCTTTAATAATAGACTGGGGTGGTGAAGAAGTTGAAATATATTATAAAATAATCTGAGGCCTACACCTATTTAATCCCCAACCCTTCAACGGAATCATCTCAAAATATAATCTAATTTCAGGTTTCGTTATAATGTATGCGCGTGCCAAATTTCAAGTGAAGATCTGAATTTTATTTTATCAGCCTCTTTAATAATAGAATGGGGGTGGGGTGGTGGAGGGACGGAAAATATTATAAAAAAAATTGAGGTCTTGGCTTCTAGTATATACATAAAGTTTCAAGTTTCTATACTCTTACCAGCTTGGTTTCCTCATTTTCCCCTATTTACCTCTACTTACCCCCCACCCCTTCAACGGAATCATCTCAAAATGTAATCTAGTTTCTTATGTAGTTATAGTACACAAGTGTACAAAATTTCAAGTAAATATCTTGATTCAATATTATTAGCCCCTTTGATGATGGGGGTGGTGGAAGGGTTGAAAAATATCGTAAAAAAATTTGAGTCCTTTACTTCTAATGTATACAAGCAATCCCAAGTTTCTGTACACCTGCAAGCTTGCTTTACTTATTTTCCCTTATTTACCTCTATTTACCCCCCAACCCTTCACCGGATATGCTAAAAAAACAATCCAGTTCCAGATCTCGTTATAATACATACGTGTACAAAATTTCTAGTTAATATTTTAAACCCGTCCAGAGAAAACGTGCACACAAAGAAGTTAAAGGCGGACATACCGAGAGACCGACAGACCGACAGAAAATTGTTTTCGCTTAAATTTAAAATCTCGACCTTTCATGACATTTTAAACCTATTTCAACAAACGATTACTATACCTAATTCCACTCCACTTCGTGGATGTGAAAGTAAAATATATTACTATACTGACTATACAGATTTTATCCTACAATTAATTAAAATATGAATTGAACTAATGGTAACAGTGAACGTCTATAAAACTCGATTAGGATAAACTGTATTAAAATGGACTAATTTGAACTATTCATTATGCACGTACAAATATTTTTTCTACTACACTATTTCTGTGTCTTCTTTAATGTCTATTTAAGAAAGTATATGAATATATTATCTAAAATACTTAAAATAGTATAAAACTATAACATTCATAGAAATTGTTGATGTATTATTCCTTTTTGTTCTAAATAAACGTTATTAATGTTATTATTTACTAATAGTAACAACAGTGAATGTCTAGAAAATTACTAGCTTGTTAAGATGCTATATTTACACTGTTATCAAGTTAATTTATTAAATTATTTGCAAGCGTGATATTTAAAGATAATAAATAAGCACTCACAATAAATTAAAATTTTGCAATAGCAAGCTCACCTGTGATTTTATTATGTTAATATTTATGGTTCTCATTAAAACACTGTATTATTTCCTTACAAACATACATACACATACACAGTTTTCAATTTTCACCATTTTCACGGTTAATACTATTTAAAGAAATAGCAGTAGACGAGATTATCTGTAGCATTAAAATAATGTTTTGCTGTGATTTGAAGTATGCACAAGATAAAGAAAATGATAAAATTAAAGTTTGTTTGAACACTTTATTTTCAAATAATTTATATATTATTATGAGAGTAAAATATATGTTTTTTATTACTATGGAAATAATTACAAGTTTAAAATTGAGAAATCGTTTTGCAAACTTGTGAGCAATGTGTATCGTACAGGGTGCGGCGAAAGGACATTTCAATATCCATCACCATGGTTCGGTTTCAAAACGTGACACAATCAATGGGTTTAGAATTTCAGAACGACTGCATGAGGAATGAATCCGAAACCTTTGAGAGAGCGAGACAAGAGGCCCTTCACAGCCCAGAGCGCTCTGCCTGAAAACAAGTTGAAGCGCTCAGAGCTCTATCACTGATGCAATCGTTGTGAAATTCTGAACCCATCTGACGATTGTGTCACGTTTCGGGACCGGACCATGGTTACGGATATTGAAATGGCGGCGAAAACGCCGCGTCGTTGCACAACAATCACAAATTCGCTCGATTTTAAATATTCCTCGACTGCGAACGCACAATGTTCTCTCGTCCAGAAAATTATTGTGATTGCATACCTCCCCGAGTTGAATGACTTTATTCACAACACTCTACTCCTCTCCGTTCGCGTATACCACCTGTTTCAAAAACACCCATCTCTTCTGCCGTACCCTGTATTTGTCAGTTGCTTTTCTAAAACCATATATAGGACGTTCCCCGTGGAAATATCAGTTTAGACCATTGCGTTAGCAGAAGTGCAAGAAGTACACCCTACTTAAAGAACTGCTCATATTTTTTGGCGGATGTCACTATGAGTTCATTAATGCATATTAGATATAAACCTGACTTAATTATTACATTATAAAATTAACTACAATAACATACACGAAATAATACCTTTATGGTTTATAGAAACTCGTAGTCGAGTAATATGTTGATGCCCTTTATGCCCTTTAACGGTTAGACAAGGTAACTTGGAAGATTGGTAAATTTATCTAAATCGACTTATTTTGAACACGACTATGTGGTACTTCCATGTACATGGAATATTGAGAAAAGCTGTATATAAAATTTTTCACTGTATACAGGGTGTCCCAATAAAAACTCCCAGGCCAGATATATTATAAACTAACAGAGATATTTTAATTCTGTAAAAGCCAATTTGTAGAGCATAAAGAGAGCTTCGTTTTTGAATATAATTGTTTTTTAATATATCAGTATATAGATGGCGCCGTGTTATAAAGAAATATTTCGATGGGAGAAACTTTGAAATGGGGTTTATGTGAAAGAAAATGCATTTCTAAGCAGATTATGTTGTAAAAAAAATACCATAAAACTAACCGTTTTCCAGATATTTGAGTCCAAATGTTAACATTTGCCAATATTGAGTAATTGTAATATCTTCAACATTTCAGTCCTTTAAGTGGGATCTGTATTTAATTTACAAATTTTAGAGGAAAATATTTAAAGAATTTTTCGTATCTTATGAATTAAATATATTTGAAGTAACCCTTGGAAGAAAAAAACTAAAAATATTATTTATCATATAATTCAAACATTTAAGAATTAAAAAAACAATTACGGATAAAAACAATTTTTACGAACTAATGAAATCAAAACAACTATTTTTAAAGGTGTTCAAAATAATTGCTATTTTCATTAACACACATGGTAAACCTATTAATTAGCTCAGATCTACAAACTTTTAATAATGTATGCCGATTAATGGCGGCAACACTAGCATAAATTTTATTATAAAGATCTGCTATGTCTTCCATTGGTTCTTTGTACACTTCACTTTTTAAAAATCCCCATAAATAGAAGTCTAACGGAGTAATGTCAGGAGATCGAGCGGGCCATCTAAGTACTCCATTGGTACCAATCCATCTTCCTGGGTATGTTTGATTTTAATAATTCTGATGAAACCACATATTATCCAACTGAGCGGGCAAATTCCTTAATAGCACTTGTAAATCAATTTGCAAAAATTGTAAATATCTTTCACTTGTTAAATTCTCATGGTAGAGGTATGGGCCAACAATGTAACCATTAACGATACCACACCAAACATTTACTCCAAAACGATTCTGGGATCTGGTATGTCTCATCCACCTAGGATTCTCTTGAGACCAGTAACGACTTATGTGTTGTAATTACTCCATTGTTGTGGAATCGTCGTTCATCACTCCACATAATTGTATCTAAAAGATTTCGATTTTATTCTCAGATAATTGAAAATTGCGCCAATAAATCTAATCTCCGCTCATTGTCCCCTGGAATCAAATGATTAACTAAATGAACTTTATATGGAAAAAATTGTTTGTTTTAAGAATTCTGTGGCAGGTGGAACTTATAAAAGTTTACCGATCTGGTAAAGGTCTGTCAGGAAAACGTATTTCATATAAACTTACAGCTCATGAAGAATTTTTACGACATTCCCCATAAGTTAAAATCGTGTTTAATTTATCTTCATTTGTATGAGAAACCATATTTAATAATAAACATTCACAAAGAAAACAATAATTAGGTACAATAATACAGCTCTATTGACACACCAATAAACAAAATGTGATTGAAATTGAGAAATGTCAAAACTATAATTCCAAGGGTAACTTTAATTGTATTTAATTTATAAGGTATAAGGGTTATTCATTATACTCTGTGACATTACGTTAACTCGTAGGTTGAGTGAAGGGGCGTCACTTTGGCACTCGAGCTCGGTGCGGTTACGGTAAGCTCGGGCGCCACCCTTACAGTTTTTCTCGTGGTGTAAAGGACCCACGCTAGCCTCTTGACACAGCCTGTTGCAGTAGGGCTGGGATAGCGTCAGAGGAGACACGGTACGTCCAGGGGTCTAGGGGTAGTAGACTTCACACACACCAAAATAAAAGGCACAGTTCAGATCCTATATATAGATATTTATTATTACTAATATATATAATTCTACCTAACCTATAACTTTTACGGTTAACTATGGTGACGGTGGCGAAGCAAGAGGGAGGCTATAAGCAGGATACGAGTTTAGAGAAACGGAGCGGCAAGTCGGAGTAACTCCTATCGGTATGAAAGCGGACAGGGTAGAGCAGATACCAGGCGGAGGAAAGCACAAGCACATGTAAACAATAGAAAACAAATACTCGGGCAACTTGGCTAAGGCGCAGAGCCTAATGTTAGTACACACTTCTGGTCACGATTCCTTGTTGGTGTAATCACCCCAAAGGAGAGATTAAACCAACGAGGTTCTCGGGCGCTATTTTGCGCTGATGGATGTCCTCAAAGCTTCCCCAGTACTCGCTTGTCCTCCAGACGACGGTGCTAGGCCAGAGGGCAAACACGAGTCCGGTTATCAGCGGAAAATTTCCCGGTCACACACTTTCCCAACTTCCACACTGGCTCACTTCGGTCGGCGGTATTTGGTCGGGGATGATATCTCGGTCTGCTAGAAGACTTTGTGACTTTCCGGCCGAAGGCAACTAGGCCAGAAAGCCCCAAGCTTCCCAAGTACTCGCTTGTCCTCCAGACGACGGTGCTAGGCCAGAGGGCAAACACGAGACCTGTTGCCAACCAATGTATCTTCCCAGACACACGGCGGAGCAAACCGGGATTAGTACACAAGATGGCACTTAGTCCCAGCCAAGCTGCTTATTTACGGTCGGATTTACTTACTCTCTTTCTCCTGTGTAATGTCGGTTGCGGTCAGCCGGTAAAGATCCAAATTAATTGACCCAAATTAATGGACCCAAATTAATGGACCCAACGGATAGAGATCCAAATTAATGGACAATATTTCGCTGGCTGGGCCAAGTATTCGTTAACGGTGAAGCCGCTTGTGTCAGTGGTGGAGACAGTGGCTCCATCTGGCGGAGTGTATTCCTATTTGATAATTTTGATAATTAAAGTGTAACACTTATTTATGCTCTGTATCGACAGTATAAAATATTAATATTCAAAATACGAAAATAGACGGTGGTTTTGCGTGTAATTTCCACACCAGAAATTATGCCCAATACTTGTATTAGAAAATATTTATATTCTAAATAGAAAAATAGACGGCGGTGTCGGGTGCAATTTCCACACTATAAAATGCTTCATTACAACTCACTAGATATCAAATATTTTTAATTATAATCTAACCTAATAACAAAGCAATTATATGAAAAATTCTTTAAATATTTTCTTTTAAAATTTGTGAATTAAATACAGATTGTCCCGCTTAAAGGACTGAAATGTTGAAGAGATTATAATTATTCAATATTGGCAAATGCCAACATTTTTTGACTCAAATATCTCGAAAACGGTTAGTTTTATAGTATTTTTTTTGAGAACACAATCTGCTAGAAATGCATTTTCTTTCCCATAAACCCCATTTCAAAGTTTCTCCCATCGAAATATTTCTTTAGAGCACAGCGCCATTTATATGCTGATATATTAAAAAAACAATTATATTCAAAAATGAAGCTCTATGCTCTACAAATTGGCTTTTACATAATTATAATATCTCTATTCGTTTATAATATATCCGGCCTGGGAGTTTTTATTGGGACACCCTGTATACTGAATTTAAAAAATATATATATATCTTTTTCTAAATTCCATCTACCGCGCACTGACCGGAAATTTGGTCTGCCAGTGTAATTGGAGCATGTAAAGTACATACACTAACTACCTATGCGGACAGATATCGATAAAAATTCTTTAAAAAAATGCCCCTTTCCATATTCTCCCACCGTACCAAAAATGTTCAGAGAAAAGAAATCGTAGTTATATGCTCTCTTCGATTACCGACTGGCATACGGTAATTTTTCGTTGAATTTGCACGCCATTTCCCTAACTATTAGAGTAGCTTTTTGTCCAAAAAGCTACAATTAAACTCGATTTCTTGCAGAATTAACTAATAAAAATTGCTTTTGTTAGCGAACCTCAGCTCTGGCATCCAGTTCTAACAGACTAGATCATAGGTATATCCACGATATGAAGTCACTTTATCTGGCCTCAGCTGGCTCAGTGAATTTCTTTTCAAAAGCGACTATCTCTGTTGTGTCGAAATTATTTTCTGCTCTATCGTTAAAAATGATCATATTATCCATAGTTTTGAAAAAGAAACTTACCTTGAGCTATCATGTCTGATAGTTCCGGCAACGTGGTATAAAGAACTGTTACAAGTTGAAACCCTAGCCAAACTATTCGCTGTGGATATCCTGGCAAGACTCGGTGAGGTATGTACTCTGTTCAGACCGTGCACATACGGGGATAAATAGTTTTGGCCATTTCGGTACAACAACGGTGACTCCACGTCTACTCTGAACTTTGGATCGTCATTATTTTCTGCATTCTCTTCTAACTCTTCTATTGTTCCTGGTCGGTAAAACAGTTTCTGAGGCAGGGAAGAAGATTGCTGTACTGCCGTCATTTTGAACATATCTTCATGTATTCATCAGTTGCTTAAGATTTTCTAGTATTTCTATGAAATGTTGGTGGTGGCACATTTTGATAGAAAACCTGAAAACAATTGAGATGATAAGTTTTGTCAACTATTATGTAACACTAAATTTATAGTTAAGAACATTTCTGTTTATCCAAAAATAAACACAAATTCCTATATTAATCCAGTCAGTATGAATTTTTTCCCTAACAAGGTTGCTAACAAGTCGTTGATATATTGTGGTATATGATATCAGAGATTCAAGTATACGCTATGAAACTAGACCAACTTCCAATATCTTCAGAAATTAGAGGGACTCCCTTCGGATTGGAAATCAAAGAAAAGTTTATCAAACTGTTAGATGCATATGAAATATGTATTTCAGAACTTCACAACTTACAACGTAGTTACTAACGTTGAAGAAGTTAATTCTCTAGTCACCAACAGTACAAATATGGTCGCTCTGTATGTAAACTGAAGAAGATGAATGGAGACTTCTGTTACCAAATTCCATTTCATGTTTTATAAAATGCGGAATACATAAATCAGATGATGCATTTCTGAATATTAGGAATGCTATTTTTTTGGGAACTAGATTTTTATTGATTCTGAAATACCATGCACTACTTGAAATAATAATGCCAAGTGGTAGTAGAATGAAACATAATAAATATTAAGATGGGTATTATCAAATTTTATTTTTAATTGTAGTAAAGCAACTCCAATTTCTTTGTATATGTAGTCCCAATTATTTTTATCAACGACAACATTGTCTATGGCCAAATTCTTACATTATAGGGTGTGTGCACTATATAACAATTCACTTCAAATGATGCATTAATATCAAGTAATACATAAATATGAAAACCTAAACGCATTCATATTAATCATATCATCAGATTAAAATAAATATTTAATAAACAGATCGACCTAAAATTCAAATATTTGAATGATTTCGAAAACACCATGTGACGCCATACTTCATATGTGTGAAGGTGGCAACGCTTTGCTGGCAACGCGTTGCTAACTTCACACACACATTGATATAGAAGATGACGTCACGTGGCGTCAATGGGAGACAACGGAAATAAGTTTTCAGCCAATGTTAAAAACAATATGTCAGATATTATTAATGTCATTATTATAAGTCAGAAATATGAGTGGAGTAGCAAATAAGTGGTGTTTTGGGCCAACATGCAGAAATACTTCTGTAATGCCCCAAATAATAATTTTATGTGTTCCTAAAACCAATTATTCACGAAGAATGAAATGGTATGAAGCAGAGAATCGTAATTTTCTCAAATCGAAATCGACATTTTATTGTGGCGAAGATCATTTTAATGTAAGTACAATTTATTTGTTATCATCATGGTAGAAACCAATCGACAATAGCTAAATGACTCATTACCCTTAATAGTGTAAATAGATCATACTAGGTATATAGTTCCCTTAAAATTATGCTTGTAGTGGTATGATATGTTGAATTAAAACTAATCTAATTACTTATTTATATTTAACCCTATGAACTTCCACCTATGTAATATATTACAAGATATAAATATACTTCTTTATTATTTTCAGCTTGAGGACATGAAAAATTACATGCGATACAAATTTATGGGAGGATATATGATTCTGAAGGAGGATGTAGTTCCATACATATTTGCCTACCAACCAGACAGAAAGAGAGATGCGTCTGCACACACAACAGTTAGTGAAATAAGTTTTAATGCAGGACACGAATTCCATTATATTAGAATATATATCACCCGTTACAGACTATCATCAATCCAAAAGCACTGAGCAGGTCAGATTAGACGAACATGTGATGAAACATATTTATCAACAAGATGATATTCAAATTGTGCTGGCTAAAAATATGGAAACGATATGTAATGAACAGGAGTATTTATCACCAGTTGTAAATTTTGATCAACCCAGTACGAGCACTGATCAGGTCAGTTTAGATGCAGACGAACATGTGTTGGAACAATTTTATCAAGACAAAAGTCAAATTATACAGAATAAAAATGTGGGGGTGCAGGTCAAACCATTCTTTCGTAGTAAATATGTGACATGTAAAATTAAAAGTGATGTGAGACACAGAGTTTACTCAACAGGAAAATGTGTCGTATCCAAAGATGTTGCTACTTCACCAATAAAAAATATTAGTCCAAATAAAAAAAAAAGTTTTTATTCAATCAAGTTCAGTTCAGTGACATCATGAAACTCAAAACTTATTTCCATTGCTAAGTTAAATTGAAAAGGCGAAGTTGGTAATGCGTTGCTGGCAACGCGTTGTTAACTTCACTTAAGTCGTATAACATGTTTCTGACAGATTGTACATGATAGTTGTATAGATTACCAGTGTAGTATACTCAATACTGCTACATCTATATGATTAGTGATGTCACATATGATATAGGATATAGGTTTGTCCTTTTTGGTGGCGAATATATAATTCAAAACTAAATTTCTTTTAAAATTATTTAAAAACTTTTTTCTGCCGAAAAATTGTTTCAGTTATACTATATACCACGAGTACTTTATAATTTTTGATTAAAAAAAATAGTGCACACACCCTAATATATGTACGAGTATAAAATCGTTAAAGTCCCCCTTTCCGTAATTTTCAAATTATTTCTAGCTACAATTACACAATTACAATAATTTTGTAACCTCATTTCTACATTATCACGTCCCAGAGTGCGGTTCGTATCCCTAATCTCCTTCTTACAGCCAGTTTTTCAATGTTGAGTTAAAGTTCGAGTTAGATAACTCTTACTCGCACGTTAACTCGAGGCTAAATTCGAGTTAACGTTACAACTGTTTTTCATTACTATTTCTCATTCGAGTTAGTTAACTCGAGTTGTGTGAAATATTTTGTTATGTTGACATGAGAAGTATGAATTTTAACCATATTTTCGGAATTTTACACACGTATTCTGATGTCTTCTATAGTTCTGTGATGTTAAAAATGTTACATTAACCTAACTTTCTGTGATATTATTTGTAAAATGTAATATTTATATATTTGTTTATACAATTTATTTTAACGAGGTCACTTTAATGATGGTCTGTTGATCGGCAATAGTGGCCATCATGTGAAACTCTACCTTATGACGCCTCTTGTGTGGATCAGAAATAATGTTGAGAATTTATTTAATTAATCCCACATCAGAACGAGAAACACAGTGGAGAGGAGCATTAGCACTAAGGCTGCGCCTTAAAATGGATACCATACAGACAGTTGCGGCTACAGCAATTCTCCACAACATAGCATGCGATGAGAGGAAACCTATTCCCTCATGTAAAATAAACATTGCATGTTAATATTTATACAACACAAGATAACAAATACATATTCGTAGAATACGAAATAATATATTGCACTTCTTTTAATATATTATCTACAGTTCTTGGAGGCAAATGATCTCGCGCAAAAAAAATTGTGTCGATCCCATTCTTCCATGTGGTTTGGCCTATATCTGATTACCTTGGGTCTTCTAGCTTTTTCATCACTGCTGTAAGCATTTACATTAAAATCATAATCCATGATGTGTTTGAAAAATATCATAATTTATTTACACCATAAAATAATTTTAGGTTAGTTTTAAGCCGAAATTTGTAATTAACTCATACCTCGTCTAGAGTTATCTTAACCTCGATTTAACTCGAGGTTTCAACTTAACTCGCATTTGAAATACGCAACAGTGCGCTTAATCCAGAGTTAACTCCAGTACAAGAGTTAACTCGACATTGAAAAACTGGCTGTTAATGGTTAGGGTCGGTTAATGCTGACGTGTATTATAGCTTTCGAGCCCATTGATACAAAGTTTCCAGTCCAAGTCATCTGGATTTTTTTTTAAATTTCATACCATGTCTGGATTTGCCGATTCGTCCGAAATGCATGATACCGTGCACCGTCCCTTGTTGGTGGTAAAGGAGTAAAATTTAATTTTCTCTTTGTTTTTAGTTTTAAAACGTTGATAGCGTTGATAGGTTTTTTCTTCCATATTGTCACCATACAAAGCAACAAGAAAGCATGCTCCAGCGTCTGCGTTTGAAATTACATTTATTGTATTTCTCTGGACAAACTAACAAAAATCGTTTTTTCTTGGTTGAAGACGGCCGATTTACTAACAACAATGGAGTTTGACAAAAAAAATGTATATACAATAAATGTAAGGAATTTTTGTAGCAGACATTTTTGTCGTTGGGTCAGCCGTTGGGGAGTTATTTTGAAAAAACCTATGCCGGAAATTTGGATTCTTCATCAGCGTCCACATCTAAATCTTAATATTTATTTTGTTTTATTCTACTCCCTCTTGACATTGTTATTTCGAGTAATGCATGTCACTTCCGATTGAATAAAGACCTAGGTCCCAAAAAATAGCATTTGTATTATTCAGAAATGCAGCATGTGATTTATGTAATCAGCATTTTCTAAAACATAAGATGTATATATTTGTACTGTTGGTGTCTCGAGAATTAATTTCTTCTTCGATGTTAGTGGAGTTTTGAAATGCATATTTCATAATATGCACCTATAGCCCAGTCAACGGAGCGCTAAAATAACTAAAATCTCTAACTTGAGTGCTAGTGAATGGATTTAGATGAAACATTGTGCAATTTGTTTGTAATGGCGTTAATAAAAAAGTTGAAAAACAGATTAGAGTAGGAAATGATCGGACAGGGTAAAAAACACCCCTTTTTTCACGGGTTCCCTAACTTGTAGAATCAGGTCAAAAATGAAAAAAGGAAAACAATGCATTTACCTCTTTTAGCCCAAAATAAGACCATTGTGAATTTTTTCCAGAAATGCTTATTTTTTTTTAGATATGGTTACTCGATAGTTCCTAAAAGTGGGGGATGGGAAACGTAAAAGTTGAAAAAGAAAATTGAAAAAATCGGCTGAATGTATCATCGAAGTACAAGACTTTTTCAATTGCAACTTTTCTGTAAAGTACTTTTTCACTGAGTTCTTCCAGAAAAACATGAAAAACTACTCCTTTGAAATGGTCGCGCTTTTAAAAATTTGTGATTTAAAAATTTGGAAAAATTCAGACGTATGCATTGAGGCCTTGTAAACATTATTTGTCTCTTGGAATTTTTTGTATCTTGCTAATTTTCCGAGTTACAGGCAGTTTTTCAATATGAATAATGTACTACACTATTTGCAAATTTTCAATTAAAAAATACATAATAATTCAAGAAATATTGTCTAAATGTTATTTGTGGCATTATCTTAATTTTTTTCTTTCTTCAATTCTTTGGGACTTCCTGCCACATGTATGTTTTCTTTTTAAGCGGTGCTAGGGGAATCTACAAAATATCACAATTAACCAGTATGTTACTGGTAAATAACTTCTATGCCTGTGACTTATACGTCAAATGATCAGTTAGAGGTTGCTTTTTTTTTAAATAAACAACACAAATAAGTATATAAACTTGAAATTAAATATTTCGCCGACGTTTCGGAAATCTAATCTGCTTCCTATTTTTGAGAAATATTTTTTGCTGTGCTGTGAAAAAAGAAAACAGGTTAGATTTCCGAAACATCGGCGAAATATTTAATTTTATACTGTATTTTGTATACTTATTTGTGTTGTTTATTTTAAAAAAAGCAACCCTTAACTGATCCTTTGACGTAAAAGTCGCAGGCGTAGAGGTTAATTACCAGTAACATAATGGTTAATTGTGATATTTTGTAGATTCCCCGAGCACCGCTTAAAAAGAAAACATACATGTGGCAGGAAGTCCCAAAGAAATGAAGAAAGAAAAAAATTCAAGAAATGAGCGTGACATATATTGTTATAAAAAAATATGCAACCCAATATAGTTATACCACTTTTAAAAGTTCAATATAATTTTTAAACTGAAAATGTGCAAAAAATGCAGTACATTACTTATCACGAAAAACTGCCAGTAACTCGGAAAATTAGCAAGTTACGAGAATTCCAGGAGACAAAAAGTGTGCAGTGCATCCGTCTGAATTTTTTTTCAAATTTTTAAATTACATGTCTTTAAAGCGGCACAATTTCAAAAAAGTGGTAGTTTTTCATGTTTTTCCGGAAAAACTCGATGAAAACGCACTTTACAGAAAAGTTGCAAATAAAAAAGTCTTGTATTTCGATGATATATTCACCTGATTTTTTTCAATTGTCTTTTTCAAGTTTTACATTTCTCCTCCCCCGCTCTTAGAAATGTTCGAGTGGCCATATCTCGAAAAATAAGCATCTGTCGGAAAAATTCACAATAGTACAAACATCTTATTTTTAGCCAAAAGAGGTAAGTAAATTTATTGTTTTTTTTTTCATTTTTGACCCGAATCTACATGTTACGGCACCCGTGAAAAAGGGGTGTTCTTTACCCCTTCCGATAATTTCATACTATCTTTTTTCAACTTTCTTATTAACTTCATCACAAACACATTGCACAAGGTTTCATCAAAATCCATTCACTAGCACTCAAGTTTATTTATTTATTTATTTATTTACTTATTTATAACAATACACTACCCAACAGAGCATTTCAATTACAGGGTAGGAAATAGTAAGTATTTACAAATATATAACGTATGAGAGTAGAATACAAAGCAAACAGATAAAAACAAAGATTAAACAAAACAAAGAATTTTAAATTATACACTTAATCTTTTTATCGCAGTTACATTGCAGTGGAATATATCAAACTGATCTTGTAGATTATTATAATTCTCACACATTTTGTATAGCGGCGAAAATTTCTGGACGTTAGTTCGGGGAGTCGGTAAATAGAACAATGAGTTATGCCTAGAACCAGGTCTAGGAGTTCGAAAATTTAGTAAGTTTAAGATAACGCCGCAATCAATCATGTTATGTATTATTTTAAAAAGAAAAATTTGCTGTGAAATAGTTCTACGAGTCTCCAGACTCGAGAGTGAGAATCTATTTAACATTTCAGTCTGAGGAAAACCAATAGCAGGATAGACACCATCTTCCATCTTCTTCTTTAAAAAACGCCTCTGAATTCTCTCTATCCTCTGTATATGTGTGTTATAATGGGGCGACCAAATAATTGACGAATATTCCAATTTGGATCGAACAAACGATTGATATAGTAGTTTCAGTGTGTTAATGTCGTTAAAATCGCGAGAACATCGTATTATGAATCCTAGCGTTAATGGCTAAATTAAATAAAAATGTAAGAGGAGTTGTGAGCACGCTAGCACAAGAATGTAGTATGAAGCCTGGAATTTTGTCAGGGCCCATTGTGTATTTAGGCTTGATTTTTTTCAAGGAATTTAAAACTTCTTGTTCTGTAAACTGTTCGATTGTTAAAAAATCTGTTTCTGAGTCAACAGGAAGGTCCTCGATTGATGGAACTACAAAAGTATTCAGCGAAACCATTAACCACTTCCTTGTTGCCTACATAATGTTTATCTTCATAGTTCATAGCTGTTGGCAAATTATTACTAGATTTCTTGCTGTCGATAAACTTGAGTTTAATATTACTTTCAATGTCACGACAATATTTTTTATATTCAATATCAACCTGCTCTTTGATATATTGTTATATATTACACCCCCTTGGAACTTGAGATTGATACGCCTATGCCCAATAGTGACTAGAAACTAGTAGAAAGAGATACAGTTTTCTAGAGTGTGGTGGGAGAAGATTCTGGATAGATCTAGAGGCCATTTCAAAGTACATAAGGCACGATTACCGGCGCAGAAGGAGAAGTTTATTAAAGTGAAATTAATACTGAAAAAGTGAGGTTAAATATCAAGTAAACAAAGTGTAAAGGTTATTTTGAAGTATTGTATAGTCAGTAAATTATTAAATAAAGTGATAGTGGTTTACCCCTTGTTAAAATTATTTAGAACCCACGGATTCATACAGGGTGTTCCCTAAAAGGTGAAAAGGTGAAAAACACGCAACAATATGTTCTTAATAATTTAAACTCATCGAGTGCAAGAGGATCCTCACGGTTCTTGTAATCACACCACGCTCTATGTTTTAAATTAAGGCATTTAATTGGAGTTATATCACGGTGGGTAACTCTTGCCTTTAATTACGGTTTTAGGGACAACTCTATCAAGAACGATATACATTTTTTCATAAAATTTTTGGAAAGAATAATTAACATCCTGAATATTGAATAAAAAATTCCAATCAGTATTTGCTAAATTTTGATAAAACACAACTAAATTAGCTTTACGATAGTTATAATAGGTAAGATCAAGTGTGCTTTTATTATGTTTATAATTTTTACGTATGTCAAATAATACCAGGAGTGCGGGGTGATGAGTATCCTCATAAATTAATATGTCGGGAGCTTTGTTTACTATACAGTTCATGTTTGATAAAACTCAAGTTAGTGACCCCCCCCCGTTGATTGGACTATTAACAATTTGAAAAACTTTTATTTGATTCTCAATCCGAAGGTAGTTCCTCCTGTTTCTTGAGATATTGGTGGTTGGTCCAATTACACAGCGTATACTTGTATCTCTGATGTCATATACTGACTTTCTTAGATTGTTTGGAGAATGACAAACCCAAACAAAATCCACTCCTTTGGATGTCGTCCAAGGGAGTGGATTTCGTACCGGAACCACTGGTAATGTCTTGATTTCCAAAATATCACTTTCTGATCAAGATACACAAATACTTAAATAATATGCATTGGAAATAATACAATAAACATATTTGTATCATTCAAAAAATGTAACCCAAAGCACAAATAGTTATGCGTCATTATTATTGGTCTCTAAATGTCAGCTGTAACAAAAACAACATCAACAAAAATCTATCTGAATAATTAATGATGTGTGTTTCTTTTTTACGCACTTCCCAGCCGTCATTATATTATAAAATATCGTAAACTTACTGTCCTAAGAAACATCATTTTGTATAGTTTGTAGAATACTTGTGCCAAGCAAATACTTTTTATCATTAAACTTCGTTTGAAAGTGTAGTCTTTTTCATTACGAGAAAACCATTCATTTGAGTGAATTGGAAATATTCATATTTTCCCTGATAAATATTATTTTGAATACCCCTCTCCCTCTTTACGCAGGCACTTTAAAGTCGGTCTCAAGGAAAGTTACTTTATGATTCTGAAAGAATAACATTGAGATCAGCATTTGCAACTAGTATGGTAATTAAATGAAAACATCAAATTTATCGTTAGCTATTTCGACTACTATAATGGTAAATACAGCAAGTAAAGAAATGAAAATTTGCCTTATCTCCCTCACATGCTCAACACTTTAAAAGACCCGGCACTCGTAAAAATGTGTTTTATTAAAGGCTATTTAGAATATAATACATTTTCACTTGACACAATTTAGATGCATAGTAGCATAACCCACTTTATACATGGCTAAAGATATAGACATGTAGCACGCGCATTTTATCAGTTTAAATCAAAATAAGTGTATATCAAGTCAGAAAAACAAGTTTATAATAAATTGGCATTAATTAACTGAATATCGCCAAATATGTATTTAATATTTCAGTCTGACAAATTAGTGCTTAATTTATCGTTTTTAGGTGATAATTAGCTATTTGTACAGTTTATTATACAGGGTACAAAATGTCGCAAAACATGAAAGAGTTGTGAGCAGCAATTGACAAATTAGATGAAATTAAATTATGATTTGCTTAAATAGAATTATTACCATCACGACCAATTTGATTAACAACTACTACACAATTGTTTTAACTATGTATGTAAATTTATATATTTGTTTTATATTAACTATCTTACGATAAATCCATTCTATGCTAATACAGCAAAAATTGCATTCAGGTGGTGCCACCATGAGTAATAACAAGTTATTTTATTGACCAACTAAATTACAGAGTCCTGATTTATAATTAAGATACGATAAGAAAATTCTTCAAACTTATTTCGAAATGATAGGGTGCAATTACTTCCACATCCACGTAGTGGATTGGAAGTATAGTAATTTAAAAAAAAATCTTTTTTTTTTTTTGCTGAAATAGGTTTAGAATGTCAAAAAACGTCGAGATTTTAAATTTGAGTGAAACAAATTTTTTTGTCTGTCGATCTGTAACTTTTTTTGTCCGTACGATATCTCTGGAACGCTTTAAGATATTGACTTGAAATTTTATATACGTATGTACTATAATAGTCCAATAATTATAAAAATTTCCATAACAAAAAATCTTATCTTAGATTTTCCTTCAGTAACTGTTAGTGGAGGGATTATACATCACAAAATCAATTCTGGGGGACATCGCAACCCGCCCAAAAAAACCACCCCTTCGGCGAAAAAAGCCTTATTTTACTGATAACTCGTTAACCGTTGAAGATATAAAAAAATGCTCATTATAAAAAAGAAAGCTTGACTAATTGCCTAAGAAAAAGTCCTGTTGTAATTCTCTTGTATATGCCATGGTTTTCGGGAAAATCGATATTGAAAAAAATTGCAAAATTTGTATTTTTAATGCGCGCGAATTTTCGTTTATTTGAAATTTTTTGCGCGTGGTCTATATAAAAAAATGACCTTTTCCATTTTTGATGGCTATTGATATCTATCAGTATATAAAAAAAAACAATATAATATAGTTACCTTTTAATTTTTTGTACTTTTAACTATTCACAGGTCCATAAAAAATAACTGATTTTTTTGTATGTTATAAATGCATTAACTTTTAGTTCAAGGTAGTGTTTCTATGCAGAAAAAGTTAGGGATAAAAATATTCGCATTTACAAATTTACCAGCATGTTGAAATTAGCCTAATTTTGGCAATTATTGAGTGTTTCCTAAAAATAAAAAAAAGACCCAAACATCTTGAAAATTCAGCTCAAATTTTTTTAAATTTTATGTATCATATAACTATTGTTTCTAATCATTTATTATTTAAAAAATTGTATTAAAAAAAATATCATCAAAAAATTGAATATTCAATTTATTTTTGATTTTTTTTTTTGGTTAACTTTAACATGCTGCTAAATTTGTAAATGTGAATATTTTTATTCCTAACATTTTCTGCATTGAAGTTCTACCTTGAACTAGATAATGCATTTATAACTTATATTATAGTCAGTTACTTTTTATGGGCCTGTGAATAGTTAGATGCACAAAAAATCAAGAGATAGCTATATTATATTGTTATTCTTATATACTAATAAATATCGATAGCCATCAAAAATGGCAAACCAAGAGAGTACTTTATATCCCCTTTAAAACCCATTTTGATTTTTCTTCCTAGCTTGTTTGGTTTTCGAGCAATTCAATTTTTTCTATAGGCCGCGCGAAAAAAATTTCAAATAAACGAAAATTCGCGCGCATTAAAAATACAAATTTTGCGATATTTGTCAATATCGATATTCTCGAAAACTATGGCATATACAAGAAAATTACAAGAGGACTTTTTTTTAGGCGATTAGTCAAGCTTTCTTTTTTATGATGAGCAATTTTTTTATATCTTCAACGATTAACGAGTTACCAGTAAAATAAGGCTTTTTTCACCGAAGGGGTGGTTTTTTTTGGGAGGTTGCGCGGCACCCCCAGAACAGATTTTTGTGGTTTTGTGATGTTTAATCCTCGCACTAGTAGTTACGGAAGGAAAATCTCAGATAACATTTGCTGCGAGCTTCTGATGTATTTTTCACTTTACCGATTGGACTAAGGTTGGAAATTCAATCTATAATTAGCGGTTAATTTTTAATATATCAGCGCCGCGGTGGTAAATCCTGAACTCAATAGTTGTTGAATAGAAATGCACGTGACGTGTGATGAAAAGCGATTTTATGCTTCACATTTGCTTTGTTTTTTAATTTTTTTCACGGAAATCAAATCGAAAGACTGCAAGTGTGATATATCATTGAAATCGGAATGTTAACTGCTTTTTAATGGTTCGATTACAAACTGTAAGTAATTATAAAATAAACAACCTGTTATGTCAAAAGCACCCCGCTTGGCGGTATATAAAAGCATCCAAGGTTCGTTTCGGCACGATGTTCGGACGTGCATTGGGTGGTCGGGTGGAGCCGCCCAGTCATGAATGTCACAGCGAGTGAAGGATGCAATAATGGACGATTGGGCGACTGAATTTGGCCGTTCGGTGGGCGATCGGGCTGCATGTTGGAACGAACCTCCAGATTGGATGCCCGGAATCGGCAGCAATGCCCACCTTACGCTGGCAAATCAATCAACCAAATCAATCAACGCGTATTTTGATCAAGGAAACCAAATTACTACAAGGAAGTATATAACGTACTTGTATGAAGTGAGTAGAATGTGAAACTCAAAGACCACAGTTGTGACTCTAACTGTGGGAGTCCTCGCAATTGTTAAGAAAGGCCATGACACGACCGAAGTATTTTTTTCCTTCTTCAATTCTTTGGGACTTCCTGCCACATGTATGTTTTCGGTGCTCGGGGAATCTACAAAATATCACCAATTAACCAGTATGTTACTGGTAAATAACCTCTACGCCTGTGACTTTAACTGATCCTTTGACGTAAAAGCAAACCATGCATGTGACAGGATGTCTCAAAGAATTGAAGAAGAAAAAAAATTAAGATGATGCCACAAATAACATTTAGACAACACGACCGAAGTAAATAACAACTGCTTAGTCAAATGAGGTCGCAAGAAATGCAGAAGATTGCACTTCTGGGAACGGCGCCAATTCTAAGTAAAATCATATATATGTGGTAAGTAAAATCTTGAAGTATTTGTGATCTCTCGTTGAGATCTGTGCTATGAGCGGAATCTCTTAGTGTAACGCCAAGGATCAGAAAAAACCCTCTTTGAAAAAGGGTGCACAAAACTCATAGTAATAATAATACCGATAATTTTACTGAATTTACCTTATTTATTTCATACTCAAGAATGTCTAATTGACATTTAATATTATGTTATCAAAAATCATAGAAGAAAATCATTTCCATAAAATGTTTTAGATGTAACGAAATTGCAACTTGCAAGATAATTGAAACTTATCTCAATATTATGTATTTTTATATATTATTTCATTCATGAATAAATTAAATGTAGTATAGTATCCATATGAAACCAGGTGGTCTCTAAGTTTACCAGGCCAATACATAAATATCATCTTACCAAACGCTTAATTAAAGTAAATGGCTTTTAGTGTAATTAAGGAGTCTGAATACTCCAGAAAGCAAATTGTAATGTGATATTAATTGCATTACTTACAGATAAAATAAATCAAGAGCCTTATCAGCATATAAAACGAAATAAACCTGTTGTACGTTACTAGTTGCGACATTGCCTTTAAACAGGTCTACATTATTTCTTTTCATGAAACGTTTGAGGTGGAAACCATTGCATTGGGTGATTAATGCATGTTTCTTATTAATAGAAAGTAATAAATGCTCATTATTTAAACAAAATGTAATTACACGAATTACGTTTTGCTTAAACGATGGGTAATAAATATATATTTTTGTACAGGGTCGGACTATGATCGTCATAATTTTAACGTGTGAATTAAATCAAAGGCAGCCAAAGCAACATGGTCATATCTCCTTTGTCACAGAAGACAAGAACTAGTTCCTGTCTTCTGTGCCTTTGTCAACAGCGCGACGTTACGTATAAGATGAAATATGGCGAACTAATATCAGAACAAAAAACTCCACTGCAGATTAACGCCATTAGCGTCGCGTCGTTTATCTGACTTACGGGCTATATTTGATGAATTGATATAAGTTTATATTTAAGAAATGTAATACTCCAGTGTGGTGAAAAATGATGTGTGATCTTTAAAGGCTTTAGAGACGTTTGATGGCCTACTGATGAGCCGCCAATTAGTTGAACAAATTAGGAAGTATCCACATGGCAGGTTTTGCGCCATCTTGGTCCGAGTACATAATAATAATCTTAATCTGACCATTAGTTTCTAGTAATCACTATTTGATGTTTTTAGAATTAAGTTTGCAGGTCAAATTTATATCAACAAAAACGACGTTGTTCTGTTTATTAAAAATACAATAAATTACTCAGTAGAAATTGTGCCTATACATCTTATTAAGGCAATTCAAATAAAATTTTTACATTTAGAAAAATCTTTTGTTATAACTGCTGTGTACAGGCCTCCTTCCACAAACGAGACGGAGTACTTACTTGAACTCAAAGAATATTTAAGTGAGGTTGCCAGAGAAGACTGCGATTACAATATTATAATAGGAGACATTAACATTAATATAAAAATAAGCAGTGAAATAGCCGAAGAGTATTTTACTGTCATGAGCGAATAGAACTTTGAGTCGATGGTAAATACCTTCACAAGGGTAGAAGGTGAAAGCAAATCTTGCATTGACCACATCTTTTTAAAAACCAAATTTAATATTCATGATAATATTGAATCCTTCTTACTTAAAAATAAAATAACGGATCACTTTCCAACTTTGATAAAGGTTGCTCTAAACTACAATAAAATAATTCCACAGCAAATAGAAAAACAATATATCTCTGTAATAGATTTTAATAAATTAAAATCTGAAATTAAAACGTATTTTTTTTATTTATTTATTACTGCAGCAAGATTAACAAAACAAAGAGTCATAACCTAGTTTACAATGAAAAAGAAATGACACCTGAGGAGACCTTGTATTGTGCCAAGCAGTATTTACATTCTCGTAAGAGTATGTTTCATTAATATAACAATAGTAACAAAAGGAATGGCTGTAATATCTTATTTTATTACACTAAGTATCTAACCTAATATCTATGTGGTTCGTAACGTAATAAAATATAAAGCCTGTAACTAATAGTTAGTAGAGTGAGTATAGAAACGCGAGTGAATATGTTAAGAAAAAAAGAAAAAGAGAAAAAATACAAACAATTTAAGGCGGTCTAGGTTCAATGTAGTGATTTATATACAGAGGCGAGTCATGAAAATATTAGAAAAATGTTATAATATAATAAAAGTGTATTGGTGAGCGGTAGATTAATTAGACAATATTAATATGACAATTATTGTATATTTAAATATAAATTTCTATCTATAGTGAGCAAATAATATACGGTAATTTGTGTTAAATTATGCTAAGATGGGTGAAGTGTAGTCTAGTTGTCAATCAGATATTTGTTTGTTTCTCGTCTGAATCGCTTTTTCCTCATTATTTTTATGTGTGGTGGAAGTTCATTAAATAATTTGATCCCGTTGTATTTGACACATTTTTGCGAGACATTTTTACTAAACAATGGTACTTTGTACGCGCTGTTTATCCTAGCCCTCGATTCATATTGGTGTTCAACGATGGAACCAATAGTCTCTTTTTTGCTATAAGCATATACTACAGCCACATGCATGTACAGACCCACCACATTGAGTAATTGGTTCCAGTAAAGATGCTTCTACAGCTTTCTCTGCTTTTCTTATTAAAGATTATTCTCAAGATATAGTTCTGGGTTATCTACAACGGTCGTAAAGTTACTTTATAGGCGGAACCAAATACTGTGATACCATATCTAATAAGGGATTCAACTAAGCTGTTATACGTGATTAAGATAGTTTTGTTGTTCAGTATACCTTTTAGTTTATAAAATTTGTAGATCAGCTTACGTATTCTACCATTTAAGTAGTCGATGTCGATTTCCCCATTTCAAGTGCGGGTCTAGTGCCAGCCCTAAATATTTTCTGGTATGGGTGTACACAGCTGTTAACCGATTCATCTATGAGTATAGGTTCTAATACACGGGACATTCCAGATTTTGTTGGGGAAAATGACATAAATTTAGTTTTTATAATATTCAGTTTAAGAAGATTGTTATCTAGCCAAGTTTTTACTTTGCTAATTGCAGCAATAGCTTTTTGCCTTGTGGATTCCCAGGTCTCCTCCGCACAAATTAGAACCGTATCATCTGCATATGAAATAATACTGCATCCGTAGTTTTTCTGTAAGAGATCATTTATGTATATAAGGAATAAGCTGGGACCTAAGATAGTTCCTTGAGGAACTCCAGTTTTTATTATTTTTGCTGGGCGTTATCTATTTTAACTTGTTGTGGTCTATTGGCTAGGTATTCTTTGAATGAAATTGGACCAGATTTTATAATGTAGAAAGTGTAGATGAAGCAGCAAATATGTTAATAGAGAATATTATCAATGCAACAATCAGAAATACAAATAAAGTAAAAATAACACATACACAAAGAAAAAGGTCACAATGGGTAAGCTCCGGCTTATTAAAATCCATAAGAAAAGGGATATTTTGTACAAAAAATTACAAAGCGACCCAAATAACATAGATTTAAAAAACGAATTTTGGTTTACAGAAATAAATTGAATGATTTGATAAAAGAAATTTTAAGTATTATAAAACAAAAATATCAAATAATAGTAAAAGTAGTAAAAATATATGGAATGTAGTAAATGAAATAACCAATAAAAGTAATACCAATAAATCAATTAAGGACATAAAAACAGTATCTGGAGAACTTACGTCCGATATGTCAAAAATAGTAAATGAGTTTGTAAATTTCTTTACAGATGTAGGGAAGATTTTAGTAAAAAAAATTAAAATACCATCTGTTACACCATTAAGATCTTCCACGCCCTTTTCCTTTTATCTTGCGCCTACAAACAAAATCGAAGTTAAGAATGTCATATGTGAGCTAAAAAATTGCAAATCACCCGGAGTTGACATGATAAAAGCAGAAACGCTTAAATAAATTGCGGACGATATAGCACCCCATATTACTTATTTAATAAATACAAATTTTTACTGTGAGATTTGCCCTTCGGCTAAAAATTGCTGTTGTCAATCCGATTTTCAAAAGCGGCGATAAAACGAATGTTTCTAATTATGGACCTATCTCAATTATATCAAACATTGCAAAAATATTAGAAAAACTTATCAAGAACCGAATAAATAGTTATACAAAAAAATTCAAATTCATTTCAGAACATCGATTTCGTTTTCAACAGAACAAATCTACGCAAAACGCAATTGAACGTTTAACTTCAGAGATATATAGATACATGGATAAAGAAACTCCTTGTATGTGCATATTTCTTGGCCTGCCAAGGCTTTTGATACTGTGAGTCATACACAGCTGTTGGAAGAATTGAGTGATATTGGGTTTCGCGGTCCTAGCATA
Source organism: Stenurella melanura (assembly GCA_963583905.1). Taxonomy (NCBI): domain Eukaryota; kingdom Metazoa; phylum Arthropoda; class Insecta; order Coleoptera; family Cerambycidae; genus Stenurella; species Stenurella melanura. Next base: position 45,152,700 of record OY757316.1, read on the forward strand.
AAGCTATTTAAAAGTTACTTGAGAGACAGAAAGCAATTTGTGAAAGTAGGTAATGCAAATAGTGAACATCGCAGTATTGAATTTGGCGTTCCACAAGGTACCGTGTTAGGTCCGCTATTATTCACAATATATTCGAATAATTTATTGACAATAAAATTTATTGGAACGGTCATAAGTTTTGCTGACGATACTGCTATTTTATATAGTAACCAGACGTGGGAAAATTTCAAATTGCAAGCAAAATTTGACTTACAAAAAATAAAAGATTGGTTTGATCATAAATTATTAACTATAAATTTTAGTAAAACAAAATTTTTACCATTTGCGTGTTACAAAAATACGCTACCCAAATTTTCCTCAGTCACAATTAATTCTTCAACTAAAATTGAAGGTGCAATGACAGTGAAATATTTAGGTATTACTATAGATCGACATAAGATGGGATCAACATATCATTAATGTGTGCAATACCCTAAGAAGCCTGACATATATAGAATGCAGTGCCTTAAAAATATACTAGATTCGCCGACTCTAAAAACCATATATTATGCATTGATTGACTCTAGCTAAAGTACGGTATCATTACGTGGGGAAGTGCTCTAAAAGAGCACCTGAATAAATTAGAAATAATTCAAAAGACATTTTCAAAAATAATACTTAGTAAACCGAATACTTATCCCTCAGATGATCTATTCATAGATGCAAACATTTTATATTTAAGACAATTATATTTCTACACTATCGTCTTGTACCAATTCAATAATAAGGACGCTTTAACTCAACCACAACATTCCTATGCAACCAGACAGAAATTAAAATACAAAACACCATTTTGTGGCAAATGCGTAGGATAAAGAAGTTTTATATCGCTCCCAAATTATTTAATGAACTTCCCGACAAAATTAGAAATCTCCGTGGGTTTCAAAATAATTTCAACAAGAGATAAACACTAACAATTTATTTAATAATTTACTGATTACACAATGACAATACTTCTAACCTCACTTTCGTTATCGAACGTCACTTTTATAGAACTTCTTCACTTTTATCAAACTTTTTCTCTGCGCCGGTAATCGCGTCTTATAAATTCTGAAATTGCCTCTAGATCCATCCAGAACGCAATCAAGAATCTTCTCTCACCACGCTCTAGAAAACTCTATCTCTTTCTATAAGTTTCCAGTCACTGACTATTAGGCATAGGCGTATCAATCTCCAGTTTCAAGGGGGCGTAATTCATAACAATACGGTAAAAAGTGACTGCTTTCTGTTGATGATTTATATGTGTGATGCCATCTGCAAATAACTTTTATAGCGTGGTATAGTATAAGATTACTCAAAATTAAAAAATAGCAATATAAATAAGTACGTACCATACAAAAGTCAAAATATTATGCACCGTTATTAACCAACAATAATCTAAAAAGGACATTATGATGGAAGTGCTATTTGACAATAAGGTAATCTTATATCTACTATGGGTGTCGAAAATTGAAATGTTATGCCAGAAAATATAATTTAATTTTAAAAGCTTTTCTTTAACTTGCATCGTTGTCTATCTGTTTGTCCATTTGTTCGTCAGTCCGCCCGCCTTCCACAAGATATCGTGAATAATTCAGTCGAGAAAAGGAACACGCACTCAAGTCAGACGAAAAACTCTACCTCTTAGGGGGCGTGGAAAAGAATTCGAGTGTGAACAACTGTATTTGGCAATTCAACGCGCTCCTGCTAGGTGCAGGACATGCGACATTTGTCGCGCTGTAAATCGTAAAATATTAATCCTACAATAAAATTTATAGACAATTGTCTACAGTTTGAAACATATTTTGAGATATATTTGAAAAACCATTTCAAATAAACTTTAACACCCTGCAATTAAAAACTATTGATTTTACAAAAGAAAATCAATAAGAAGAAATGGGAAATTTAGTTCTGAACGGAAAAAGTCTTAATAATTTTATCGTAGGATCAACGGTTTATGAGATATTAGCGAAGAACTGTTATCCAATATGGGCCAACGCCCATGCCCTTCAACTTTTTGGATTTACACTCAGGAGCACCCCCCAACTAACGCCACATGCTAAAACTGATACTACAATTTTTGCATTATGAAGCAAACAAATTATTAATTTGTCTGGACGAGTATTAGTTTCGGCGAAGAACATAGATGACAAAATCGTTCAGAAAAATTTGACACACAAAGATCAGACCTGCTAACGCCCCCTTCATCTTTCTGTATAATACATGAACGCTAGAGAAACAGACGGATGGCGTATCGATGCTTTCGAAATGTGCTTCTGGAGATATTTGCTACAAGTTCACTGAACAATTGAACATCCTATCGCACTAATAACTTGATTTTGTAAAGAATAAGTTCCCAAAAGCGGCTTCACACGTCATCCGAAGAGAGGCCAATATAGAACGGTTCGTAGTTCAAGAAAAACTAGATTGTAGAAGACGACGAGGGCGTCCTGGGTGTTGAACTGGGGATAGGGATTATTTGGTGTTGTTGTGCGCCTAGCCGGTAGCCGTGATAGATTGCATGAGAACATCGGACACTGCTATACAAAGCACGGCGGGAATCTATAAGAATGCATGAATCACAAAATCTAAGACGTGAAGAAAATATTAATAAGTAGAAGGCGCCAAGAAGTGGGAAGGGGGGGGTACCCTTTCATAGTGATTTTTTTAGAATATTATTTCGCTGTTAGCAGTATCTTCTTAATATACCTCTTTGAAATGTTTGGATCATTCGTCTTGTTACTAAAGCATTGAGAAAACCACTGCCTTAGGAATTACTGCATCCACATCCAGATCTCCCATCCAAGTCTCTTAAAGGAAAACATATTGATACTATATTTGCACTCTAGTATTTGAGAACAAGCTAACCATTATACGCTTCGCCGATTTACTGCTCTTTTTATATCATTGGTGCACATTCTATAGGATACCCTTCGCAGCTTTTTTGTAAATAATATCAGTTTTAGATATTAGTTTAATTACAAGATATTAAAAAACAAATTTTTATTTAAAAAATCAATAACTTCTTTATTTATTGATCGATTTTGTTTGAAAACAATAGGGCTCTTGCTCTAGCTGAAACTAACTTAATGTCCAAATTTCAGTTCAATCGGAATTTTGGTTCTTAAGTTATCGTGCTTACAAGAAACGTGACGGACGGACAAATGGACGGACAGACGGACGAACAGACGGACGGACAGACGCGCAGACACAGGGATAGACAGACAAACGGACAGATAGACGGGTGGACGGACATTTTGAAAGTTGTTCAGAATTCGATCACCAACACAGTGATATGATTTTTTTTCCCTACGAGCAATATTACCGGTTTTAGAAATATGTCGATCGAATGCAATATACTTTTCGTTTTGCATTTGCGAAGAGTATAAAAATTGGTCATTGAATTTAAACAATATAATATTTGAGGAAGATGTTATAAAATAATTTGAGGCCCTGGTTTCTAGCGTATAAATCAAATGTAAAGTTTCAGGACTGTTATTAACGCGCTATATTTATTTTGCCCTATTTACCCCTCCCCCCACCCACCAACAGAATCATCTCAAAATATAATCTAGTTCAAGATGTGGTTATAACACATACGTGTACTTTATTTCAAGTGAATATCTCAATGTTATTTTATCAACCCCTTTAATAGTGAAGTAGTGGTGGTGGAGGGACTGACAAATATTATAAAAAATCTGAGGCCCTGACTTCTAGTATAAACACCAAATTCCAAGTTTATCTATTATTACCAGCTCGCTTTACTTATTTTCTCCCATTTACTCATATTTACCTCCCATTGAAGGGGTCGATGAAACCAGCTCAAAATATAATCTAATTCTAGATCTTAGTGTAATGCGTACGTATGCGCACGCATGAAAATTGAACCACGTGTGGGGACTTTAGATGAAGCACGACGAAATTCAATACAAACCAGTGATTCTGGCTTTGGTCTTCAGCATGGTGAGCTGGGCTAATATTAGTATAGTACTCTTTGCGACGTTACCAAGTCGGACTGTATATAAGTCGACCTCTAGGCTCCTTAGCGCGCTGAGCTGGAGCCTTTTGTTTTAACAAGTTATTTATCCGATGCAGTTACGCCGCCGAAGGTACTCCGCAAGTGGGCAGCGACGTTACCGAGTCAGAGCGAATACTAGTCGACTGCTAGGCTCTTCAGCGTGCTGAGCTGGAGTCTTTTGTGTCAACAACTCATTCCTCCGACGCTGCTACGCCGCTATTGATATTCCACTGATGTTTAGCGACATCGCCGAGCAGGAGGGAATATGAACCATACGATGAAATTCTTCAGCGTGTTGGGCTGGTGTTCTCACGGTTATTTGTATCAGGCCAACCTCGGTGACCTCAAGAACATCCACATCACGACGAGATAGAGAATAGCCGTTACGTCGTCACATTACACTCTCGCCCGCTTCGCATACGTACGAGTATCCAGAACCGTAAAATATACGGAAACCAGTAAATAAATGTATATTATGTGACACTGCCTCATTTGCCTGTTTACGAGATACATTGTTTCTATTTGGATTATCTTATTTACAAAACCGAACCCTGCAATAACTTCTTCAAACCAGCTCCCCGACCAAAGAACGTTACATCAGAATACATACGTGTAACAGACAAACCAATATCTTAAAACGTTCCTGAAAAATGTGCGCACAAAAAAAATTACAAACCGACCGACCAACCGAGCGACAGACCGACAGAAATTTTTTTTTCGCTCAAATTTAAAATCTGGAATACTTACTTCAACAAAAACTCCACTATATGGATGCGAAAGTAATTAAGCGAAATTAAATAGATAGAAAAGTTAAGAGAATTCTTGAAGATTAATAGTCTAATAAATATTAAGAAATACCTCGTCAATTGCATCAAATGTGTACGATTAGATAAAGAGCTATTAATAAACATAGATTGGAAAAAGCATTGAATTTTGGTAAAAATCAATCTATATTCTAAATATGTACAATATTTGCAAGCTGCTGTTATATGCAAATACTTTGCCACTTTCATAATGTCTGAAATTAAACACTTATATACAATGTGACCCATTTTAAATGGAAACACCTCTATAACTTTTTTATATTTTGTCCGACTTGAACCAAAAGATAGAACAAATTAGGATCTACTTATGGTCAAAAAGACATTCTCCTCCTACAAATACAAAGCCACCTGCGGTAGTAAAATAAATGGAAAAAATAGAGAAATCATATTAGCCATTTTTTTTATCGGAAAACTTTATTAATGAAAGTTGTTCAGAATTGCCCAAAAACCTAGAGTCCAAAATTTCAGCAATATTAAAAAATACTGAATTTCGTTCCTGAAGTCTAAAATTTCGACTAAATTTTAAAAAAATACAAATTACTTGACAACTGCCTGGCAGCTTACGTTTAAATTGAAACAAAATTGTCATAGCACAATTTTCTAAAGAAAAAAAAAAACAATTAAAATGATATTCTCGGACTCGGACATTGTTTTAAACAAAATTTTAATAGTCTTTAATATTGCTGAAATGTTGGACTCTAGGTTTTTGGACAATTCTGAACACCTTTCATTAATAAAGTTTTCCGATAAAAAAATGCCTAATATGATTTCTTTATTTTTTCCATTTATTTTGGTACCGCAGGTGGCTTTGCATTTGTGGGAGGCGAATGTTTTTTTGACCATAAGTAGATTCGAATTTGTTCTATATTTTGATCAAATTTGGTTCAAGTCGGACAAAAAATAAAAAAGTTATAAAGGTGTTTCCATTTTAAAAGGTTTACACTGTAGAATATTTTCATATCCCCATATTCCTACTGCTAGTAGTTTTTATGAGCACATTTAAATAATGGTACATTGTTGCAAAATATATTGAATAATGCACGTCGTTTTAAAATTATTGCTCAACTCGAATAAGGAGAGAAAAGATTTAGCCTGTTTGTCGTACTTATATCTAGTTCGTACTTCAAGCCAGAACTTCAGCACATGTATGGTATAATATTCGCCACACAGGATAATCTTTTCTGATGGAGCTTATTGCAATCAATTTATTTTGTAATGGGCATTTTAGAATAGCGTGGAGTGTTTAATATATTTTATAACAATATAGCACTGTTTAAATGAGTTCCTAAAAAACCAGTAGCAGTAGTTATATGAGGGTATGGAAAAGATTTTCTTTACATTTGATACAATGCACCCCTCAGAAACCTGCTCAACAATTTGTATTGATTACAAATATTATAGGAATGTTTAAATCTTTATAATGGAATTTCAATTATATTTCGACCACAGCAAGAACTGTATCAAATGTGATGGACCGCGTCCCCGCTGAGTAATTTGAGTTTCATATCTACTTTGTAGGATGGTCCAGGTTCTCACGTTAATGGAATACCGTAAACTTACGAAGAGTTGATTGACAGCAGGTCAAGGAAATTCTGTTATTGTAGGTCGATCTAGTCATCGTAAAACGGTGTTGCGTACAAAATAATAGTGGTTATACAATGAAGCTAAAAGTAAATAATAATAAATATCAATTATGTGCTAAAAAATCCAAGTAGTACTTGCAAGGAAGGAGACTGCTTGAAGTTGGGGTGTTGTAACTTCAGAATTGTAATATTATAGAAACCTGAATTGCGATATGAAATATCAATTTTCTAATAGCCAATAGACTAAATCTTACTATTTTAAAACGATTATTCCTTTAAACTCTGTTGATATTAAGGTAGACAATTTCGAGATTCGGTTAAAGTTCAAGTAAATTTACTTTTGAGTAGAACTTTCAATAAACGACTTAAAAATTATTAAACATAAAGTGTCGTATATGATTCGAAAGGGCATTTATTCTAGTTTTAAAATCACAAGGTATATTTATTTATCATTTTTCTTCCCACTGCGGCATCGACAACAAGGGGCATTAGCTACACCCTCCTCCATTATTATGTAGCATTTGAAAAGGCTACATGATTAGTTTCAATTGACTTGCAGTAAATTGACTCTAATTAATTCGCTTATTGGAGTAGAGAAGTATGCAACCACTCGTACTTTGACGGGCATAGCGGGTCGCATATCTGCACAAATCTTAACATTTCGAGAGTTAACATGTTTTCTTTAAGAATAATTTGAGTTAGTGGTGTTAATCGTATATTCTTGTAGTTGAGGTATTACGTAATTGTGAAATTCAGTCTTTTGACTATTGAGTCCTTCGGTGGTGCATTATGATTGGCTAGAGAAAATGTTCTAAGAGTGCTCAAGTTGGCAACATTGAGTACTGTGGGAGACTTCCGGTGCACTAGGTTTAAAGACACGAGGTACGTGGTCTTGAGTTTTGTGGAGATTTTGGGTTTCTACATCGTTATCACAGCTGTGGATTTGTATAGATGTCCTCATGAATTCCTCACCGTTTTGCCGCAAGCGTTCTGTAAATTCCACGAAGGAATTCCTTTGGTAAGTAAATCTTTAATTCGCTGTTGTAAATTAGAACTCCTAGTTGCATTAGATAACTCGTAGTTGCAAGATAGTCTCAGGCAGAGAGTAAATTTGATTTTCAGTGAAGTTTCATTAGGTCAAGTATACAGAATTTCTTTAACGCGTATGAACAACGTTTGGATAACATCTGAAGTATTTATTTATTTTTGTTATTGTTGGGCATCTCACTTGTGTCGTAATAAATGTTTAATGTCTACATGCTCTTGTTATTTGCACTAGTGCACTTGATACTTGCTTAGATTTTGAGATTTCATAGTAAAGTGTAAATCTTGTCATTATCGATTGATTTTAAGAATTCCATCGCATGATTGCTAGTAACTTAATTTTGTTGCTGGATGGCAAAATTGTTTATATCACTACATTTAGTATCCAGCAGGTGGCGCCCTTTGAATGTCCACAATCTTAAAATCCACGGCCCTATGCTCTCCAACAAAAAACTAGCTGCCGCTCGCACAGGTGAAGCCTTTTTTTAATATTTGGGTATTAAAACGGTTACAATTATACAATTTATGTTAGAGGTCGACTATATTATTACTAGATGAAGTTTGGTATATAATGCAGACCCATCCCGACATATATAAAACAACAAAAATTGGGTAAGTGAAGGCCTCGGATAAAATTGGAAGTAAACATAGGTAATAATAATAATAATAATAATAATAATAATAATAATAATAATAATAATAATAATAATAATAATCATAAAAGGAACCGACGATAGTCGAGGAGAAAAAGAATAATAATAATAATAATAATAATAATAATAAAAGTAGGTTATTGATCCAAAGATAATACAAATACAAATATAAATAACATGATACAAAAATGAAGAAGCATAGCTAACCTATATAAAACAAAAACAACTCCTAGCTTAGATGGAATGTAGGGTCTTTCATAAGATTTATTAGTTTATACTTAAATTTTTTAATTCATTTACTTTTAGCTTATTACTTTTAAATTTTTCTGTCAGAAGCCCCATCTCCAAATTTACAGTTGTTACCATCTGCTCAAAATTTGTATTCTCATAGTAAATAAGAGTGTCATCAGCGAAAAGATGGATTTTACATTTTCTCAGTATATTCCCAAGGTCACTTATATAAAGAATGAATAGTAAAGGACCAAGAACACTGCTTTGAGGAACCCCAAAGTTATTCATCTTAGGTTCAGATAGCTTGCCATTAATTTTTGTTATTTGGTACCTATCGTTTATATATGTAAGATACCGAAGGTAAACTTAATTGAGGAGATATGTCATATGTCATAATTTTTTCAGCAAGTTTGCTCTTTTACATATTTTTTATATTGTCATTATTTCTTTGCTTAAGGCCAATGATACACCTTCCGGTATTTCTACGTTTGGCGAGAATATCATGGTAATGTGGGCAGTCCTCAATTATATGTTTAACCGTTGGTTGGTCATTGCATATCTCTCACAAGAGGGCTTTTCACCTAAAAGTAGGTAACTTGATGTAAGGCGTGTATGGTCTATTCGAAGACTAGTTAGCGTTACCTCGTCCGTTCTACTCAGTTTCTCTGGTGAGATCCATTTGATGGTGGTTTGTTTGACACTTCTTAATTTTGCATGTATGTTATTCCACATTCGTTCCCATTTCTCTGTTATTTTTCTGTTAATTAATATTCATAACATTAATAAGTTATTGGGCCTTAAAGTGACTCCCTCGTCGCCCTGTTCAGCACGGGCTCCTTTATCTGCTTTTTCATTGCCCTGAATGTCTACGTATCCGGGGGTCCATAAAAACTTTATAACCTTTCCATTACTACTTAAGTACTGCAGTGTTGACCGTATTGCTTGTAAAAGGTGGTCTTTGGCGGTCATACTTTGTATTTGTTGGAGGGAGCTCAGAGAATCTGAGCATATTAAAAAATGGTCTTGCATTGAGTGGGATATGTAGAAAAGAGCTTGCCAAATTGCGTGAAGCTCAGCTATATATACAGGGTGTCCATTAAGGAATGGGCCATAGAGAAACAGTGGATTCCTGACATTAAAATATTACGATTTAACCAAACTTACCTTAGTCCAAGAGTTAATATTAACATAGATACAGAATGTTAAAGTCAATATTATATTATAATTTCCCTACATAACTTTTGAAGTCTATCAAATACTGGTACGAAAATTGGTGGATATGTGTTCCTTAATAAGAGAAATTCAAATATTCTCCTATTTTTTGTGTAAATCCTAGAGAACACCACATAAGCAATATTACAAAGCTTCTGATTTTTCTGTTAGCTAATTTCTCTATAACTTCATCTGTCTCTGTTGCAATATCGCAGTATATACATTTATTATTTTCTGCCTTGCCTATGTTCTTAACATGATATCTCATGGTGCAGTGTAAATGTATTCTTAACCTTTTCACCTGTAATGTTATAGCCTTTTTTATTAAAAAATCCTGAACATACATCATTTTGATGGAGAGAAAGGTATACACGTCATTAGCCTCAGAAATTGACCGTTTTCGAGGTAATCGCATTGTAACAGTCAACCGTATAATTCATTAGAAGAAATATTAATTTTAATTTAGTAGGCACTCGGTTAAATCTGACAGTTAAATAATTAATAATGATAGTTAAAATGTAGTTTTGTAGAAAAAAAGAGGTTTTATTATTATTACAAATTAAGCAGTTAAGTAAACAAAAACGATATCAATGGAAATGTCAAATTAAACAACAAAGTAATTAATATAATTGCTACAATTAATTTTCAAATTGTCTTCCATTTAACTCAATACACTTTTGGCACCTTTTAAGACAATTTTTGCCGTTGCCTCATCCGTGAGAAGAACCTTATTTTAAAAAGTTGTATCTCTTTTTTACTTTCTTAACATAAACTCGCAGAATTGTATGTGACGAGGAAAATCACCTGGCAACAAATTTTGTACTGGTGTGAAATGATACGGGTGTAATTGTTCTTGTAGAATGTTTGATACTGGGTTAGTCCAGCATTTGCAGATATTCGGCGAATACTTATTTCAGGATCGTCTGCAATAGGATTTAATACTGCTTCCTGTTGTTGGACAGTACGAACTACAGGGTGTCCATGGAAACCTCTAGGATGACAAGAACCCGGTTCTTTTAATCTTGTAAAAAGTCTTGAGAATTATTTTCGATCAGGTTGCCTTCGATTTGGATAAGTATTTGCATATTTTCTTGCTGCAGCATGTCCATTATAATTTTCTTGGGCATAAATAGCCACCATATCAATCATTTCGCTATTTGAAAAAAAATTATGCGTCGGCATTGTGTAAAAATATGATTTTTTCGTAATAAATTACAACACAGTAACTTTCAGATTTAGCCGTGTTTAATTGTGAAAAGTATTGTTGATCTCGGCGCCTACTACGTTAATATTTCTTATAATGAATAATGCAGCTGACTGTTACAATGCGATTATATCGAAAACGGTCAATTTCTGAAGCTAATGACAAGTATATTTTTTCTTCGTCAAAATGATTTAGGTTAAGGATTTTTAATTTTTTTTTTATGAATTTTTAATGAAAAAAGGCATAACATTACGGGTGAAAAAGCTAGGAGTACATTTATATCCTAAATATTGTTTATGTGGCGTCCTCTAGGATTTACACAAAAAATAGGAGAAGATTTGAATTTCTCATATCAAAAAACCTATATCCACCAACTTTCGTACAAATATTTGAAAAACTTCAAAAGTTATGTCGGAAAATTATAATATAATATACCTTAACAACCTGTATATCTGTTAATATCAACTTTTGGACTAAGGTAAGTTTGGTTAAATTGTAATATTTTAATGTCAGGAACCCACTGTTCCTCTATAGCCCATTCTTTAATGGACACCATATGCTAGCTATGGTGGTAGACTTCAGGAATATACCGAGCTATTTATTACAATGGCACATTCTACCTCATGATCTGACTTTGAGTCATCTATATATATATATACAAATATAGTCTCGGTACTAACTTACGATTGCAAGAAAATAGGAGCGATATACCTCCCTGCAAATGCCTTGTTTTTTAAATGCCAAATCTAATAGAAAGTGAGCATTTAATAAGCTCCATGGAGGTTCATCTTAATGACCATAATGGAATATAGAAGGGAATCTAATATCATATTTCTCTAGCATCTCTCTTGCTCGTACTACCAGTGATCTTGTTGTCTAGGGTCGTGATCTGTATTCTGCTATCTATCTTAGACAATTTAGAGATTCGATAAGGTTCAAATAAATTTAGTTTTGAGAAGAACTTTCAATAAATGACTTAAAAAATTATTGGAGGGTCGGGTATGATTCGAAAGGGTATTTATTCTAGTTTGAAATCACTGTATTTATTAGTACAATTATTCCTGTTGATAAATAAAAAAAAATGTGCCTATGGTCAGGTTGATCATTTCAAGACTTCGCTTATTTCAACTATCATCAGGGTTTATCAGAGTGGATATCTCGATAGAGAATACTAACCTCTAAAAGATACAAAGAAAATTGCACGTGTTTGCCCATTTTACTATTTATATATTGACTTATTTAGGATACTAACTACCCGGACCGATAAAATTCCAATTACATGTAGGGTAAACATTTGCTCGATTTTGCTTGTTCACTTTTACGTCGACCTCAAAATAGATATTAGGTTCAATTAGCCGACCAAAGTGAAATTTTATTTATTAGTTTATACTGACCGTTTATTTAAAGGCGGTTCAATTTTTTCGAAAAAAAATTTTTCTCACCTTTAAGTGGCCCAATTCCACGTTAAATTACGAAAGTCATGCAATTATGCCAGCCCTATTGGATCCACCATTTCGAATATTTATCTTTTGACACCATATCCAGTATCAGATACACTGACAATATCTGATTATTTAACTCTAACCGACCCATCCGCCATAATATTGCATATTCTTGAATAGAAGGTACTTTTTTCCAATTCTTTATCACTTTATAATAGGCTTATAGTACATTAGATATATGAAAAAATAGGTGATAGGTGGAACTAATTCCGACAAACACGGGGTTTGAATTTTTTATTTCGCTGTTGTTATGTTTTTGATATACTAAAAGTACAGAAAAATCTGAGTTGACAAAATTCACTTTTTTTGGCCGCCATATTGAAATAAAAAAAATCATAAAAAATTGTGTGTGGTATCAAATTATAGAAAATTTCATGCTGAAAAAGATTATGATATTGGTTTTACAAAATAAAAATAAATATCACACTAAAAGTCACTACCCATTCAATTTATACATCAAAAAGGTTCGACCTTGCAAAAGGTCATATAGTTCTAATTTTCTAATATGTTGTTAGGACCTATGATAATAGTAAAAATACTAAGGTTTGCAGCTTCGAAACACCTGTGTGAGCGGCGCAATCGTAAAAAAAAAGCAGCGAAATGTTTGCACTTGTTTCGGTTTTTGTTCAATATCCCCTAAAAAGTTCTTATTCCTAAAGTAGAAACAATTTAAGCTCAGAGCGAGTTCCGTAAATTCAGAACTTTCTTATATACAGCTCTTGAAAAATTGGCAATTGTCTCCAAAAAGTGAAAAAATTTCGTTTTGGTCATGCATTTTGCCAAATACTGGTACTCATCCCACAGGGGAAGTCATAGATAATGGATTTTTAGTAAATAAATTTACCTCAAAATCATTACCTACGACTTTCCTCGTGGGATAAGTACTTTCCCGATAGTTGGAAAGACTCATGACCAAAACGAAATGTTTTCATCTCTTGGAGACAATTGCCCTTTCCTGAAGAGCTGTATCTCGGAAAGTTGTGGACGTACGGAACTTATTTAGCTTAAATAATGGCACATTTATTCTACTTTAAGAAAAGAGTAATAACATGTACAATGCATATTTTAAGAGATACTGAGGAAAAACAGAAACAAGTGCAAAAATTTCGCTATTTTCTAGATATTGCGCAGCTCACATAAATCCTTCGAAGCTGCAAATTTGGTTTCTTACTATTGGCATAGATCCTAACAACATATTAAAAAATTAGAATTATACGACCTTTTGCAAGGTCGAACCATTTTTGTGTATAAATTGACTGACGTATAGACTTTGATACTGCACAACATTTTTTACGATTTTTCAAAAACCGTTCAAGATAGCGGCCAAAAGAAACGCAATTTGCACATTCAGTATTTTCTAGATTCCTGGTATGTCAAAAAGACACCAACAAGGAACTAAGAAATTCAAACCCAGTCCTTGTGGGAATTAGTTCCACCTAAAAACCTACATCTACGATATTATTAGCTTTATGAAACCGCTGAGTCATGTTTTATAGTTTGCCAAAGATTCGTATTCTGTACGCTTTAAAATATTTAGTATATGCCCTATACGAATTGTGTCAAAATTTATGCTGCCAGTATCATTTTTTTATAACATCTGTCTCAGTCATCCTTAACTTCAAGAATAATTTCATAGTGATCGGTCGCCATGACCAACCATTCACATTTATTGTGTTTCATTATATATCAACTTATAAACATTTGAGTACCATATTTAAGCTGCCATATTTTTAGAACATCGTACGGAAATTAAAAAAATACATTGACATTTGATAATCTGCTTGTTTGTACTTTGCATCACTGTCTCGTTGAATGTAATACTTTTTGAGAAATTTACGAAAACAGTCCAGAGGTACAATTTTCGCAATGCTAAAATAGTTTTAGTGCCGTAAAAAAGACCAAAAAAACGATGAGATATGCTTAGTTTTGCAACAGCAGAATTATGATTTCATAACTTCTGGGGTATCATCAGGAGTATATATTTGAGTTTTGGACTTCCAAAGCTTATTGCATTTTTTCTTATAAACAATTTATTTTTTTGAACAGCATTTATTTAGGTATATAGAGGTCCGATCGGGACAAACAAAAAACCAAAATCTTCGTAATTAAAATTCCAACAAACCTTGGGTCATTTCACGAAACGTGGCAATTTTAAGAAAAAATATTTTTAAAATAGTTTTAGAATGTTATGAAATGTGGAAATTTTAAAATTGAGCAAAATGTTTTTTTTCCATTATCTATTCTGTAGTAGTGGTAAAAAAAAAATTAAAAAACTGTTAAAAAAAATTATCTTTGAAATAAGTTTAGAATGTCATGAAACGTGACAATTTTAAGAAAAAAAATGTTGTAAACAAATTTTCACAATTTTTTTTTAATTTTCAAGAAAATGAAAAAATGTGTATTTTTTTAGAAAGGTTTACTTAGAATGTCATGAAATGTGGAAATTTAAATCTGAGCAAAATATTTTTTTTTAATAGATTTAGAATGTCATGAAACGTGGAAAATTTAAATTTTAAATAAAAAATTTTTCATTTATTCTAATGTAAAGAAATTTTCCAATGTTTTTTTCATTTTTACTTCCCTCGCATACCGAATAGACTAGTGCAAATAATTAAAAAAAAAAATAACAACAGCATGGAAATTATTGGAAAAGAATGGAAATATAGCGCAACCAACGGGAAAATAAATTAAAGTCGATCCGAGTTACGAGGGTGAAATGGGGTGAACTTCTAGGAGCAAAAAATGGTTTTTCACAAGTTCCAGAGAAACTTGACCTTTTATCGAAAAAAGTTAAATGTGAAAGTTGTAGGTAATGAAAAGGTCTATAATTTTTGTATGAACTATTTTTTCACATAACCTAAAATTTTCCGAGAAAACTTGAGAGAACCGGTTTTTTCGTTTTTGATTTTTATCTCCCACAGAATTTTTTTTTCACGAAATTTGGTGGAAACTTACCTCTTTATGTCCCAAACACGCTGTAACTATTTTAAATCAAAATATTTATTCTTACATTTTATTGTGATTTTAAACCAAAAAAGAGACCTAATTTTCTCCCGAAAATACCCATGTGCTGGAAACACTTTAAAAAAAAACAGTGGTCTTTATTTTCGTTGAAATGTCTATTTTTAGATGGTGTAAAAAAGAACATTACTATGGGAAAATTTTCCAGAAAATGCGAAAAACTGAAAAAACTAGATTTTAGAAAGTTATTTTTCAATCATTGTTTCAAATTTTTCATTATTTATTAAAATTCTCAGTTGAAATCCTTGAAAAATGTAAGATATAATGTTACATTGATAAATTAAGTAATTAGAAATCGTTGAAGTATGAGGTTTGCAAAAAACATGCGAAAATAGTAAATTTTCCAAGTATTAAATATTATGTTTGAAATGGTTTCAGACAGAAAAAAGTGAATACTACCATATTTTTTAATAATAATTGATTAATTAGATTCGAGTGACATTTATGGAAGAGAAAATCTTATAAAATGTATTTATACAGTATTTACATTAATTAAATATTCATGAAAATGACTGCTATAATTTTCACAATATTTTTATTAATCACACTAATTAGAAATACAATCAATTGTCCATTAGTCTTTGCTCTTTGATGGCAGTTCTTCATCGTCAGATTCGATAAAACTTTCGGATTCTGGTGGATCTTTGAAATCTTCAATACCGCCATCGTCTTCATCCAATATTTTTCCTAATATTTATAAGTTCATCGTCTATGATTTCTTCTGATTCACTTACTTCCTCGTAGATTTCTTTTTCAATATTAGAGCATTTTTTGGAACCATGACAGTTTGAACATAAATTTGTGTATTTTGAACCGTGTTTTCGACAGCTGCATTTTTTATTGTTACACCCACTTTCACAGCTGCAACAAATAGTTTTAAACAATATTTCAGGAATCGATTCTTTATCTGTCAATTTGGGCATAATTCCATGTTGGTGTTGCTTCCAGTCCCAGTTGCTGTTAGTTTGTTACCGAGCCAAGTTTGAAGCTGATAGTATGCCCTGTAACAATGTCGTTCTGCTGCGTTTTCAGTTGGTGGAAGTTTTTCTAATTTAAAAGATGATTTTATTGTTGCTACTTGATACTTCTGGAATCTTAATTTATAAATGTAAACATAAAAATTTGACTGAATCAAAATTTATTAATTGCAATCCATTTTCAGCGATACCTTTTGCCTGCATCTTTTTTATAAAAAATATTAGCCAAACTTGACAAATTTTTATCGGCTAATAATGATTTTACTATTGTCTTTTCTCCATTTCCGGCAAATCCAAATACCTTTTTAAAACCTAGTTTTTTCAGTTTTTCGCATTTCCCGGCAAATTTTCCCATAGTAATGTTTATTTTTTTTTACACCATCTAAAAGTAGACGGTTCAACGAAAATAAAGACCACTGTTTTTTTTAAACTGTTCCCAGCACATGGGTATTTTCGGAAGAAAATAAGGTCTCTTTTTTAATTTAAAATCACAATAAAATGTAAAAATAAATATTTTGATTCAAAAAAATTACAGCGAGTTTGAGACATAAATAGGTAAGTTTCCACCACATTTCGTGAAAAAAAAACAACAATTTTTTGTGGGAGATAAAAATCAAAAACAAAAAACCGGCTTTTTCGATTTTTCTCGGACAATTTTAGGTTATGTGAAAAATGGTTGATACAAAAGTTATAGACCTTTTCATTACCTACAACTTTTACATTTGACTTTTTGTAACATTGTAACTCGGATCGACTTTAATTTATTTTTCCCGTTGGTTGCGCTATGTTTCCTTCCTTTTCCATCAGTTTTCATGCTGTTATTAATTTTTATAATTTTTTGGTATCTGCACTGGCCTAGAAGGGAACTATTATATTCGAGAAAAAATCACCGTGGGAAATTTTTCCGGATTTTCACGTTTCAGAACATGTAGTAATTTTTATAAAAATTCCGAATTAACAACATTACAAATTTTGAACTTGATATTAAACCAGCTGATTTGCTCAAGATTGCTTAATAGTAACATGTAGTATCCAATTATCAAATTGTCTGACAAAATAGATTTCCCGATTTTTCATTACGACGCGTGGAAATTTTTCGGAAGAAGTGGAGGGGGAACGCCGCGTTTTTGAAAATGTTCGCAGAGGAAAAAGTTGTAGATTAGGCGCAATTAAGCCACATGAGAAGTTGCAAGAGGATATGTATAAATTCATTTTTTGTACGCGGGCACTTAGACTATAACATGATCTAAAACGTGAAAATCCGTGATTTTTTCTCGAATACAATACTTCCCTTCGGTATGCGAGGGAAGTAAAAATCGCAATAGGCTTTGGAAATCCAAAACTCAGATATATACTCTTGGTGATACCCCAGAAGGTATGAAATCATAATTCTGGTGTTACAAAACTATGCATATCAATCTCCTTTTTTTACTCCAATATATATTCAAATCGTTTATAACTTGGAAAATATCAATTTTTATGAAATATTGTACACCACCATTTTTGTTAAAATTTGGTACTCTGTCAGATCCAGTAGTTAGTTAACTTCTTGCCCTCCAGGAGGAGTGAGAACACCCACTAATTAAAAGCCTACATTGGAAGTTTAGCATTACCTTACATAGTCTTAAAAACACGTTGCATACGGAATCAGGAAAAGCCTTACTGGATGAGAATTACGAGTTAAAAAGCTGCATTAGCTCCACTATGTATTCAAACGTACTTTTAACCGACCTCAATCTCTATTTTAGGTAATTAACAAGCGATTGGGTGAAATTTTATTTCATTTGTTCCAAATTTTTAAGGCGGTTGAATTTTTTAATAAACACTTTTGCGCTATACGGAACACACGCGAAAAATCGTTATCTTCATACGTTTCAGAAAACACATCTGATGATTTCAATGGTGCATGTATTTTGTTGTTAATATGCTGCTATTATTATTGTTAAGTATCACTTATCTATGCATTGACGCCGTGAAATAAGTGTGATAACTTCAATATCTCCTCGAGAATTGAATTAAAACAATTTTACTTCCACATCCACGTAGTGGATTGGAAGTATAGTTTTATTTGTTGCATTGCAAGGTTTCTGCGAGAATTATTTAATATTTTTGTCGTTCGGATCGTTCATCGAACCCATGAAATAATAGATCAAAACCTACACGCTACTTTGCCGCTGTACTTTAAAACCAAGCACGTGTTACTGAGAAACAACAAACTTTAACAATCGTAGCATGACAGTAGCAGAAAGTGTGAGTTATATATTAGAAAATTTCTACTTACATTGTTTAGTTTTTCACAAGGAATTGTCCCTTTTCACACACATTTCGTTGCGTTTAGAACCGCATTTACACCAACTCGCATTCACAGAGTATCAGTTTGAAAATATTTACTTTTTCACGGTCATGACGAGATATATGAGAAGTTGGGCTACGCGGGATGACTTAACAGGTGAAACCATAATACCGACATTCAGCTTTCTATATAGCAGTGTGCGCTTCACTGTGACTGCTCACATTCGGTCTCTAATAATTTTGCATTCTTTATTATCTTATTAAAACCTAATTGAAATGGAAAGGCTAAACTAATGCAGCAATGGGCGTTTAGTTTTTATTCAAATTGACGTAGGCGGTTGAGGTTTTTATGCAATACACTGAAGTTCTTTTAGGTTTACCGAATTCCGTGATATTAGAAGAACGCCGACCTCTTCCTATTTAACGTGACTCATGAGGAATATCCAGTTTAACTAGCGAGTTTTTTATACTTACTGGTACTGTATGGTGTAAAGTTTTGTAAAAGGGATTTAGATTACGATTATTTTAGATAAGGTGTCAATTAAACAGGTACGTATTAAATATAAATAACGGGGTGAACCGAAAAAATTAAAAACTTTTTTTCAAGTCGTAATACCGCGGCAAAGTTGCAAATTGGGGAGACCAAAAAGGGGTAAGAAATAAAATCGATTCATATCTTCCGGTAGCGCAAGTGCTCTAAAATGTCGAAATTTGGGAAAATTCACATTTTTAAATTAGCCTCTTTCCGAATATAATAACTCAAATTCCCACCGAAAATATTGATTAAATATTATTTAAATCCATCAACATCTTCCGGTCGCGCATTGCCTTCAAAGTTAATGAAATTTTGAAAAAGAAATTGCAAATAAAGGCAGATCGCAAGGAAAAAGAATCGGTAAAGGTATTTATACAGAACTTCCCTCTTTATTCATACAAGACGGCCACTCTAAAAAAATATTATTCAGAGATGACATATGAGAATTATAATCGCCATGTAGTTAGGCCCTATTATTACAGAGAAAACCATATAACTTTTTTTCATCATCAACTGTACAGTGGTGGGAAAAAAACATAATTTTTGTTAGTTATCAAAACATATTTTTTTAAATTTTCAAAACAAATTTCTTTTTTTAAATATGTTTAGAATGCCATGAAACGTGGAAATTTTAAATTTGAGCAAACAAATTTTGTTTCCATCATCCATTTTATAAAAAATGTTCAAATTATTTTTTTTATTTTCTAAAAAAAATTTTTTGAAATTCGTTTAGAATGTCAAGAAACGTGGAAATTTTAAATCAAAGTAATTTTTTTTTCGTCCATTTTATACAAAATTTTCAAAATTTCAAATTATTTTTCTATTTGAATTTTCAATTTTTAATTTTTTTTTAATAGGTTTAGGATGTCACGAAACGTGGAAATTTTAAATTTGAGCAAAAACTATTTTTTTCCATCACCCACTTTACAAAAAAATTTCAATATTTTACTTCCCTCGCATACCGAAGGGAAGTATTGTATTCGAGAAAAAATCACCCTCCGAGATTTTTTCGGATTTTGACGTTTTAGATCAGATTACGAAAATATATGTTTTTCAATTCCGTCAGTCTGTCTGTTGGTACATTAACTAAACAACTACTTGACGGAGAGCAGTCAAATTTGGTAGGAAGTTGATGCTACGGTTAGAAACGGTTAAATTTTCACTGGAAAATATACAGGGTGGACCGTCTAAAGGGAATAAATAATGGGAAAAATTTGTTTTGCTCAAATTTAAAATTTCCACGTTTCATGACAAGCTAAACCTATTTCAGAAAAAACAATTATTTGAAATTTTTTTTGAAAAATTTCTTACCACTAAGATAGATGAAAATTTTTTTTTCTTTGCTCAAATTTAAAATTTTCACGTTTCATGGCATTCTAAACCTATTTCAAAAATTTTTTTTTTGCCACTACTATAGAATGGAAGGAAACTTTCCTTTTTGCTCAAGTTTAAAATTTCCACGTTTCATGACATTCTAAACCTATTTCAGAAGAAAAAAAAATTGAAAATTTTTTTGCCAACATTTTTGAAAAATAAAAAAAAAGAAATTTTTTAACCACTACTCTACTTCCACTCCACTACGTGAATGTGGAATTGAAAATGTGAAAGATGGCAATATGTGCCATATGCACCTTATTATACTTTTATTGAAAAATATACAGGTTGGTCATCCCAAGAAATAATTCAACCATGGTGGACATTATTTGCGCAAGCCTTCCATATTTGGCACTTGTTATTTAGTATTGAATTTTTGCTGTTGGATGAGCACTCTGTATATTTTTTTGACCAAAAGTTACCAGGTTTTCTTTGTAATAATAGTAATAACTATATTCCGATTATTATTCTCAATGTCATTTCGTAATTAATGATTATTTAGAGTGACCACCATGCACAAATAACGAGGGAAGTTCTGTGTAAATACACCGATTTTTTTTCTAAAATTTTCAATTTTTTTTTTTTGTAATAGGTTTAGAATGTTACAAAACGTGAAAATTTTAAATTTGAGCAAACAAATTTTTTTCCATTACGCATTTTATGAAAAAAAATTCTATTTAAAATTTATTTATTTATTTTTTAAATAGGTTTAGAATGTCACTAAACGTGAATATGTTAAATTTGAGCAAAACATTTTTTGCCATCACGCATTTTATATAAAAAAAAATTCTATTTCAAAATTTCAAAATTTTTTCCATTTAAAATTTATTTATTTTTTTTTTTTGAAATAGGTTTAGAATGTCACGAAACGTGAAAAAAAAAATTAAATTTAAGCGAAAATAAAATATCTTCCATTGTCTATTCTCTTTAGACAGTCCACCCTGTATATTTTCAGTGAAAGTTTATCCATTTCTTCGGTGGCAGTGGCGTCAGCTACCTGCCAAATTTGACTGTTCTCCGTCAACAGCTCCTCTGAAACGAGGAGAAGCTGAAAAAGATGGCGAGAAGGCGGTTTAGCCGTGTAGGCTGTAAGAATTAAAGCCGCCAAATATTTGTAAATATCTGTATGTAGTGATTATTAACAGATAATAGAATCAGTACAGTAGTTATGTTACGTATATGTATGTGTTTATTGCGTACCAATGCCCATAGCTACAGCAAGGCAATGTTTTCGTCGTTTTCTATTATGTAAGTATATTTCCTATTGTATCCAGTGTTACCGTCGATTAAGACTTCTCGTACCCCATGAGAAGACTATAGTGCGTGAGTAATTTCGTTTGAACGTTGTGGTTGCGTAGCGTCCCGTCTTTTAGACATCTCCCGTGTTTTGGGCATACAAAACGCAGTGTTTAACTAACGAACAAGTTTATTAATATGTTGAAATTACTAATTGTCGGGCAATGTTTGTCATTAATTTTACGTACAGTTTGTATTATTTTCATTTTGTGTGTCTCCATGTAATTTCGTTGAGTTTATTTATGTTAAGGTAAAAATTATTTGTTTATAACGCTTTGGCCAGACAGCGTTTAGTTTAGTTTCATTATTTACTGTATACGGATACTTATTATGTACGATTTTGCTTTATATTTTGCTATATGTCATATGGACTTTTAATGATTTTTACATTATTATTCTGACGAAAGTTTTTTGTAGTTTACCTGCAACCCTGATGTCACTTGCTCTATTATTGTTTGTCTTTTTCTATGAACTAGTAAAGTAGCAAAATTTAATTGATTCGTTTTATTTCTAATAAGTTAAGAAACGTAACATTTAAATTGGTTGATGTACTTTCATGACTAAACGTTTTAGTAAACAAACTTTATTAGTGCCATATTTAACAGTTACTTCAAGAACAAAAGATTCAAATTACCATGTCAACTACAAATTAAGAATAATGTGAGAGCAATATTAATAATGATATACTATTCTATTTTAATACATCAAATTAAGGGCAACGCTCTCCTAATAAGATAATAATTTGTTATCATAATTGAACAAAAATTGTTCGCAAAATCATTTTCTGCCGAACAATCTCTTAGCATTTATACACATAAACACCGTTATAAAAACTACTTCCACATCCAGATTCTCCACCCAGGTCTCTATAAAGGAAAACTTCTTGACAAGATTTGCGCTCTAGTATGTGGAAATAATTGGTCATAAAATTTTAATAATATTTAATTTCTGGACTCTTATTAGCTCGCTCTACTTATTTTCCCCAATTACACCCCCCTCCACTCCTTCAACGAAATTATCAAAATCAGACATCAATATGATACATGCGTGTACATTTCAAATTGTGGGGTGGGGGGGGGGATAAATCTGCAGCCTTGGCTTCTAGTATATACACCAAATATAAAGTTTCTATACTCTTACCAGCTTGCTTTACTCATTTTTCCCAATTTATCTCTACTTACCACCCCCCACCCCACCCCTTCAACAGTATCATCTCAAAATATAATCTAGTGATAGGTGTCATCATAATATATACGTATACCAAATATCAAGTGAATATCTCAATTTAATTTTATCAGCCCCTTTAATAATGGAGTGGGGGTGATGTAGGGGTTGAAACATGTTATAAACAAATCTAAGGACTTTGCTTCTAGTATATACAACAAATACCAAGTTTCTATATTCTTATCAGCGTGATTTACTTATTTTCCCCTTTATAACCCCCAACTCTTCAACGGAATCATCTCAAAATATAATCTAATTATTGGTGTTGTAATGCTGTTACGCACTACGCCCCCTTGGGACGGGATTCTGATGTGCCACTGGCAGAAATACGCTTTTGGAAATTTATAGAAGAAGAGGGTTATTTTGGAACAGGAAGACAGTGTTAAGTGCATTTTTAAGTCATTGTAGAACATTTTATTAGGACATTCGTGGTAGTAATTAAATCCTTTGAACTGAGAAGTGATAAGCTCTAGTGTGATAAAGTGACTCTAAGCAAGACGTTTTTTCGTGTTGTTAAGTGCAATTTCGTAAACTTTCTAGAACTTTTCTATTTGGACATTAGTGGCCAAGTGACAAAGACTCTAGATAAATCTTTTTCGTGTTGTTTCGAGATTATTCTGGACAGTTCATTTACCGATAGTGACGTTATTGTTAAATTTAGTTGATTTTAACGATCAGAAGCGTGGCATCCGAAAAACAAATGCAAGACTTTATGGCACAAATGCAAAAAGTAGTGATGGACCAGGGAAGGAAATGCTAGCTTAAACGACAGTTGAGGGATAAAGGAAGCCAGCAAGCGGTATCATCAGGCCAGCGATTAAAACCCTCCTTTGACGGTCAAATTTCCTATATCACGACAAGAGACAGTTTTAGACAGAAGCATGTGCGAACAACTGGAACGACGAAGACAAGACTATTAGTCCTGGCTTTAAGAGGCCAAGCATCGGAGTTGCTCAAGACAATTTCGATTGACCAACAACGGACCATTAGAGTTTTAGAAGCTGCCTTAGATCTACCATATGATGATCAAAACCTTGCCCAAGTATACCATTCCCAGCGGAAATTGCTCGTTCAAAAAGCTGGACAGAACCTGCAAGAATTTGAAACTGCGGTGGAAAAACCCGCACACTTGGCATATCCCAATGCGTCAAGAGAATTTATAGAGCAATTGACAGTGGGGGCATTCCTAGATGGGATAAGGGACGAGGAGATCAGGAGAGTTCTTAGATTATTCTGATATAAGACTTGCAGCGAAGCCTTGGTGCGTGCACTAGAAGTAGAAGCCGCATGTAGGATTACTCCAAGGTCGAGAGTGCGAGCTGTGACTTTTGAAGAATCTCAGCTAGAAAAGGAGAACCAGAACCCTACGTTGATCGAGACGCATAAAACGCTTACTCAAATACTGGCTAAATTGGTTATTGTAGGAAGACAAGGAAAGCCAAGCGGGGGTATTAAATGTTACAGCTGTGGCAAGGTAGGACATATGAAACGAGACTGCCGACAGCAGAACTCGGAGAGACGAGTAAATGCTGAATGTTGAAGAGAAGGAGAAAAACCAGAGATAGCCGGCACCAAGGGGACTGTGCTAGCTAGGGAACACGGTGCCCCCAGAGAAATAAAGATTTCCCAGCTTCGAAGAATCCCAAGTAGTCTGTTGTTGCAAGAATATGTGAATAGAAGAAAATGTGTGTTTACTATTGACACCGGTGCTACGTCATCAATAGTGCGGCCAGGGTTTATATCGGACTTGCAGATTAACAGGAGGCAAAATGAAGTAATTATTCGGACAGCCACGGGAGACAAGGCTGCGGTTCAGGGAGAGGTCAACTTGGAACTGTAGGTTGGACGGTTGAGGTTCAATTACAAGGTCAGTGTGGCTGACGTTACATATGATTTCTATTTGGGACTGGACATCATGGGAGAGCAGAGGTTTATTGTTGATGTAGGGGAGCGAGTCTTAAAAGTTGGAAATGAAGAATTTATTCTGGCAACCGCAGATGACCAATTCTATAAAGCAAAGCTATTGACAACACGGACAGTTAAGATTGCTGCTTATTCAGAAGAGATAATTGATGCTTCCTTGGAAGGAAATCCTGGAGGGTACCGTGTTGGCCTGGTTGAAAGTGATGAATCGATTAAGTGCCTAACCAATATTATGGTGGCAAGAACTTTAACCCGGACTAAAGACAAAATCCCAATTAGAGTCGTTAATTTAAATTCTCACTCAGTGCCAATCAAAGAAGGCACACACCGATTGGCTTCTATGAACCGGTTACGTGGGTAGCAAAGTGCGAGAAATAAACAGATGGAAATTCGTCTACGAAAATAGGCCAGGAAGGTTTGCCTTTGCCGAGTTCTCAGTTTGAGCATTTATCTGAGGATGAACAAAGGGAGGCAATCAAGATCCTGGAAAAAGAAAGCTCAGTATTTGTGAAGAATACAGAGGCCCTTACAAAAACAGATGTAGTCTAGCATCGGATAAATACTGATGACTCACCTGCTATTCGACAACAACCTAGGAGGTTCCCGCTAGCAAAACAAGGAGATGCCTCGGCAATGATAGATAAGATGTTACAAGATGGAGTCATTGAGGAGTCAACGAGTCCCTGGTTATCGCCAGTAGTTTTCGTTGCCAAGAAGGACGGAACGTTAAGATTTTGTGTTGATTACCGGAAACTGAACGATGTCACGAAGAAAGACAGTTACCCATTACCCAAGATTGACTTGTTAAGCACATTGGCAGGTTCACGATGGTTTTCTATATTAGACCTTACGAGCATTTACTGGCAAGTGGGGCTTCATCCTAATGATAAGGAAAATACACCGTTTTCAGCAGGCAGTGGTCTTTATCAATTTACTGTGATGCCTTTTGGTCTTTGCAATGCACCGGCTACTTTTGAAAGGTTGATGGAATTCATACTGCGAGGGCTAACCTGGAAGACGTGCCTTCTTTACCTTGACGACATGCTTGCCATGGGACGAGAAGAGTGGTTTTA
Organism: Stenurella melanura; assembly: GCA_963583905.1. NCBI lineage: Eukaryota > Metazoa > Arthropoda > Insecta > Coleoptera > Cerambycidae > Stenurella > Stenurella melanura. The sequence continues at coordinate 45,178,704 of OY757316.1, forward strand.
GGGGTGGAAACACGCGACATACGTACATGTACCTTTCAAGTGAAAAATCTCAATTTTATTTTATCAACCCTTTTAAAAATGGAGTGGGATGGTGGAGGGGTTGGAAAATGTTATGAAAAATCTGAGGCCTTGGCTTCTAGTATATACACCAAATACCAAATTTTTGTACTCTTACCAGCTTGCTTTAATTATTCTCCCTTATTTCCCCTCATTTACCCACCAACCCTTCACCGGATAAGAGTTAGAAAACAATCCAATACTTCAAACCGTTCTAGACTAAACGTGCGCACAAAAAAAAGTTACCCACCGACCGACAGACAGAAAGACAAAGGAATTTTTTTGCTTATATACAAATGATAATCCCTGTCACAAATTAAAGCCACTTGTGGATTTAGTAAGTATTTACTTTTTCAACCTCTCGAAAACTTTCCGGTAGCCCCTAGAAAATCCTCTCAAAGATACAGTAGGAATGTTAATAATTAATTTGCGAGGGTGCCAGTCATCAGTCTGATTTTAAGTCAACAAATCCTTGATTTGTTTACACTTGCTTTAATAGAATAAATGATAGTAAAACAGTCCTGACCATGGACATGTTACACTAAAATGTGCACGTATTACTACTTAAATTACTTATCACAGTTTGGTAGCCAGGTATTTAATGTGTGTAACTTATCATTAATCTCTATCTCGCCCAGATATGGCATAGGGAAAAATACACCGATAGCTGGAAAGGAAATACTGCTAGCTGCAAGATATATGTGTTGTCGGACCTAGAATAATACTGTGATATCAAAGATTATCTTTGTCGAAGATGGTCATGGGATTAAAACGTGCTGTCTTAGCTTATGCAGGCCTGTAGCTAGAAATCGGATTTCAGGGGGTGCCAAATTCTTTATAATTCAGAAAAATATACAAAATAGTTCCATGCATAGTCCGAATCACGAATGTTGTCGTTCACGCGATCAATTTATGTACTTATCAAAGACATGAGATTATTCTATCAGCTTAAATACTAGCGCATTAGAGTGTAAATAACAGAAAATCACGTCTGATGAGGCTACGACAGAAGTTCCAAGCATAATGATGCGTCTTAGAGGTGAATGATACAACGGCTCGTTGTAGCTACAACCAACGTCCAGCATTCTGTCAGTTCAGTAGCGTGCAGTTGGCGCATCTGTCGAATTTAATGATTTTCTATTACCTCTCGTTATTTATATAAGTTTGTAGTTTTTCTTGTGGCGTTTTAAGTTTCCTGTAATTATGTAAATTGTTGTGTAAATAGTTTGTGAGTGCTTTAGTGTTACCGTTTGTAAAGACACTAATCTCAAGACGCCCAGCAAAATAATAAATGCAGTAGCCAGAGACATAATAGTGAAATTAGTTGAGTACTTCGATCAGGAAAAATGCAACGGAAGACCTCTTTTACCTTTGCAAGCAGTCCATGAGGTGAATCACAAAATTGAATGTGACAGATGTTTTTAAAGTAAATGTTTCTTTAACGTACTTCTTATGCTATGGGTATTTCTATGCGGACCTGTCAACGGATTTGTAAAAAAACCCGTGAGGAGCAGGGTGCCCCAAATACTATTATGGCATGATGTGGACCCACAAAGAAAAATAAAACTAAAGACTTGATGGAGACATGGAAGACGGATGTGAGGATACAATTTATAATATGTACTAAGCAAGTCTGTGGCGTAGTTGACATTGTAGTTTTTGTAGTTAGCCTATCGATCGCTGCACAGTGGGTCAATTTCAGGCATTTCTGGCCAAAACTCAAATCAACCGATTTTAACAGAGTAGGTAATAAACAGGCTTCTTGGCAAGGGTGATACTTAGAGGACCAGAAGACCCCGAATCCAATACGTTTCTACGTTCTACGGCTCGAGAACGAAACATGCGTTATATATTAAATTTGTGAAGTGAATATTTAGTGTTTTTCGAACAGTGAATTTTTTGTTTCTTTGTCTTCAATTGAATGAATCGGCAATGTCTGATACAAAACAAGGTAAGAGCTTTATTGTAAGCAGTTGGTTGACTTGTTCACAATTTGGTACCTAAGTTATAGCCTTTTATCGAGTAAACGGTTTTTCCCGTAAATTTTGATGAAAATGAAACTTTACGTTTCTGTTACGCTTTACTTCCCTAAGCTTTCGCATTGCAGTTTCTTTATGATATTGAATGCAGTGTCCAATACATGTCCTGTGAATTACAACTGCCTATAGCTGCCATTTGAGTTAAGGCATTTTGAATACTGATACAGGCGAAAAATATTAAATTTCAAATGTAATAAGAATTATTATTGATATTGCAGTCACTGATTTCATTCAATTTGTTCACTGATCACTACTTCAAAGTGAAATTTACTCTCAATACACAACATCTCTAATGTATACCATCCTATACTTTTCATCCCCTATATTAGATAAGTAAGTAGATGAAATTGAGAAAATTTGATTGAGACTTGGAGTATATACTAGAAGCTCAGGCTCCAGATTTTCTATGATATTTTCCATCCACCCACCACCCATACTCCATTATTAAAGTTGATAAAATTAAATTGAGATATTCACTTGAAATTTGGTACACATATATACAGACTGTCTATTTTACGAAGGCCACACCAAATATCTCGCTTAATATCTATTGTAGAAAAATAAAGTTTTAGAAACAGTTATCCCATTTTTTGAGAGCTATATTTCAGTAAAAAGAAATTTGAAATCCATAGCCTACTTTATGAGATATATTACAAAAACCTGAAAAATAGGAAAACCACAAACGGTTATAGCTTCCTTATTTGAGGAGATACGAAAAAAGTTAAAGGAATGAGAGTTGACGGCAAAGACAATAAGAATAATAACGTGTAACAAAAAAATCGAAAAATGCAGTTGGCTTTGACATACGCTATTGTGCAAAAATGAAAAATACATATCTCAAAGTAGGCCATGACGCCATTAATTCCGTTATTTTTTTCTCATTCCAACGATATAAAACATGTCACAGAAATTTTAACCGATAGTGTCAATATTTAATATTTTACGAATACCACAATTCATATAATTGAATCGTAACAATCAGCTGTGCCATAATAGTAAAAATTCACTGTATAATAATTATAATTCCGTAATTATTTATTACAATTTAATACAAACCAATAAATATCTCATAAATAAAAATACAAGTACAAAACGAACATCCAAAGAAAAAAAAACGAAAAACTATGTATAACAGTACTACCTACTACTATATTGAAAAGAAATTGTGTGTATTTATTTTTCTAACTACAAATGCTCAAATTGTGCACCATGCATTCTGACACATAAACGTGCTCTACGAGACACGTCACGCATTACATTTTGGAGCATTTCAGGAGTAATTGCCTCACATGCGTTTCGAATTCTGGTTTTGATGTCCTCAATATTTTCAGGGGCAGTTTGAAATACCTTGTCTTTAATGTAACCCCAGACGAAAAAATTCAAGGGAGTAATATCTGGTGATCGAGCTGGCCATAGAATGGGTCCATAGGTGCCTATCCAGCTATCTGGCATAACTTGATTTAAATAATTTGTACATATTACAGCAGTGTGAGGTGGAGCCCCATCTTGTTGAAAATATGAATAATTTAATCTTTCTGCCACTGTTAATTCATAAAGAAAATCTTGAAATTCGTTTTGCAGGAAATTAAGGTATCTACGAGCGGTTAATTTGCCATCATAAAAATAAGGTCCAATTATTTTAGTCCCTAAAAGACCCAACCAAACATTCGTAGAAAATCTTTCTTGGAAAGCAGTCTCTCTGCACCAATGTGTATTTTCTCGTGTCCACTTATAATGCACATTTCTATTGAAAAATCCATTATTAGAAAAATTTGATTCGTCCGACCAAAAAATTTTGCTACATATCAGCGCGTCATTCCTTTTCTTATTTAATAACCATCTACAAAATCTTACTCTCCTTGGCTTATCTCCCTCATTTAAATGTTGAACTTTCCTCATTTTGTAGCATCGAAATCCGTTTTTTTTAAATATTTTTCTTGCACTGTCTTTTTTTATGCGACAGTTTCTCTGAATTTGTCTCAAAGAGGTTTCCTCATTTTGGTTAACATAATTCATTACTCTATTCACTTTTCTTACATTATCCGCAACATGCTTTCGCCTTACTACTTTTTTTGAAAATGAACCGTGCGTTTTTAGATTTTGAACTAACTTCCTAAACATAGTTCGATTTGGCTGCGGAGCATCTGGAAATCTATCTCCGTAAACCGTGACTGCCATCTCAGCGTCAAAATTGCACTGACAATAAATGCTAATCATATCGAATTTGTTATTATTGGTGTACACCATAATTACTGATATAAAATTTGTCTTAGAACTCGACAACGCAACATACAACATACAACAGTGACAATCTGTCAAATTTATTAATAACTGTATACATTGTTTTTCACTAATTATGGCACAGCTGATTGTTACGATTCAATTATATGAATTGTGGTATTCGTAAAATACTAAATATTGACACTATCGGTTAAAATTTCTGTGACATGTTTTATATCGTTGGAATGAGAACAAAATAACGGAATTAATGGCGTCATGGCCTACTTTGAGATATGTATTTTTCATTTTTGCACAATAGCGTATGTCAAAGCCAACTGCATTTTTCGATTTTTTTGTTACACGTTATTATTCATATTGTCTTTGCCGTCAACTTTCATTCCTTTAACTTTTTTCGTATCTCCTCAAATAAGGAAGCTATAACCGTTTGTGGTTTTCCTATTTTTCAGGTTTTTGTAATATATCTCATAAAGTAGGCTATGGATTTCAAATTTCTTTTTACTGAAATATAGCCCACAAAAAATGGGATAACTGTTTTTAAAACTTTATTCTTCTACAATAGATATTAAGCGAGATATTTGGTGTGGCCCTCGTAAAATAGACAGTCTGTATTATAACGACACTAGATTATATTTTGAGATGTTTCCGTTGAAGGGTTGGGAGTTAAATAGGGGTAAATAGGAAAAAATAAGTAAAGCAAGCTGGAAAGAGTACCGCAACTTGAAATTTGGTGTATGTACTAGAAACCGAGGCCCCAGATTTTCTTATAATATTTTTCAACCCTGCTATCATCTTCACTACATTATTAAAGGGGTTGATACAATAAAATTGAGATATTCACTTGAAATTTTTTACCCGTATGTATTGTAAAGATATCTGATTGAGATGATTCCTTTGAAGGGGTGAGGGGGTGAGGGCGTAATTAGGGAAAATAAGTAGAGCGAGTTAATAAGAGTCCAGAAACTTAATATTTTGTTATTAAAATTCTATGACCAATTATTTCCACGTTCTAGAGTGTAAATGTATTCAACATGTTTTTCTTTAAGGAGACTTCGATGGAAAATCTCAATATGGTAGTAGTGATTCCTTAAGCAGCGATTTTCTTTGTAACAATATGAAAATAGTACCATATATGTATTATTAAATGCTATAATAGAAGCCTTTAAGTATGTGCCTTTAAGTATGTGATAAAGAAAGCACGTATTCTTACAGACTCAAAGTCCATCGTAGAGTCTTTGAAGAACGTAGACAATATTAAATCACCCCTCATTGGGGAGATTTTCAAAGTATACCAGCAGACAGTAAACGCTAACTTAATTATTAAAATTATGTGGATAAAGACACATTGTGGCTTAGAATATAATGACAAAGTAGACTATCTGGCTAAGCAATCAATCATAAATAGCACAAGGGAAATTAAGGAAATACCTTACAGTGACCTAATCCCAATATACAAACAGAAGGCAAGAAAAGAGTGGGAACAAATATATAAAAATGCTTACGTCGACAAATCAACGAATTATTTTTTGATACACCCTGAACTCCCCAATAGACATTGGTATAATAATGTGCACATATCTAGACAATTTTACACATCTATTGCAAGAGTTAAATTTAACCACGGTCGGTTCGCATCACAACTTTTCAAAATAAAAATATATACGGATAATCTTTGTACATGTGGAAAATATGGGGATATAAATCATATATTTTTTAATTGTGTACTTAACCAAAATCACACGAAGGTCTTAATAGAAATTAATAGAACATAAATTTCATCTTCCACTAAATATTAATAATATACTGACGTCAGAAAATTTCGAGGCTTTCACAGCATTATTTAATTTCCTTAAAGCAACAAATACAAGGTTATAAATAAAGTAGTTTTAGGTTAGATTTGCTAGATCCTCTGTGTTAACTATCTTTGTGTTATTTTTACACCTTATCATACCGTGGTCCCCTACCTTTGTCTATGTCTTTATAAAGTCGGCAAGATGGACCCCGCTGATGGATAGATTTGTACTCTTAGGTGTATGCATGTGTGCATTTACACGTATGTGTGGTACGCATATACATTGTTATATAGTCTGTTTTAGGGCAGTGCAGAGAGAAAAATAACAGATTAAAAATTAGAACCAATTAGTCTTGTTTGCATGTGCATCAGTATATCATAAATCTAGAGCTACTGGCTGATGGTTCATCCAAAGCCAAGGGGAGGAAAAAAGTATTATTAAAATATTCTAAACAAGTCAAAATTTTTAAACAAATAAACTGAATTAAGTTGAAAGATGAGTCTACGTGGTTTGTGACTTGTGACAAATCGATGTTATGTTACATACTAAAATTAATAATAATAATCCTACATACGTCTGGTTTTAAGAGCATCAGCTTGCGTAAACCAGTATCAGTCCCTTCCATCTTAATTTCTGTTAATCAATTTCGCTCACATGATTGACTGCTATCTCAGTGAGCGTATTGTGCTTATCTTCAATTATAACTGGATTAAATTTCATGTAAAATAAATCGATATAATAAACTGTTTTATTGCTGAGATTTAGAACACCATACGGTAAAGGATTAACTATAAAAATAGATCTAAAAAATATACATGGCAAATGTAAAAACCGTCTAAATACGTTAATAATAGATCGGTGTGAGGTAGTAAATAAAACACTAATGTCAAAGATTTTGTTGACGATTTGGGTAACTGCAAATATAACATTCGATGGGGAAATGTAGAGATGCTAATAGACTGATGTACAAACCAGCAGGTACATGAACAGAACTATATCCATTGTATAGCCTATAATAAGGAATACCCTCAGTTTTGCCACTTGGGTCTAAGTGGTTGCGTTTAGCTACAGAGTGGGACGAAAAGTGCCTAAAAATGACTAAAATACGATCAATAGCATGAAACAAAAATTGTTTGAAATAGCCCTTTATATATAAAAGAATTGTGTAATGACTGACAAAAAATTCGGTTGTTTTCACTGAGGCTGACAACTTTGAAGTTGTTTAAAAATAAGTGGAAAAAAGCTATAAGAGGCATGGGTGAAAATTTCATATAATGAACGCTGCTCACCATTGGGATATAACGCTAAAAGTTGCTAACACACTAATTTTCTTCATGTTTATTTATGTCTCTGATTCGCTAACGGTCCATTAGATAGGCTGGAGGCGACGAGACCTGTTCAGACTAAAAACAGCCAAAAGATAAACATAAGCTCTTTTCCCAGTACCTACCATGAATTAAAACGTGTATAAGATTAACAAAGTGTAACTTAAGTAACTTAAGATCATTACCATGTGTAGAAATTTGTATGAATTTGTCATTGACGGCGAGGAATGAATTTCTAATCCCTGCAATTCGATAGTGAGTGTGATTAAATTATACCCCATTATTTTTTGTTCAAAAAGTTCTATTGATTGATTGATTGCTTAATTGATTTTCCAGCGTAAGGTAGGCATTGCTGCCAGTCTGGATATTTCTATATACCGCCGGACCGGCTGCATGGTTGGACATGGTTGGTGCCAGCAGCGAGAGCCACATGACACATGGGGTAGGAATATAGGATGATAAGTGTAGGTGTTTGTGAGATGCTTCTTTTAAATTTCCATCTGTCATCATCGGATGGGCGTTTGTGAAATGCTCTCTTTAGGCTTCCATGTCTCTTCCAAGCCCCTATCCATCATGGTCTCCTTATCCAATTCTTTTCCGAGTCATCTGCTTCTTCTGTTTCCGAATCCAGCAGTGTGCATCTCCTCCCGTCCGCTTCCATCCATATATGGTTTCATGATTACCAGATATCTGCGTCCTCGTTTCAACGTCCTGCGTCAGAGCGGCCACATCGTCTGTCTGCCAAGACATACACCAGCTCGCCGCAAGAAGCACCCATTTATCAATCGTTCCATAGGCAAATATCCATTTACAGGGAAGTGCAAGAGAGAACACCCGAGACCGATTCGATCCCCCAAGGTAAAGCAAAATAAAAAGTAGAATCTGCAAAAAATAAAAAAGTGATCCAAGAGAACACCTGGGGCGCTCTGTACATCAAGCAGACCCCAATCACCCTGACCTAAAAGACACTTCTGTATTCGAAAATAAGCCCAACACATGGACCATGCGATAGCCGTCAGTCGAAACTTTCCTGTTGTGGGCCCCGTCCTATGTTCAATACACCTTCAATTTTAAGAAATTCACTTGGATTTCACAATTAATAAGCATTAAAAAAAATTAGGTTTAAGTTATTAAATTAAGTTAATAAAGTTAATAAAATAAATTGTATAGCTTAGCTTCTTGTTGTGCCTGGTTCTGCGATTGCTGCTCTTCGTGGTCTGATTTCTTACGCTTAAGTTTTCCACTGCGCACAAAAAAATTATTATTTATTTACACTTTCCAAGAACAGTTCTAGTTGGAGTTTTATTAATCTCATAGATCCCCTGCTCAAAAAGTTCTATTTTTCAAAAATTTCTATTAATCATTATAAAATTAAAATGCTCTTTCGCATTAGTACTTTGGTGGCATCAGATTTTCCCTGGACAATGAAACCTTCTATACTATTCCCTTTCCAGTTGATGTGGGAGAGGCTTTGGGGGACGTATTTTTGGAGAATCGAACTGTTGGTGCAATGGACTGTCCAGGAAACTCGCAGTAAACGTCTCCACACCCACATATTGAAAGCTTAAATATGCCTGTCTTCCTATTAGTCCACGTCTCAGTAGTGTAAGGAAATATAGAGAAAACTAGAGCAAATCTTATCCTTGTGCGCCCCGTGATAGTCCTGTCACGCCAAACTTTGCTCAATTGAGAAGTTCCCGATATTGCCACCTGTATTTTTCGTCGTATGTCATACTTGCAGTTTCCGGTGTTGTCTACAAGAGCTCGATGTGAAACCGTCTTGTTAGCTACCTTACCATCACCTGTCCTTAACGTGCCTGGATGGTTTTCATTTGCTCGGTCTAAAATCATAATTCTTGTTTTCAAACCGTACTCAGAGCTTATTGCTTGGAGATTATCCAGCCGGTACATGAGGTCATACTCGCTCGCTACAACCAAGGTGGGACCATCAGCAAACCTCAACTTAGAGACTTTAGTTTCTCTCATAGCTACTTCACCGTATCATTCCTTCAGCACACGTCGTACTACGTGTTCATTATGGATGTTAAAGATGAGTGGTGACAGAACGTAACCTTGTCTGATGCCTTTGCCAACTTTGCATTTGCCGGAGTTAGTATTATCAAAATTCACCAAAGCAGCTTTTCCTTTATACAGTCGATGAATATTAGAGACCAGATGTCCAAAACAATAGAAACCAGAGCAATAATTTATTAAATATAGAAGTAACATACATATAATTGAGAAGCTGTTCGACATTAAAGAAAAATGTATTAAAATTAAATTATGATTTTCTATATTAGGCCAATCAAACTAAGCAGGGGATCGTTTTTTAGAAGCAATTCTCATTAGAAAAGAAATACTAGGATCATACTCTCAGAACGTGTGAAATATCAATTTTCAAACCAGTGTATCCACAACAAAGTTGCAGAAACAAAATGGCGGACGTTTTACGTACGAAAAATATGATAGAGTCGGTTTTTCTCGTTTATCTGCGAATGTAACTGCTTCATCGAAAAAAGTTTCAAGCAATAATTGTAGACATTTAAAATACCTATAAAGTGGCAGCCGCTGAATGAAAATCCGATTGTTAGATTTCTCGGAAATTAAAAAAAAGCATAAAAAAATAACATAACTTAATATTGCAGTAACTTTTGCAATAACCAGTGCATTAAAAACAAAGTTGCAGATATAAAATGGCGGACGCTTTGGGTACGAAAAAATGTGATAGAGTCGGTTTTTCTCGTTTATCTGCGAATGTAACTTCTTCATTGGAAAAAGTTTCAAACAATAGTTGCAGAGATTTAAAATACCTATAAAGTGGCGCCCGCTGAATGAAAATCCGATTGTTAGATTTCTCGGAAAAAAAAAAGCATAAAAAAATGACATAATTTAATATTGCAGTAACTTTTGCAATAATTAATTTCTGGTATCAACAATCTCAGTATGTATCATAATGTGCTTACTAAGTGGCCGTAACCCGAATTCTGACGGATGAATAGTTTCCGAGATATTCAATTGTTTATTAAAAAAAGTGATTTTAGTAACATTTGAATTCCCCAAAATGAGGCTCTCCAATTTCAATTTTGCAAAAAGCTTCCTACTCTTCAAGAGTTGTACTATCACTGAGCTCAAAACCAAAGTCAAATTTTTCAATTAAGTTGCTTAAAAGCGCCGTTGAAAATGATGCATATTTCTTCATAAACAAATGTACATAATAACTTTGTCAATTGTTCGTGTATCGAAATGTAAAGTGGATATTCGCGTAGCTGGCATTTTTATACAAATTTGAAAAAAATTAACTCCCTCCACCCTTCAGGACTCAAGATAATTTTTTTTCAAAAAATTCCCGAAACTTTATTTTTTAACTTACAGCGCTGAGATTTGGAGGCATTACACAAACGATTTTTTTAGGTACACCAGAAACCAAGATATAGACGACTTTGCAAGCGCGAATAATTTTGATCGCGCGAGTCAACTTTTCGGCGTAGAGAGACACCGCTGCTGTAGGCTCTCCTCCCAGTCTGCCAGCACACGTTGGCTGTCGACTATCAAAAAACACACTGAGACCATTGCTTATATCCAAAGTAGAAGTATTCAAGTGCAATACCTGCAAGTCTCAGCATTGTAAGTTAGAAAATAAGGTCTCATGAGTTTTTTGAAAAAAAAAATTTTGAGTCCTGAAGGTCGGAGTGTGTTCGTTCTTTTAAAAATTCGTATAAAAATGCCTACGCGAATATGCACTTTACATTTCGATACACCAACAATGGGCTTGTTCCATGATATTCTTTTTATGTGGTTTTTGTACTTTTTCATATAGTACTCGATATTCTCATTATACACTTAAAATTTCGTATTATTAACTTTTTCCGTTCTCGAGATATAAGGAGTTGAAATTGGTAATAGTTTCAAAAACCGAGCGCTCATATGTGACGTCACTATACGTAAGTGCCGTAAGAAAAATGGCTTTCTGGGACCTTTCAAATTTAACCTGAAAAGTAAAAAAACATGACATTTTTAAACGCTGGTAACTAAATAAATACGCCGAGTGAAATTTCGTTATATGTCTCTATGGAAAGGAGAAGGTCGGCGATCAATTCTAATCGTAAATTGCATGGTCAAAATCGAAAATTCGTCCCGGCAGAAGCGATAGAAAATTGTAATTATTTGACATTTCACCAAATTGTACTCCCCTACTGCCAAGTAGTAAACAAAAGAAACAATACTTTGAAAAAAATTATAATTATAACAAGTAAGGAGCATCAAGTCTATTGAGATCACCGAGTCTATGCGTATAGTGACGTAGCTCCAGGCCACGCCCCATTTTCGCGAGATATAGATTTGTAATGGTTTTTAAGATACTAAACGTGCGAATAAGATTCTAATTTTTTGCAGATGCATTAATTTATACTTGCACTTTCGATTTATGAAATAAAAAAAAAATGCTGAACAAGCCCATTGACAAAACTACTAAGTATATTTGTTTATACTGAAGAAATATGCATCATTTTCATCGGCGTGTCTAAGCAGCTTAATTGAAATATTTGACTTCGGCTTTGAGCTCAGCAACTCTTGAAGAGAAAGCTTTTTGCAAAATTGAAATCAGACCGCCTCATTTTGAAGAATTCAAATGGTACTAAAATCACTTTTTTAACAATTTCTCGGAAACTATTCATCCCTCGGAATTTGAGTTATGGCCACTTTTTAAGCACATTATGACGACGCATATTTTCTGAGATTTTTGATACCATAAATTAATTATTGCAAAAGTTACTGCAAAATTAACAAATGTCATTATTCGATGTTTTTTTCAAATTTCCGAGAAATCTAACAATCAGATTTTCGTTCAGAAGGCGCCACTTGGTAGATATTTTAAATGCCTACAACTATTGTTTGATACTTGTTTAGATGAAAAAGTTACATTCGCAGATAAACAAGAAAAACCTAATTTTTCACATTTTTTCGTACGTTAAACGTCCGCCATTTTGTTTCTGCAACTTTGTTTTAGATGCACTGGTTTGGAAATTGATATTTCACATGTACTGAATATGATCCTAGTGTTTTTTTTCTAGTGGGAATTACATTTAGAAAATTTCCTGCTTCGATTGGTCTATATTACTTACTAGTTTGTTTACTTCATTAAGTTGAATTATTAATAATAATAAGGATTAAATGAATCAAATGATATATTTTCAGTAATTCAAAAAGTAAGACGGATGAATGATGGTACTAGTAATACTTTCAATTATAATTTCCAAAATGACTTGATAAATTTTAAAACAAAATATTCTAACAAAATTAAAAAAATTAAGGCAGTTGTAAACAATGATACTATTAGAAATAAGACGGACTGCTTTTCACAATTTGTTGCAATCTAAAAGCCAGTGAATGCATCTGCGAATGAGTGGTTGATACTTAAATTTATTTTGGAGTGCATGTTACAAATTTAGCACAGTTTGATCGTATCTTCGCATTTGCTTTTGATCACAAAGTACATGATATAACACTTAATAGTAATTTAAATATCTAGTTTGACAGGAAAACCTTACCTTTGTTGATTCAGCATAAGACTCTGTTGACTGATTTAAAACAAAAATACATTAAAACACGTATATGCGGAAATACTAAGTATACTTGTTAAACATGTACAGTATGGACACTTAAGTAATGTCTTACATTTTAAGTTAAAGATGCCATCACTGTTTTTACACAAATGTATATGCATGTAAAATGATCAAACAAAGATTATATTTTTACATAGTATATTCACTTTCATTACTAATTTTGGTTTTATTTATGGGTTTTGTATGCTACCACCGAACTGAATTTAACATTGTTGGCAAAAAATTCGCGTTGTCGTCATGATCTTACAAAACAAACACGCTTCTCAAAAATTAACTGTTGTAACTGGCGGAGAAAATAATCATAGGACAGAATATTTGGGCAATTTTTTATACTGGTTATTAAAACTAATGTCATACTCCCACTCTAAAAATACATGTGTTATACGTTTGACATGAAATATGCTGGACCGAAATTTAAAATTACACTTCCTTGCTATTATCAGTCTACTATGATTCAGGGATCTCATTTGCTTATAATTCTAATTAAATTGACACTATATTTGTGTTTCACATGGATGTAATAAACCAATTTAAAGCTTAACAGTCGAAGATGAAAAGAAATTATAGAATCCAATCAGTATTAATCATGTAAAAAATACAAATGAACATAAAAAACCACTGCCTGAGGAATAATTACTTCCACATCCATATTTCCCATCCATGTCTCTTTAACCGAAAATATCTTGATACTATATATGCACTCCAGTATGTTTAAATAATTGCATAGAATTCTTATTACACAATAGTTGAAATTGTCAACCCCAAACCACAAAATGATATGCCATCTTAATACTTTTTCGAGCGGCCGCGGCCGTGCTGATCGACCGACATTTAATGGGGGTGGGGGTGGTAATACGGGTGGTTGATGCAAACAAAACCTTTTAAGAATTCTTGTTCTCGTACACAATAAATCATAATTTTATTTTGTTAATCGCTTTGATAATGGAGTGTAAGTTGCGGTTTTAGTAGCATACGACATAACAAAAAAACCGCTGCCTAAGGAATCACTACTTCCACATCCAGATTCTTCATCCAAGTCACTTTAAAGGAAACATCTTGACTATATTTGCACTCTAGCATGTGGAAATGATTGGTCATAGAATTTTAATATTATTTGGGGAAGATGTCATAGAAAAGTTTGAGGAGTTGGTTTCTACCATATACGTTAAAAATTAAATTTCTAGTCCACCCTACTTATTTTCTACTATACACAACTTACCACCTCCCACCCCTTCAATGGAGTCATCTCAATCAGATGTCACTACAATGCATACGTGTACTAATTTTCAAGAGAATATCTCAATTTGATGTTATCAATCCCATTAATAATGAAGCGGAGGTGGTGGAGTTTGAAAAATATTAGAAAGAAATTTGAGGCCTTGGATTCTAGTATATACACAGAATCCCAAATTTCTGTACTCTTATCAGCTTGATTTACTTATTTTCCCCTAGTCACTCCTATTAACCCCAACCCTTCTAGGGAATGATCCCAAAATATAATCTAGTTTCAGATGTCGTTATAATACATACGTCTAGCAAATTACAAGTGAATATCTCAATTTTATTTTATCAACCCCGTTAATAATGTAGTAAGGGTAGTGGAAGGGTTGAAAAATATTATTATAAAATCTGAGACCTTGGCTTTTAGTACATACACCGAATTTCATGTTTCTGTATTCTTACCAGCTCGCTTTACTTATTTTCTCTATTTACCCCTATTTAACCCCACTCCTTCAACGCAATCATGTCAAAATATAATCTAGTTTCAGATATAGTTATAATACATAAATGTCCCAAATTTCAAGTGAAAATTTAATTTTATCAACTCTTAATAAGGGAGTGGGGGTGGTGGGGAGATGGAAAATACTAATAAAAAAACCTGAGACCCTCGCTTCTAGTATATACACCAAATCCCAAATTTCTGTACTTTTACCAGCTTGCTTTACTTATTTTCCCCTATATACCCCTATTTAACCCCCAACCCTTCAACGGAATCATCTCAAAATATAATCTAGTTCAAGATGTCGTTCTAATACATACGCGTACTAAATTTCATGTGAATATCTCAATTTTGTTTTATCAACCACTTGAATAATGGAGTAAGGGTGTGGGGTGATGAAATATATTATTAAAAAATCTGAGGCCTTGGCTTCTAGTACATACACCAAATTTCAAGTTTCTGTACTCATACCAGCTTGTTTTACGTATTTACCCCTATTTACCCCTAAATAACCCCAAACCCTTCAACGGAATCATCTCAAAGTATAATCTAGTTCCAGATGTCGTTATAATTCATACGTGTACCAAGTTTCAAATCAATATCTCAATTTTATTTTATCGACCCTTTTAATAATGAATTATGGGTGGTGGAGGTTGAAAAATATTATAAATAATCTGAGACCTTGGCTTCTAGTACATACACCGAATTTCAAGTTTCTGTAGTCTTACCAGCTTGCTTTACTTATTTTCCCCTATTTACCCCTATTTAACCCCCAACCCTTCAACGGAATCATCTCAAAATATAATCTAGTTCCAGATGTCGTTATAATACATATGCGTACTAAATTTCATGTGAATATCTCAATTTTATTTTATCAACCCCTTGAATAATGGAGGAGGGGTTGAAAAATATTATAAACAATCTGAGACCTTGGCTTCTAGTACATACACCGAATTTCAAGTTTCTGTAGTCTTACTTGCTTGCTTTATTTATTTTCCCCTATTTACCCCTATTTAACCCCCAACCCTTCAACGGAATCATCTCAAAATATAATCTAGTTCCAGATGTCGTTATAATACATACGTGTACCAAATTTCAAATGAATATCTCAATTTTATTTTATCAAACCTTTTCATATTGGAGTAGGGGTGGTGGGGTTGAAAAATATTATAAAAAAATCTGACGCTTTGGCTTCTAGTACATACACCGAATTTCAAGTTTCTGTAGTCTAACCAGCTTGCTTTACTTATTTTACCCTATTTACCCCTATTTAACCCCCAACCCTTCAACGGAACCATCTCAAATTATAATCTAATTCCAGTTATCGATATAATACATACGTGTACCGAATTTCAAATGAATATCTCAATTTTATTTTATCAACCCTTTTCATATTGGAGTAGGGGTGGTGGGGGTTGAAAAATATTATAAAAAAATCTGACGCACTGGCTTCTAGTACATACACCGAATTTCAAGTTTCTGTACTCTTACCAACTTGTTTTACTTATATTCCCCTATTTACCCCAAATTAACCCCCAACCCTTCAACGGAATCATCTCAAAATATAATCTAATTTCAGACGTCGTTATAATACATACGTGTACGAAATTTCAAGTGAAAATCTCAACTTTATTTTATCAACCCCATTAATGGGGTAGGGGTGGTGGGGGGTTGAAAAATATTATAAAAAAATCTGAGGCCTTAACTTCTAGTACATACATCGAATTTCAAGTTTCTGTACTCTTACAAGCTTGCTTTACTTATTTTCCCCTATTTACCTCTATTTAACCCCCAACCCTTCACCGGATATCCTCAAAAAACAATGCAGTTCCAGACCTCGTTATAATATATACGTGTGGAAAATTTCAAGTCAATATCTTAAACCGTTCCGGAGAAAACGTGCGGACAAAAAAAGTTACAGACAGACAGACCGACAGACAGAAATTTTTTTTTTTCGCTCAAATTTAAAATCTCGACGTTTCATGACATTCTAAACCTATTTCACGAATAAAAATTTTTGAAAATTTTTTTGCGATTACTATACTTCCAATCCACTACGTGGATGTGGAAGTAATTGAGACCTTTGTTTCTAATATCCAAAGAATTTGGACTCTTACTGGATTTCTTTATTTACATAACCCCCAAGTATTCGATACAATAAGCTCAAAATATATTCTAGTTCAAGATCTCATTATAGTACATATAGCCCAGTCGTCAGAGATTTTAACGCGTCACTAAATGTCATATGGCTGAATTTTTCAGGATAAGTATTTTTTTGGTGTAGAATACGATAAAAAAAGTTTACAGCTGTAGGGTGCCGGCGACCCCTAAAAAAATCGAAAATATTGGCTGAAATTCGGTTTTTGGCCAATGTCTCGAAAAATTAAAAGAACTAATAGCACTATGCGATAAACGGGTAAATTTCACATCGTAAACGTATATGAAGTTTTTTTGTACGATCAAAAATGTAGGCTCCAGGTTTTTTGTTTATCGCACGAGAAAGGAACGTGGCGACACATCAGTACGGTGCGCGAAGCGTGCGCGGTCTCGGACCCGCTACACTAAATTTGTTGTAACTTTTAAACTAATTAATGAAATTTAGCTCAACAAAGCTTAAATCAAAGAAGAAACATGTGGCTATTGGATTACCATATTTTTAAATTTAGAAATGAAAGTATGTAGCAATAGTACTTATATGAAATCGGAACATAGATTTCCGATGAAATCGGTATAAGTGTTTCCATTTCTACAATTTTTAAGATAAAAACCAGAACTTTCATAATATATTACTCTTGAAGTAATGCATAAAAAGATCCGACGAGTGAAAGTAATCTCGAAAATTTATTTTTGAAAATGTACATTTCCAAAATTTCAAAATTTTGAGAAAGTGATAAAATTTGATATGTATAACTAACTTTAACCAACAATTACTCTGGTTTAAATCGCGTTATTAGATTTCTGTAGGTGCGATATTTAAAGTTTGAAATGTGTACTTTAAGATGTTTCAAGGGGATTTACATTAAAAATTAAATTAACCGTCTTCAATTTACGAAATTAAAGGAAAGAAACTAGGGGTAAAGTAAACGTTAATAACTTTTATTAAAAAAATTATTTAGGATACTTATCCATCGGATCATTTTATGCATTATTTCAAGTAATATGTGGAAGTTTCAGGTTTCTATCTTAAAAATTGTAGAAATGGTAGGGCTTTTACCGATTTCATCGGAAATCTCTTTATGATCCGACTTCATATATGTGCTATTACTACATACATTTATTTTCATTTCAATAGCCAAATATTTCTTCTTTGATTTAAGCTTTGTTGAGCTAAATTCCATTAATTAGTTTAAAAGTTACAACAAATTTAGTGTAGCGGTCCGAGAAAAATCTGGAGCCTACATTTTTGATCGTACAAAAAAACTTCACGTGCGTTTTTGATGTGAAATTTCCTCCTCTATCGCCTAGAGCTATTAGTTTTTTGACATTTTATTATTTTTCAAGCTATTGGTCAAAATCCGAATATCGGGCAATATTTTCGATTTCATTGGGGGTCGCCGGCACCTTACAGCTGTACACTGTTTTTATCGTATTCTACACCAACAAAAATACTTATTCTGGAAAATTCAGCCATATAACATTTAGTGACCGGATTTTATCAACCTCTGACAACTGGCCTAATATGTGTACCGAATCTCAAGTCGATGTCTCATATTTATTTTGATTACTCCTTTAATAATGGAACAGGGGTGGTCCTAGGAGAGATGTCATAGAATAAATTTAGTTTTTGGCTTCTAGTATTTATATATAACAATTCCCAAGTTTCTGGACACTTAATAGCTCGTTTTGTTTATTCACCCCTATTTACCCCCAAGTCTTCAACAGAATAAGCTCAAAATATAATCCAGGTTCAGTTATAATACAAACGTATTATGTCAAGTTTTAGAGTAATCGTGCGCACAAAAAAAGTTACAGATGGATAGACTAACCAACAGACAGAAATTTTGTGTTTTGCTCAAATTTAGAATCTCGACATTGACATTCTAAACTCAGAGCCGCATCCACTTTGTGAAATAAAGATTAAAATAGTAAATATTTTGCCAATCTTGGTCGATAGTCAATAGAATTGTGAAATATAAAGTTTAAAAGTTTTAAACGAGTTGATACCTATTTATTCACCGTTGTGAATAAAAAGTTACCAACACCTTGACATACGTTTCATGCATTATTATAGTTAACGTCCCTTTACTTTATAGTACATCCAACAGCATCACATCTTTAGTGGCTGCTTGTTAGATTCACGGCCTCACTAAAGTGCGTTCCCATCACCTACACAGCACATGACATCCCTAGGATATCCTCATTTGGTCCCGTATATCCCAATCGAGGACAACATTCCTCAGGATATCCTTAGGATATCCCAATAAATATGTACAACCTGAGAATATCACAAATGGGGATATCCTAGACAAATCCTGGCAGGATGTCCTAGTAATATCCTGGAAAGATATTAAAAGCCTAACAAAATATCCACTGTGGGAATATCCTGGACAAGTCCTAGAGTCGTCCTATTATAGGTATTATTATTTAGGAGATTTCAACAACAAAAAATAATGAAAAGTGTATTATTTTGAGGCTATTTATTTATAGTATTTTTTATTGGTTTGTAAAATTTGCTTCTAAAAACTTATTTGTTTGTTCTATTTGATAATCCCCTCCAGTACAAATAATTCATTAAAAATGTATATCTTATTTAAATAGCAGTTATTTATAATTTGGTTTTAATACATTTACTGGTTAAAAAAAAATCATTATAACTTTTCAGCACGCTACGATTTTTCAAAGTTGTACATATCATCCCTTATAACTTCTAACCACCCTAAACTCTGTTGATTTTAATACTACCAAAAAAAGCAAGAGATCATTTTTATGTAATATTTCATGCTTTTACAATTTTTATTTGAAACTTTTTTTACCATCTTTTACACATTTTGAGTAATTTTGAAAAAACACTTTGTTATATTTTTTTCACCTCTTCTCGGGGTTGAAAAATTTTTTTCTTTTATTAATCGTATTCAAGTGCTTCAAAGTAACATATCAAAAATTCAAGTATTTACCTGAAAATATTGATTTGTCGACCTATTTCATTGGACTATATATAACCTCTATTAGTTTGATAGATTTACTTTTAAAGCGATATAAGCCAATTGATAGATACAAATATGTGAATGGAGTTGTACATATATGTATCACATTTTTATTAGTCATTTTACCTCTGCCATTATATAAACTTGTATTCCTTCGCTTATTGGCTCAGTTTAAAAGTAATGATCTTATAAAATAATAGGTATATATTTTTTGCTGTCTTTAGAAATATCCAATAAACCATAAAAGAACTGGACACGTCCTATATAAAGTCCAATCAATGTCCTCAGGTTGTTCATAGTAAAGCCAAGGCATAACCCACATAAGAGCTGATGATGTCCTGTGCACAGCCGTACTGATGTCCTGAGGACGTCATGAACAAAGCCCGAACTGTCCCATTTGGATATCCTACGGACATCCTAAGGTGATAATGGGATCTTCCCAGGATATCCCATATGTCCTGAAATGTTGTCCCAAGTATGTTCTAAGGATGTCCTTGTGCTGTATGGGCAGATATTTGATGACATCTGCACAACATTTAGTAGTAGTACGCCTTCTTCGCCTCTTGCTATCTGGTTGTCCTCTAACCATCAATAATTCTTCATTGCCCTTTCTTAATTTTGACAACTACAATATTCTATTGCTACAGCCTGTAACTGTTGATATAATATGGATAAATTATTTATTAGACTTGCATGCTACTACTGGATTAGGTAACAGATTAAATTATTAAATATACATTTATCACGAAAATTAGCAAAGGCATTTTAAATACCACATATCAAAAGTGTATTTATATTTGAATTATCTGCAATCTACATCTACACTGGTTTTAATAAGTATAGACTTAAAATACTTATACTGACGTTTTTCACTAATGTCTTTAATGCCTCTTGTGGAGGACTGTAATAAATCAAAATAATACTTATATCGTGCGTGTACAAAATGCTATTTTAAGAATATGACTGATTGGTTCGGCAACGTGAGGAACAGTCTCTCCTGAGATTGGTTGACCTGAGAAGTTCGATTCGATTGGTGTGGATCAGTTGATTTGCTCCAGTTGTCATCTTTTAAAAAGAAAACGAACCATTGGTTCTGTGTATTTGCAATTTGAATACTTTAGACATTGCGACAAAATAGCAAAGTGGAGGTTTAGCAACATTTCCAAGTTAGGGATTAGACTGTTAGTATTAGTACATAGTTAGACGCTAAATAGGTTCTAAATAGTATAGTAGAGATAAAGAAATCATCAAGGTACCATGGAAATTGTTCTTAGTACTCTACAAGATACGGTACACAAAAACATTTCTTAGAATACTACCCCCTAGAACCAAAGTGAAATAGAAGCAACCATATTTACTGGATGTGGTTGAAATTCAAGTGGATTTTGTTCTGACAATTCATAAATCTCAGGGGAAATCCTTAAAGGAAACGGGTTTAGACCTGAGAGGAAATTGTTGTTCATACTGACAATTTTTCGTTGTACGTCTCTTCCCCCTAATGTTTGGCCTCGTATAAGTTCCATTAACCAGCTACACAGGTGATGAAAAATGGAGGTACTAATAGGGATATACACACTTCAGATCCAGCGGTCCAACTCCAGGGCGACACATAGACTCGACAATGGATAGTACGTTAGCCCACAAGAGATACATAAACAGATGCATATTATGAATAGTAATACAGGCCAGCATAACTAATTGAGATACTACAACAGAAGTTAAATAACTATACAAATTGAGATAAAAAATCATAAATTAACCGTAATGCTTCTACATTTTTACTTGAAAGAACCATAGTTAAGATTCATTAGTAGCTGTGAACCCATATTATTGAGTTCACTTAGTAGGATCATTGACTAAGGGATGTGTAAAAAGTAATTAAAGATACACAGGTCAACATTTTATCTAGGCTTGTGCACGGGCATCGGAGATGGTATCGTAGGGTTTTTGGGGTCGCTGATTACGATGGGCGGGTCGGTTAGGCTCCACTACGTCAAGTTCAAGGTCGTTTGAAGGTCAAACGGTCAAAAAACCTTCCAAAAAATCTGAAAAAATTCATGGATATGTTTTTGAGGTTACTGAATCCGAGTCCGGTGTTTGCTTTACTTTGCATGCATCCTCGAGGTCATTTAAGGTCATTTGAGGGGTTTTGAGACAAAAATGCAAAGTACCATCCGAGAAATCTGAAAAAATTCATACGTTCGTTTTCGAGAACCCTGGTCAGTCGACCTCATTTCAAGGTCATTTTCAAGGTCATTTGAAGGTCAAACGGTCAAAAAACCATCGAAAAAATCTGAAAAAATTCATGGACATGTTTTTAAGGTCGCTGAAATCGAATCCGGTGTTTGTTTTTACTTTGCATGAATCCTCGAGGTCATTCAAGATCATCTCAAGGCAGGTATTCTAGTCCTGTGGCACTATTGTGCATTTCGCAGATTGAAATTGTTACCATGTTATGCATTAAGGAGATTTATTCTATAAAAGATTCTTTGGAAAATGAATGAGAAATGTAATATTTTATGAAAAATTGAAATATTAACTGGTGTTAATATTATATCGGCACAAAACCCTTAAGTTTTGGAAGGTGCTGATTCGAATGGAAAGGTTCGTTTCTGATGACACCAAAGTGTTGAAATTAGGGGATGAGGGTGAAAAAGGGCAAATACATAATGTTTTTTTATCTAAATGTTAGGTTTCCACTTAAAATCTAAGTACAATTTTAAATTCGTGTTCATTACTTGGTAAATATATAGATATATGAAAAAAACTAGTCAAATAGACAGCCTGGGTTTTACTTATTTACCTGGATTCAGTCATTTTACAAAGAATCTTTTCTGGTATAAATATCATTAATGCATAACATGGTAACAATCTGAATATGCGAAATGCACAATTGTGCCAGAACACTAGAACACCTGCCTTGAGATGACCTTGAATGACCTCGAGGATGCATGCCAAGTAAAAATAAACACCGAATTCGAATTCAGCGACCACCAAAACATGTCTATGAGTTTTTCCAGATTTTTGGAAGGTTTCTTTACCGTTTGACCTTCAAATGGCCTTGAAAATACCCTTGAAATGAGGTCGACTGACCTCCGATTCAGATACAGGGTCCTCGAAAACGAACGTATGAATTTTTTCAGATTTTTCGGATGGTACTTAGCATTTTTGTCTCAAATTTCCCTCAAATGACCTTTAGATGACCTTGAATGACCTCGAGGATGCATGCAAAGTAAAAACAGACACCGGTATCGGATTCAGTGTCCTCAAAAACATATCCATGAATTTTTTCAGATTTTTTGGAAGGTTTTTTGACCGTTTGACCCTCAAATGACCTTGAACTTGACGTGATGGAGCCTAACCGACCCGATCATCGTAATCAGCGACCCCAAAAATCCTACGATACCATCTCCGATGCCCGTGCACAAGCCTAGATAAAATGTTGACCTGTGTAATATATAATGATCAATGTCACTTTTCTGTTCACAAACACATAAATCATTATCTAGGATTTCAATTTTAAATGCTTAGTGTCAATACATCAGCTTCATTCGTCATACCTCTCTCCAGTGGGTAAGTACTTCATTTCAGCTAATGCTAGAAGCACATTTTATTTATATTATCACGTTTGATGATGGCACTTTCTCGAAGGCAGCAATGAATGAAAGAGAGTGGGATGAGTCTGAGAGTGATTAGCATATTTGTTTTAATGCACCTTGACTATATTTGCAATCTAGTATGTGGAAATTATTGGTCATAGAATTTTAATATTTAGGGCAGATGTCAGAAAAATTTAAGGTGTTGGTTTCTAACATATGCATTAAAAATGAAGTTTATGGACTCTTATTAGCTTGCTCTACTTATTTTCTCCTATTCACAACCTCCCACCCCTTCAACGGAATTATCTCAATCAGATGTCATTACAATACATACGTGTATTAACTTTCAAGTGAATATCTCAATTTTTTTTTATCAACCCCTTTAATAAGGCGAGGTGGGGTTGAATAACATTAGAAAGATATCTAAGGCCTTGGCTTCTAATATATACATCAAATTCCAAGTTACTCTTACAAGCTTGCTTTGCTTACTTTTCCTTTAACGGAATAATCATAAATTTCGAAGAGCGGGGGGGGGGCTGACATTCATAATAATAAACTATTTACCTCTATACAAACATTTCGAAGAGCGGAGGGAGTATTTCCTAGAATTGAATATTTTCCTCGATCGAAATTTTGAAGAACATTCCTTAAAATTAATTCCTTAAAATTAAGTATTTCTATTGATCATCGATGACCATTTTGAAAAGCAGGGGGTAATATTCCTTAAAATTGAATATCTATCTTAATCGAAATATTGAACGACGGAGGAGTGATATTTCTCAGGTATCAGGGGATATTTCTTTGTCTAACAATTTCTTATTTATCTCATTATATATAATACAATACAATTCAACAATATACAATACAATACAATTCAGTACTCATTATTACTAATCATTTAAAAGTATACCTATCTCGTCTTACCTAATGCATTTGCATTAACCCGGGTTTCACCCGAAGCTGAAGATTAGCATTTGCTAATCTTCAACTTCGGGTGAAACCCGGGCCCTCTCAAAACTACCGGGGCCCCCAAAACTACCGGGCCCCCCAAAACCACCGGGCCCCCTCAAAACCCCTCTCCATGGGCCTGACTATGTGAATGTGGAAGTAAATCATGAACTGTGGATAAAGCACTTAATACAGGGTCTCATATTAAGTGTGCATGTGCGTGTAGTTTAAATGATGATATAAAAATGTAATTTGCTCTTTACTTTTGGACATAACGGCTTTGTGAGCTTGGGTCTATTAACAAAAATTTCTTATTTTAGTTGCCTATATAATCTCTCCAAATTTGTCGGTATATTTTCGGGATACCCTATATTATTTTATTGAATAACACAGTTTTGTATGTAATATCTCATATAACCAGAATCATTAACGTTTTAAAGCTTACATAAGAACTAATAACCATTCATGAATATATCTACCTTCTGTTGTTGACTTGAAGATTAAGTCCATGGCTATCCAGCGAACTGAATGAAATTTTAACTGTATTATTTCTTGCACTAGAAACTAGTTCATAATTTAGATAAGGTAGCTTCATCTACTTTATATAGAATAGCACGTTACGTAAAGAAGAAATCTGGATGTTTCTCAAATTTTTAACTCTTAGTAATACTGTTACTTAATATATAGTTAATAATCTCTAAAAATATAAAGTTTTTCATTACTGCGAGATTTATTGCAAATAAATACAATTTTCTCTCGTGTTTATTAGGATATGCAGAAGATGTCTTACAGTAAACGACCTTTACAAATTTATAAACAAAACCAGTTATTTAGATATGATGCAATAAATTATAATAATTTTAATGTACCTACTTATTTATTTTATTCTGCAGTGTAAGTAAATATTAGCTGCATATACTGAATACTGTAATGTTCCACAAATATTTGTGTATCTATCTAACTTATGAGGATTAAAGCACGGTATCTTAAGTAAAGTGCCATTCAGGACATTATCTGAAACAATTGATATGAAAAAATTAGTGTAGAAACTGAAATTTCTAAAATAAACTTAAGCTTAAATATTTTGTTAATTTTTCAAATTTTAAATTGTTTAATACTTTTATGATTGTGATGAATTTGAGTAAAGATAGAAGTGCATTAATTAGCAGTCATTATAAATCAAATGAATAAAAATATGTTTTATGGTTCAACCATAATCAGGTGGAGGATGTTCAAAAATGAATAAATATCTACAATTCAAATCTCGTTACAGTTAATAATCATAATTAAAAGTTATGTCAAATTTACACTTTAATTAGGTGCGAACAAAAATAAAACGTCAATGAGTAATCATGTTTGTTTTAATATACAATTGGAACATCTAATGAACTAATTTATGAGGTCATGTAGATAGAACAACCTAACCAGTATACTCTTCGACGATTTACTGCACTTTTTATATAATTGTTGCACATTCTATAGAATACTCTTCGCATTTTCTTGGTAAATATTATTAGTTTTAGACATACCTTATTTGTTTTTTTTTATGTTCCGCCTACAGTGGCGTTGACAACTTTTAAAAATATTTTTCTACAACTAGAACCTATAAAAAATTAAAAGTTATCATGGGAATTACTTGCACCCAGCTTTTGCGGTTACTTTTTCCTAAGAACTGTTCTAGTAGTACTCTAGGCATCATGTCATCAATGTAGGGAGTAGAAATTAGGACTGGATATTTCTTTGTTAAAACCTTTTATTCGAATGTCCAACAAAAACACAACGAGACAAATACAAGGACACAACGTGATAAATAAATATGTATTATGTATCAATCACTCCATGATGAAATAGACGTTAAACTGTTGTTTGCATTATCGTCAACATGACAATAGGGTCGTTTCCTTCAACAAAATTTATAAAATCTTATTATACCATCAAAAAATATACTAAATATACATTTCATATATCATATTAAAGAAAGTCCTAATAATCACATGCAAGAATAAATTGGTTTTCAAAATAACAAGGCGGTAAATGATGACGTATGTAATGAGAATTCAATTTTAGAAAATTTTTATGTTTTCGTTGATCATGTTGATGGTAGTGATCGGTTGATCTGTTGCGCATTTATTGTTTACATTGTGTTGATTTTTGTAAATTATAACCTAAAATTTTTTAATTTTATTTTCTATTAAAACATATCTGCAACAGTATATTATTAATAGAAAATCATTTACATACTTATTTTAGCTTACAGTGTACTTCATATTTTAATCCTAGTTAAATAATGACAATAACAATAGTTTAAAGACAATTATATAACAATGACTCACGTCGATACTATAACAGTAAACGAACGACGCCCGTCGATTATTCCTCTATTTGTTAACTGCGCATGCTCTTACATCTGACGTCACCAAATTCCAATTCGAAATTTCGTAACCTAAATAATTAATTTCACTATTAAAATGAATTTGGAACGTAAAATAAAAAAATACGGGTCAAATAAAATTTTATAAATCACTAAAATTTTTAAAAAATGGTCAACTACCCCATTGTTTCGCTAAGACATTAGCTGCATTACAGTCCATGAAAAAGTTGCAAAAACATCAAAAGTGCTGTGACTTTGACCATCCAACATATTATCAACGCCCGGGGTTAAAACCCCCTCCCCTGATACTAAAATCTCCCTAAAAATTTTAGAATTGACAAAAATTTGTTTCCACATACATTTCTCCACTAACCGCCCCCCCCAAATAATCGAAAACACCTCTTTTTACATTTCTGGCTACTAGGCATGTATCGAGATTTTTGACAAGATTCTCCACATGCCCAGTAGCGAGAACTGTAAAAAGGGGGTGGTTTTGGGGATTTGGGGGTGGTCAGTGGAGGGTAGAGGAGAAATGCATGTTGCTATCATGTTGAGCAGCCTTACACACGAATAGAAACAATTTTTTACCAATTATGAAATTTTTAGAGAGATTTTAGTATAAGGGGTGGGGGTAGTTTCAACCCCGGGGGTTGATAATATGTTGGATGGCCAAAGTCCATATGACCTACCCGAAAAACTCGATTCTACAAGCCCTCGCATGTCTAGAATGGAAGAATCGCAAAAAGGTGGTGGGTTTTCTCGATTAGAGGTAGTTTCCGAGGGGTGGGAGGGCTATAAATTACTAGCGTATTCAGCACCCTCGAAAATGGGGGATACCCAGGTCTCGACTTGGTCACAGCACTTTTCAAGTGCCCTTTTTTGCAACTTTTTCATGGACTATTTGATGAGCATACTATACTACACTACCATGTAAACGTTATATATTGTGGAAATGCAAGAATCAGTTTAGTGTTTTTGTTATAGGTACTCTTCGAAACTACGAAAACGAAGAGTATATTGCGTTTGATCGGCACATTTCTAAAACCGTTTATATCTCTGAGTTAGTGATCGAATTCTGAACAACTTTCAAAATGTCCGTCCGTCTCTCTGTCTGTACGTCACGTTCTTTGTAAACACGATAATTTAAGAATGAAAAGTGCAAGTGTATTGAAATTTGGACAGAGTGTTAGCGTTAGCTAGAGCCAGAATCTTATTGTGTTTGAACAAAATTAGTCAATAAATCAAAAAGTTATTAATTATTTAAATTTTTTTTAAATCAATTTATGTATTTTTTGTAATTAAACAAACAAATGTTTAAAGCTAATATTATTTTCAAATGACTGCAGAGGTATTCTATAGAATGTTCAACAATTATATAAAAAGTGCAGTAAATCGACGAAGAATATAATGGTTAGCTTTTGTTTCATTATGTAGTGGTGATACGGATTTTCACCAAGTCAACGGTCGAGACTATTTTTTTTTGTCGATTAAAAATTAAATCGTAGATATTGCTATTTAGTATCTATTGATTCAAATCAAAATACTTAAGCTATCTTTTTCATTTTTAATATTTAGTGATAATCCCGTGACTTAAACCATTTTATTACAAACTATGATTTAAAAATGCTTAATTTTTTATTGATCTCATAGTAGTAATTTTTTATATGATTTTAGGTAGTAATAAACATAATAATATCTACAAGGTGTTTCATAGGAAAATGTACAGACGTCAACTGTGGATATGACGCATCTAAGTGATTCCAAATTTGTCGTTGCGAAATGTTTTCTTATACCACAGCATATCTACAGTACACTTCCTGCATTTCCGAATTTTATTCTAATTTGGCTTTTTGATAAAAAAAACCCGCTACCTAAGGAATCACTATTTCCACATCCAGATTTCTCGTTCAAGTCACTTTAAAGGAAATATCTTGCATTCTAATATGTGAAAATTATTAGTCATAGAATTTTATTAATATTTGGGGCAGATATCATAGAAAAATTTGAGGCGTTGATTTCTACCATATACGTTAAAAATGAAGTATCTAGCTTGGTCTTCTTATTTTGCGCGATTCACAACCTACCACCTCCCACCCCTTCGACGGAATCATCTCAATCAGATATCAATATTACACATACGTGTACTAACTTTCAAGTGAATATCTCAATTTTATGTTATCAATTCCTTCAATAATGGAGTGGAGGTGGTGGGGGTTGAAAAATATTAGAAAGAAATCTGAAGCCTTGGTTTCTAGTATATACACGAAATCCCAAGTTTCTGTACTCTTTCCAGCTTGCTTTACTTATTTTTTCCTATTTATCTCTACTTTCTCCCCACTTCTTCAATGGAATCATGTCAAAATATAATCTAGTTTCAGATGTCGTTAATATACATATGTGTACCAAATTTCAACTGAAAATAATAATTTAATTTTAACAACTCTTTTAATAAGAGAGTGGGGGTGGTGGGGGGTGGAAAATATTATAAAAAAAACTTGAGGCCTTCGCTTCTAGTATATACACCAAGTCCCAAATTTCTGTACTCTTACCAGTTTGCTTTACTTATTCCCCCCCTATTTACCCCCCAAACCCCACACAGCACATGACATCCCTAGGATATCCTCATTTGGTCCCGTATATCCTAATCGATGACAACATTCCTCAGGATGTCCTTAGGATATCCCAATAAAATATATACAACCTGAGAATATCCCAAATGGGGATATCCTTGACAAATCCTGGCAGGATGTCCTAGTAATATCCCGCAAAGATATTAAAAGCCTAACAAAATATCCACTGTAGGAATATCCTGGGCAAGTCCTCGAGTCGTCCTATTATAGGTATTATTATTTAGGAGATTCCAACAACAAAAATAATGAAAAGTATATATATTATTTTGAGGCTGTTTATTTATAGTGTCTTTTATTGGTTTGTAAAATTTGCTTCTAAAAACTTATTTGTTTGTTCTATTTGATAATCCCCTCCAGTACAAATAATTCATTAAAAATATATATCTTATTTAAATAGCAGTTATTTATAATTTGGTTTTAATAAATTTACTGTGTTTTGAATGAGCCGCCTTATGTGACAACTCGAAAGTTCTAAGAAATCGGCCGGGCGTCGATGTCTTTTCCACGTTCATTTTAAACTTCTTTCGACAAATAAGATTTACGATAAATATTTCATAAATATAATGCTGCTATGTTATATCTATCTAAAAGGGGAAAATGTGATTGGTTATGGTCCGCAGATGTTATTGTCAGATACGCAATCCTTTATATTTTTCTGAGCGAATAGAATTTTTTTTAAATTCATTATAACTTTTCAGCACGCTTTGATTTTTTAAAAGTTATACATATCATCCCTTATAACTTCTAACCACCGTAAACTCTGTTGATTTTAATAATACCAAAAAAAGACAAGAGATCAATTTTTATGTAATATTTCATGCTTTTACAATTTCTATTTGAAACTTTTTTTACTATTTTTGACACATTTTGAGTACTTTTGAAAAAACACTTATATTTTTTTCACCCCTTCTCGGGGTTGAATAGTTCAAAGTAACATCAAAAATTCAAGTATTTACCTTCAAATTTTGATTTGTCGACCTATTTCATTGGATTATATAAATTATAACATCTATTAGTTTGGTAGATTTACTTTTAATGTGATATAAGCCAATTGATAGATACAAATATGTGTATGGAGTGTATGGAATTGTACATATATGTATCACATCTTTATTAGGTCATTTTACCTCTGCCATTATATAAACTTGTATTCCTTTGTCTTCGCTTATTGGCTCAGTTTAAAAGCAATGATCCTATAAAATAATATGTATTTTTTGCTGTCTTTAGAAATATCCAATAAACCCTAAAAAAACTGGGGATGTCCTATATAAAGTCCGAGCAATGTCCTCAGGTTGTTCATAGTAAAGCCCAGACATAACCCACATAAGAGCTGATGATGTCCTGTACACACCCGTACTGATGTCCTGGGGACGTCATCAGCAAGGCCCGAACTGTCCCATTTGGATATCCTACGGATATCCTAAGGTGATAATGGGATCTTCCCAGGATATCCCATATGTCCTGAAAAGTTGTCCCCAGTATGTTCTGAGGATGTACTTGTGCTGTATGGGACCTTGACCGGATATGTTCAAAAGACAATTCAGTTCCAGATATCGTTATAATATATACGTGTACAATATATCAAAACCTTAAACCTTTCTGGAGAAAACGTGCAGACAAAAAAAAAAGTTACAGACCGACAGACAGACAGAAAATTTACTTTCGCTCAAATCTAAAATCTTGACGTTTCATGGCATTCTAAACCTACCTCAAAAAAAAAATGTTTTGAAATTATCTTCACGATTACTATACTTCCAGTCCACTACGCGAAACGTTAAAATTTCTTAAGTTGAAATAAAACCAATCAATTTGAATTTAAATAATAGTTCACAGAAAAAGACACAAACAATGGTAGAGCATGAGACCTCTGAAGATGCGGGTAAACTATACAAAACTTTCGTCAGAATAATAATGTAACAAATCATTAAAAGTCCATAATATGACATATAGTAAAATATAAGGTAAAATCATACAAAATAAGAATACGTTTACAGTAAATAATGAAACTAAACTAAACGTGGTCTGGCCAGAGCGTTATAAACAAATCTTTTTTACGTTAACATAAATAAGCTCAACTAAATTACATGGAGACACACAAAATGAAAATAATACAAACTGTGTGTAAAATTAATGACAAAAATGGACCGAGAATTAGTAATTTCGACATAAACTTGTTCGTTAGTAGAACACTGCGTTTTTATGCCCAAGACACACGGCAAATGTCTAAAAGACGGTACGAGAAGTCTTAATCGATGGTAACACTGGATACAATAGAAATTATTACTGGCCAAACATGGAATGAAGAAATGAAGCCATCAATAAATCTGCATGGTTGCAAGCGGCTTCAAACAGCAACATTTGCATCACGAGAGGCGTACATAATAGAAAAGACTGTACTTACAGTTGATTCGACAAAAACATTGCCTTGCTGTAGCTATGGCCATGGGCA
Organism: Stenurella melanura; assembly: GCA_963583905.1. Taxonomy (NCBI): domain Eukaryota; kingdom Metazoa; phylum Arthropoda; class Insecta; order Coleoptera; family Cerambycidae; genus Stenurella; species Stenurella melanura. The sequence goes on from OY757316.1 coordinate 45,210,638, forward strand.
ATGATGCACAATAAACACATACCATAACTACTTTACTAATTCTATTAGCAGTTATTAATCACTCTATACAGATATGTACAAATATATGGCTGCTTTAATTCTTACAGCCTTGAAAAATATTAGAAAGAAATCTGATGCCTTGGTTTCTAGTATATACACCAAATCTCATATTTCTGTACTTTTACCAGCTTGCTTTACTTATTTTCCCATATTTACCCCTATTTAACCCCCAACCCTTCAACGGAATCATCTCAAAATATAATCTAGTGCCAGATGTCGTTATAATACATAGGTGTATCAAATTTCAAGTGATTATCTCAGTTTTATTTTATCAACCACTTTAATAATGGAGTAGGGGTCATGGGTGTTGAAAAATATGATAAAAAATCTGATGCCTTGGCTTCTAGTACATACACGGAAATTCAAGTTTCTGTACTCCTACCAGCTTGCTTTATTTATTTCTCCTATTTGCCCCTAATTTAACCCCCAACCCTTCAACGGAATAATCCCAAAATATAATCTAGTTCCTGATGTCAATATAATATATATGTACCGGTATACCAAATTTCAAGTGAATACCTCAATTTTTTTTATCAACTTATTTAATAATGGAGGGGTGGCAGGGGATGGAAAATATTATAAAAAAATTTGAGGTCTTGGCTTCTAGTGCATACATCAAATTTCCAGTTTCTGTACTCTTACCTGCTTACTTTACTTATTCCTCCCTAGTTACTCCTATTTACCCCCCCCCCCAACTCCTCACCGGATATGTTAAAAAAATAATCCAGTTCCAGATCTCGTCATAATATATACGTGTACAAAATTGCAAATCAATAAACCATTCCGGAGAAAACGTGCGGACAAAATAAAGGTAGACACACAAACAGACCGACAGACAGGCAGAAAAATTTTTTTTCGCCCAAATTTAATATCCACCACTACGTGGATGTGGAAGTAATTAAGTTATTTGAGAAATTCCACGTAGCAAGATATAAAAAACAATTTCTGTTGTTAAGGAATGCGTACAAATTATATGAATAAAATTAGTTTCTCTACTTGTTATAACATCAATTCCCATTACTATTATCATCATTGAAATATATTGCATTTGGCATAAAATTGAATTTGAAACAGTGCTATTTTACGTACACGCTGAAACGGGTTTGACGTTACGAATTTTCACGGTTCACATATACTTACGTCAGATCCTTTGCTTACCCTTGACAGCGCAGCGGAGTAATATTCAAATTTCAAAACTCCATATCATATGTTGCTATAGTGTCATAAGAATACTTTAAAAATACGTCCGGACTCAAACCAAAGTAACATTTTTCTTAATCATCATTTTCAACATTCTGCGTACTGCAATAACGTAAAAATAATATTAGATATTCGTTCAGTAAATGAAAATGGTTTGGAATTGCCAGGAAGCTCTTACCCGACTGGGCAGAAACAATAAACTGACACTGATCTGGACACCTGGCCACTCTGGCATGGAAGGCAGCGAAGTTGCCGAATCTTTGGCCAGAGAAGGTGCGGCGACTAAATTTCTAGGACCAGAGCCGGCACTTGGAATATCTGCAAACTCTGCCAAGGCTACCATCCTCGCCTAGTCTGATTGAAGACAATCCAGCACTGATAGAAACTACCAGGATTAATTGACTCAAACATGCCCTCAGACATGCCCCTTGAAGTCAAGAACTAAAAAACTATTATGGTTAAATAGGCTACACCCGAGAACTCTAATTGGTCTATACACTGGGCACTGCATATTAAATCATCACCCACACAGAATTTTACAGGAAAAAGCCGAATGCCGTCTGTGTCTGCAGGATGATGAAAGGACAGAGCGTATTTTGTGTACCTGTCCTGCTGCAGAGAGAACCAGGTTCTCACTGTTTGGCAAGGGGCGACTGGAGCCAGAGGTACTAGACGGTTTCTCATCCAACAAAATTATCGGCTTTATTAAAAAGCTGAGCCTGTTGAACGAACTATAACTAGGAGTGAGCCATAATAGACCTGATAGTACGGCAGCCAGTAACCAAAATTTTCGACTTGTCGCATAATGGAAAATTCCCTCACTTTTCTTTGAACAAGGATAAAAAAGTTCGGAGCGACGTCGCGAAAGGGTTGAAATGTATCCTTCAACATGTAAAAAATAACGGGTCATCTGAGTAATCACCTAATGTCCGTTTACGGCTTCTTGGTGTTCATAAATATGTATAGTTCGAGGAAAAATGAAAACGGAAATTTTGAGTGCTACGTGAAGATATAAGGGGCTAAATACTGAAAACTTGGAACAGGTGGAAATTCGTGTCATCGCCAAATGACTGTTCCGACAATTATCGTCTATTTCTGAAGTTTTTCTAGGAAAATAAAATAAAATAAAAACAGACGTTCTAATCGTTGCATATCATAGTATTGCATTTCAATTCTGCGTCTTTTTTTAGGCTACCGTATGTACGTTGGAAAATGCTCATTCTTGCTTCATTAATATTACTGATTTTTTTTCTCGTTGTATAAATCGCATACATACTGTTCCAAGACTTGGAAAGATTCTTCGTTGGAGCTTTCTACAAGTGCACCAAAGGCTTTTTTGATATTTTTCTGATTTGTCTCAGATTTTGAATGGTCGAACCCTTTGCGGTAGAAAGTGGAATTCCGATCGCAGCCGGTAAATGCATGAAAGGCTCCTAGAGAGTGAGTTAACAGAGGGGTCATTGTCTTATACAAAGCAGTTACATCTATCCATCTTGTGAATTTTCCAACACCAACACCATTCAATAACACTGTGTTTTGCAAACAAGTGGCACAACTTAACGGACATATTGCCTGTGATACTGGCCGCGGTGGTAAATCCTACTAAGCAAAATTCGAGATTAAGCAAGCGCCTATGAATTGCACAAATGCCCATATTTTTAGATTTATTTAGGTTTGCCAAAAATCTAATTTAATCAGAGTAATTTTAAAAGGGCCTTCAACTCAAGATTCAGAATTTATAAAATTTGTTGCAATTGTTATAAAGTATGGTGAACAACTGGAACGTCCAATTACAACAAGGTTCAAAGAACACATTGCCCGTCTCAAAAATGGAAGAACTGGAAAGTCCAGTTTGCCCAACGCGCTCTTGGTAACAATCATAGCAGAAATATCAGTAATTTAAGGCTAGTTAAGGTTAGTTAAGGTTAGAAACGTAACAAATCATAGACAGTTAGATACTTTAGCAATTAAAAAATGTAAAAATACTATGAATAGCCGCCTTAGTGGCACATGATAAAACAGCAGAAAAAACAGTAAATAAAACACAGATACTTTGTGACGATGCTCAATTATGGTTCCACAAATAGCGCTTACAGGCCAACCCGGCTAAATCGCAGTTGATATTTTTTAATCACACACCTAGAAACTCTGCATCAGTAAATATCTCTAATAATAGAGTCCGTCCAGTAACAAATGCAAAATATCTCGGCATGAACTTGGATAACAAACTGCATATGAATCTCCACACAAAAATAATAAAACGAAAAATTACATCCTTTACCTAATAGAAATCCTGCCTTAAAGAACATCCAAGTTGCCCAAATATCCTCTCTTAGAGTTATCACAAAAATTCGTCATTCTGCCAGTTCTCTACATTACCCATCTAATACTCTACAACAAAACCAACCCTGCCAATCACTTAAAGACTGCCAATACTTGCTACCAAATTTTCCAAACAAACACACAGCATGGAACATCTAGAATCACTTTTAATAGAAAGAACAGAAGCGAGAGTCAAATACGAACATCCTACAAGGACACTCCAAGAAATTCTCTCATTCCTAGCACTGGAAAACTAAATATAGCATATAGGAAACCCAGAACATAGTATTTGGGAATATGTCAGGACACTAAGAGAAGACAACTAAAATAACAATTACTTAAAGATTATGGTTATATTTAAATGTGGTTATATTTATACATATACATACATGATTTTTTTTTTACACTTGCAGTACATAAATCATTACCCTATCATTATTACCTCATTAAAACAATGTATACAGAATTCCTTTTGTAATATTGGCTGAAGAACTTCGGTCGATGGCCATTTGGTTTATCCAATAAAATACTTGTATTATGATTATAGTATGAATAGTGAGATAGGACCGATCCCAAAAGATCCACTTTATTAGTTATTAGGTCACGGTTCGTTGAACCATAACATAGTTTCAGGTAGGAATGACAGAACTGGCTGAATTCGTGAAGCTAACTGTTGTCTTGCTTGTTGCTCATTTACTGCTAACCATGGAAAACCAACATGATAACTATCTTGGGATGACAGAAGTTTCTGAATTCGTGAAGCTAACTGTTGTTTTTCTTGTTGCTCATTTACTTCTAACCATTGAAAACCAACATGTTGCGTTTCTTGTTGATTTAATTTTCGCCGTTGAAAATCCAGCATCGCATCGCATACATACACCATATCCATATTTTTAATTTGAGAATGTATGAATTACTTTAAATATAATTGATAGATAACAAGCTAACCGTTATAATCTTCGCCGATTTACTGCACTTTTTATATAATTGTTGCACATTCTATAGGATACTCTTTGCAGTTTTATTGTAAATAATATTAGTTTTAGACATTTTTAGTTTCGTTGCAAAAATTTAAAAAAATGTATGCAAAATTCTTTTTTTTTATTTAAAAAATTTATAACTTTTCTATTTATTGACCGATTTTGTTAAAAAACAATAGGGTTCTTCCTCTAGCTTACACTATCTTACTGTCCAAATTTCAATATGGGCTTTTCGTTCTTAAGTTATCGTGCTTACAAGAAATGTGATGGACGGACAGACAGACAGGTAGACAGGCGGACAGACGGACAGACAGACGGACAGATGGATAGATAGACGGACGGACGGACATTTTGAAACTTGTTTAGAATTCGATCACCAACACAGTGATATGAACTTTTTTTCTCTACGAGCAATATTACCGGTTTTAGAAATGTGCCGATCGAATGCAATATACTCTTCGTTTTGCATTTGCAAAGAGTATAATAATAATACCTATTAGTAACTGTAACTGAAATTGCACCTACCATAGATGTAGTATCAAACTAACCGTGATTATTACTCCTCCTCGAATTATTCCTCATATATAACTCTTGAAGTGAACATTCTATAGTTTTCTCTTCATAGATTTAGAATATAAATAAACTTTTAGGTATTATTGCTATACTTGTAATTGTAGTCGTCTCTCGATAATGACATCTTGATTACCGAAGGTTAGAACACTGTTCACTAGCGATTTTTTATCTTAAAATGTTTCATAACTTTTATAATATATAGGTTAATAGGTTTCTTCAGTCGAACAGGCTGACGAATAGGTAGACAGACGAATATTTTGACAGTTGTTTATAATTTGATGACTAACAGAATATGAAAATGTTTTTGTTACAAGCGATAGTTATGGCTTTAGCAATGTGCCGATCAAATGCAATGTAGCCTTCGTTTTCACGTTTTGACATTGAATGACCTTCACCCAAAATCAAAGTGCCCCATCCATATCTACAACTTTTGTTTGAATTCATCAACCTAAAAAACAGAGAGTTACGTATTTCAATAATCAAAATGTGCGTTATAAAAATGAAATGAAACTACTTGAATTAGTAACTTATGATGGAGCTATGGAGCTTTGGTGCTCCATAAGAGCGAAAATACTGACAAAAGCTGTAAATATAATCCTATATAATTCAGACGATTCTACCAAAACCCAATTCCCATAAGGTTTGTGCGGGGTCTTTTCTTTTTGAAATACTATGTGATATTAAAGCAAAATGATATGGAAATTTTAGCGTTTTAGTAACTTACGTTGACAATCCTGTTCATTTAACAACAAAAATAATTATATAATAATTTTGCTTTGTAAAATTTCCTATAAAATTTAATTTGTGTTAAGAATCAAACTTGTAGAAATGGATACGGAAATGTAAAATATACAGGGACCCCGGGGTGTTATTTTGGGACATACGAAATTGATATTTTTTGTAAAGTCGTATTTGTATTTCTATCTTGGTTACTTAACGTGTTCATTGATTCGAAAAAGTAAGTAAAGCGTACCTACAGAATATCAAATTTTTATACAGAGAGGTTCTTATGCTGTGGTATAAAAAATAAATAAACAAAACCAATAAATCACTCTGTTTCTTGGTAATAAGGGTTGTTATTTGATATCACCTAGGTAAGTAGTATACATGACACCGGCCTTGAAAAAGTGAAAGTTAATTAGGTCATTAACATTAATGAGGCAATTAAGATAATGACGTAATTAGGGAAATCCGCGGATTTTAATCACCGCGAGATAATTATCTTATCTGGTGGGTGGCCCCGGTGATTAACGTTAATTAGATATACGTGCCTTTCAACATGTGCTGGAATTTTTGAGCGATTAAAAAAATTTAAAGACGTAACAAACTGACTGGGATTTTGGAATTTGATTAAGACTTGTTTTCATAATATAAAAACACACTGTTGTGAGCAAATAGTATTCAGTGTTCAATTCTGACGTTTCCACGTCGATAAGAATAATATTTTAAATAAGTTTGCATATATTTAACAGATTTTACAAGTTTCGGTGTTTAGAATTATTTAAAAAAAGTGACACATTTTCGAAAACTTAAGATGACTATAATCGTCAAGTTTTGTGTTTAAAAGTGGTATGGATATCAGCTTTAATATTCGACGTTCACCAAGGCATCTTAATCATATTCCAATAGAGGAGATACCCATTAAACCGCAGTGCAAGTAAAGTTGTTGGTGGCTGCCCCGGCCCCCGGCTCATTTTTAAATATTATAATATTTTTTCAACACAGTTTCTCAACTGGATAATGAAATGCAGCAGGTATTAAAAACTCAGAGTTAGACATTTTTCATTGAATGAATTAACTTTTCAAGAAACGTAGTATTCGGTTCTCAATAAGTTTTTTAAGAAGTGTAGTAAAATATGTGTTCAAACGATGCATGTTGTGAGTTATGGGATAAGGATGACTTTCCAAGCTACAATCCTTTACAGGATATAGAAACAAAGAATGTTTTGAGGAGTGCGTTTTCGGTAATAGGGAAATCTAAAAAAGCCAAGAAAGCCTTCCGACTTGCAGAACGACAACGACTAAGTAAGCTTGAGGAAAAAGAACAACTTTCAAAAAAAGAAAATTTGAAAATAGATAGTGTCGCGAAGAACTTAAAGTGATATTAGTGGAGACTGTACAAGTGTTCCGTGTTTAAAAAAACTGTTAAAAAAAGTGGTGTGGCTATAGACAGCGGCTTTAAGGTTCACATACCGGAGCGCCACAAATAACTTAAGGTGACTCCATCTAGATTGCACAAGTTTTTCGTGTTAAAAATGACATGGGCATGGGCTTTAACATAGACACATACACACAAACATTTTCGGTTTTTACAAAATTCTACCAGAGGCATCTTAAATCATATTCCAGGAGAAGAGTTGCCAACTAAAACTGGAGTGCAAGTAAAGTAGTTTCTGGCGACGGCCCCCGCAACTTTTAAATTTCTGTACATGTATTAATTTGTGATTCTTTTCACAATCGATTAAACTGGCAGTTATTTCTGCTTTAAAATTATTTAAAGTGGTATGAATATAGACATCAACTTTAACATTCAGACATTTTCGGTATTCACAAAAATTTTACCAATCATCTTAAAACATATTCATGTATCCGGCTAATTGGTTAATCAAGTTTGGTTTATTAGACAAATAACTTAAGGTGACTCCATAGAGATTGTATAAGTTTTCGTGTTAAAAAATGTTAAAAATGATATGGGTATGGATTTTAACATTTACACTCACACATTTTCGGTTTTCACAAAAATTCTACTAGAGGCATCTTAAAGGAGAAGATGTACCAACTAAAACCGGAGTGCAAGTAAAGTAGTTTCTGGTACCCCCGACCCATTTTACATTTTAAACCGTTTTTCGCGAGAGTCTCATTAACGATCGAAAAATAGTGGTCATCAAATTTGTAGCTTCATCACAAATTAATATATGTACAAAGAAAATTAAAAGTTACGAGAGATATTGCTTATTTCACAGGTGTGCTTTGTCAATTTATGATTACTAATTATATAAAAGACTCAAAATAATAATAATAGAAAAAAAATGTAAACTAGAAATTTTCACTGAATGAATTAGCACTAAATAACAGTTTTCAAAAAATTCTTATTCGCTGTATTGTTTGAACATTGGTAATCTTATTTTAAAATTAAATATGCAGCAAGTTTTTCGTTTTCTTACTTAAAGGCACTAACATTCCTAAATGATAGGGAATGATATTGTTTAAAAGGGTGCCTGCGAAACTTTTCGACGATGAGTTTATTTTAAAACTTTTTAGAAACAAAAATAACCAATATAAAAATGTTAGCTATATCTATACAGACTTGTTATTTAATTTTAATAATCTTATTTGTAAATCTATACGTAAGGCTTATATCACATATGTTGGAAACAAACCAGTTCTATATATATATATATATAACAATGTATGTAAGTATGTTTGCAATTATGTATTTTTAAGAAATAAAAAATGATCTATAAATTTACCTGTGTGTTTATTATATTATAGCAAATAAGAGAAAAATGACCACTTTGATGTTAAACACTATATAAGTTGTGCATATTACAGCTAAAAATAATGTTATGTATTCAAACGCCTACAATAAAAGGTGTCGTGTTGCACAACGTGCGAGAAAAAGTAAAACATATTTAAGAGCGACCGATAGAAGTAGAACTACACCAAAGCTTAAAATGAGGCTAGAGAAATACTGCAAAAACTTGGAAGAATTGAAAAAACTCATACATCTTTATGAGGATATACAGAGCATGTTCTTCAGCTTCTCAAATAAAATGTACATTGGGGATTAGTGGGTGTATGGAAAAATATTTCAATACTATGGCTTGTTAAAAACATTGAGGATCTCAGGTGTCCCGACTATAAGCTTTTTAAGAAGTAGATTTTTCAAAGGTTAGCTGTATGTCACACATTGAAATAATGTATATGTGCAAATATGTATTCGCTAAAAATAAAAAATATTTAAAAAACATGTGTTTATTATATATATTATAGCAAATGAGAAAAAATAGGACCTGCACTGTAGGGTTAAACGCCAAACTCTATTTAGAATATATTAATATTTTATTACATTTAAATGCATAAGACGCGACACAACTTTAAACAAGCTATTTTGTAAAATAAATAAAAACACATGGGGGCTGCAATGTTCCTCCCAGCTAATAACTTAGTAAGTAAAATAATGAAACCACAAAATATCAAAAACACAGCAGGTGAAAAAAAATTAAAATTGAAAAAAGTGACTTCCACTATTTTTTAAACGCTAGCGTATTATTATCAACTTGCATCTCAGATATAGTTTCTTAAAATTATAAGTCACATAAAGCAAGAATTCTTTATAATTGTTATTTAGTGCCTTTAAGTAATAAATTAACAGATAATAATAAAAAATGCGGTTCACTGTATTTTCACCAGGTTGGTATTGTACGAAACGCCTGCAAACTTCGAAATATAAAAAATACACTCAACGTTATGCGTACCATTTGCGTACGAAAATAGCGCGACACAACTTTAAACAAGCTATTTTGTAAAATAAATAAAAACACATGGGGGCTGCAATGTTCCCCCCAGCTAATAACTTAGTAAGTAAAATAATGAAACCACAAAAGATCAAAAACACAGCAGGTGAAAAAAATTAAAATTGAAAAAAGTTACTTCCACTATTTTTTAAACACTAGCGTATTATTATCAACTTGCATCTCAGATATAGTTTCTTAAAATTACAAGTCACATAAAGCAAGAATTCTTTATAATTGTTATTTAGTGCCTTTAAGTAATAAATTAACAGATAATAATAAAAAAAGGCGGTTCACTGTATTTTTACCAAGTTGGTATTGTACGAAACGCCTGCAAACTTCGAAATATAAAAAATACACTCAACGTTATGCGTACCATTTGCGTACGAAAATAGATATTTGTTAAAATAGGGTCATCACTATTGCAACAATAACAAAAAACAACATTATTTAAAAAGAAATATTGTGTGTAACTATCAAAGACAGCCCCAGTAAAAACTAGCTTGAATCTAGAACGACAAAGTATTCCGTGAAATAAGTAATATCCCGTACCTCATTTTCAGTTTTTCAAAAAGAAAGAAAGAACGATAAAAACTTATAGTGTGTACATGATTTAATTTTAAAAATTAAAAAAGTTATTAACCTTTAGTTCTTTCTTTTTTTAATTTTCGTTTGTTTGATTTGATAGAGTGTAGATAGAATTGTTTGCAATTCTAATTTATAAAAATCTCGAAATTAAAATGAGATGCGGAACATCAATCATTTCACTGAGTACTTTTCCACTAGAAACAAATTAATAACGAAACTTTGCCTTAATAAACCGAAAATTTAAAAATCATATATTTCATTTACATTTGAATAAAATAATAATGAAAACGTATTTGTACATAGTCTAGAAACAAATTATAAAAATATATGTAAGCTTGACGAAAGAGAACTTTAAAAAGAAAATTTGAATTACTTGCTTGGTTATGTTGATACCAACAATAGGATTACTTTATCATAACACGATACAGAGAAAATTATTTTAAAAATTAGAAATGCAACAAGTTTTTCGTTTTCTTACAAATAACAATGATCAAAATTAAATCCACGCCGCCATTCCCTGATGGAGAAGGTCTGGCTTAATGTATTTTGAAATACCATCGCAACCCAACTGTAATAAAATATTAATATATTTTAGATAAAGCTTGGTGCAGATAATTACTGGGGTAACAATGTGAAAGATTTCTATTCATTAAATTCTTATTATTTAAAATACCACTAATATACGAAAACTTTTAAATAACCATATTATGTTAATGTAAAATGTCGAGACGGGCTGTAAGATAGACATCTCTTAGTCTATATATCAATATAAAAGACTTTTTGAAAGTCCCAATTTGTGATTTGATTAAAAAAAAATCTCGGAATTTAAACGAGATACGAAACAACAATTATTTCAGGGAATACTTTTTCACTAGAAATTTTCGTGTTTAAAAAAATCGAATGGTTTCAACATTTATTACACCCGTTTTTAATGATAACAGAAAATATGCTAAAATTTATTCCTAAAGAAGCACACATAGTTTTAAAACATTCCTAAATGATATAAGGGAGTGATCTCATTGAAAAGGGTGCCTGTGAAACTTTCGACGGTGGGTATATTTTAAACTTTTTTAGAAACAAAATAACCAACATAAAAATGTTAGTTAGCTACATCTATGCAGACTTTGGCATGTCTTTAATTTATTGCTTCGAAAACTAAATAACAGCAAACTGCAAGATTTCTAATTCACTCAGCCAATGAAAAAAATATTTCCATAATTTTTGAACGCCTCTACTAGTAATAATTATTTTTTTAAAAAGAAACTGCCAACTCAACCGAAATTTTAATTTTGAAACGAAACGAGATACAGAGCTGCGGGTTACTTTGTTCGGTTTCTCTCGCGTTCCTACATACCTCTGAATTTTTTGGATGCTTTACTTACCTCAGAAATTTTGCAAACAAATGAAAGTGTCGGCAAAAATCTGAAAAGTTTTTTCGTTTTCTTACAAATAACAATGATCAAAAATTAAAACCACGTGGACCAGGCAGGGACAGGCCTCGGTACGATTTATTGACTTCTCAATATTTCTTTGTTAATAAAAATATTAATATTTGCAATAGAATTTTTTCACTAAGAAAACATTTTACAATCGAAAGATAAGAACTCTTGGATTAAACATTGCTACATCACTGAATGTAAAAATAAAATATTATTAAGCTCTAGTCCTTTCTTTTTTATTTTTAAAAACCATCAGCTATATTTACGGGCAGTGAAAATTAATGGTTTTCTATAAAATAACAGTAAGATGCAGGTTTTCTAATTCGTTTATTCACTCAATGAAAAAGTTCTCTGAGTTTAAATTTTCCATTATTTTTGAAACGTTAATATCAGAAATAATTATTTGTTCGCCAAATCTTTGAACAGGTACTTCTACTTTAAAACAAAAACCTTGATCTTAATCATAAGCGAAACTTTAAGAGGTTTTATATATATAAAAATGTAAAGGTGCAATTGTGTATTCACTAGAAATAAATAAAATATTTAAAAAAATACTTGTGTTTATTTTATTATAATAATACAACATTCAGAATGTTTGTGAAGAAATGATTACCTACTGTTGATATGGGAACTCAAAAATAATAGAAACAATTTAAGTTCAGAGTTAGAAATTTTTTATTGAACGAATTAGAAAATCTGCATCAACTATTTACTTGTGATGTAGAAAAATGTTAAAAAATATCTATTTCGCGCACGATTGGTACACATAATGTATAACGTATTTTTATATTTCGATGTTTGCAGATAACTTTTCATACACCACAGCTGGTACTGTGAACCACATTTTATTGTCTGTTAATGTTCTTACCTAAAAGCACTAAATAACAATTATCAAAAAATGTATTTTATTAAGCTTTTAGTTCTCTCCTCTTCATTTTGTCTGTGATGGAACGTAAATAGAAATTTTTCCTATCAAATTAAAAAAAATCTTGAAAATAAAATGAGATATGAGAAGATCATCTCTATGACTCCGTTAGGATTTCGGACATTTTGACGCCAAATATTAGGATAGGTTAGGTTAGGCGCGCGCCTAACCTAACCTATCCTAATATTTGGCGTCAAAATGTCCGAAATCCTAACGGAGTCATAGAGATGATCTTCTCATATCTCATTTTATTTTCAAGATTTTTTTTAATTTGATAGGAAAAATTTCTATTTACGTTCCATCACAGACAAAATGAAGAGGAGAGAACTAAAAGCTTAATAAAATACATTTTTTGATAATTGTTATTTAGTGCTTTTAGGTAAGAACATTAACAGACAATAAAATGTGGTTCACAGTACCAGCTGTGGTGTATGAAAAGTTATCTGCAAACATCGAAATATAAAAATACGTTATACATTATGTGTACCAATCGTGCGCGAAATAGATATTTTTTAACATTTTTCTACATCACAAGTAAATAGTTGATGCAGATTTTCTAATTCGTTCAATAAAAAATTTCTAACTCTGAACTTAAATTGTTTCTATTATTTTTGAGTTCCCATATCAACAGTAGGTAATCATTTCTTCACAAACATTCTGAATGTTGTATTATTATAATAAAATAAACACAAGTATTTTTTTAAATATTTTATTTATTTCTAGTGAATACACAATTGCACCTTTACATTTTTATATATATAAAACCTCTTAAAGTTTCGCTTATGATTAAGATCAAGGTTTTTGTTTTAAAGTAGAAGTACCTGTTCAAAGATTTGGCGAACAAATAATTATTTCTGATATTAACGTTTCAAAAATAATGGAAAATTTAAACTCAGAGAACTTTTTCATTGAGTGAATAAACGAATTAGAAAACCTGCATCTTACTGTTATTTTATAGAAAACCATTAATTTTCACTGCCCGTAAATATAGCTGATGGTTTTTAAAAATAAAAAAGAAAGGACTAGAGCTTAATAATATTTTATTTTTACATTCAGTGATGTAGCAATGTTTAATCCAAGAGTTCTTATCTTTCGATTGTAAAATGTTTTCTTAGTGAAAAAATTCTATTGCAAATATTAATATTTTTATTAACAAAGAAATATTGAGAAGTCAATAAATCGTACCGAGGCCTGTCCCTGCCTGGTCCACGTGGTTTTAATTTTTGATCATTGTTATTTGTAAGAAAACGAAAAAACTTTTCAGATTTTTGCCGACACTTTCATTTGTTTGCAAAATTTCTGAGGTAAGTAAAGCATCCAAAAAATTCAGAGGTATGTAGGAACGCGAGAGAAACCGAACAAAGTAACCCGCAGCTCTGTATCTCGTTTCGTTTCAAAATTAAAATTTCGGTTGAGTTGGCAGTTTCTTTTTAAAAAAATAATTATTACTAGTAGAGGCGTTCAAAAATTATGGAAATATTTTTTTCATTGGCTGAGTGAATTAGAAATCTTGCAGTTTGCTGTTATTTAGTTTTCGAAGCAATAAATTAAAGACATGCCAAAGTCTGCATAGATGTAGCTAACTAACATTTTTATGTTGGTTATTTTGTTTCTAAAAAAGTTTAAAATATACCCACCGTCGAAAGTTTCACAGGCACCCTTTTCAATGAGATCACTCCCTTATATCATTTAGGAATGTTTTAAAACTATGTGTGCTTCTTTAGGAATAAATTTTAGCATATTTTCTGTTATCATTAAAAACGGGTGTAATAAATGTTGAAACCATTCGATTTTTTTAAACACGAAAATTTCTAGTGAAAAAGTATTCCCTGAAATAATTGTTGTTTCGTATCTCGTTTAAATTCCGAGATTTTTTTTTAATCAAATCACAAATTGGGACTTTCAAAAAGTCTTTCATATTGATATATAGACTAAGAGATGTCTATCTTACAGCCCGTCTCGACATTTTACATTAACATAATATGGTTATTTAAAAGTTTTCGTATATTAGTGGTATTTTAAATAATAAGAATTTAATGAATAGAAATCTTTCACATTGTTACCCCAGTAATTATCTGCACCAAGCTTTATCTAAAATATATTAATATTTTATTACAGTTGGGTTGCGATGGTATTTCAAAATACATTAAGCCAGACCTTCTCCATCAGGGAATGGCGGCGTGGATTTAATTTTGATCATTGTTATTTGTAAGAAAACGAAAAACTTGTTGCATTTCTAATTTTTAAAATAATTTTCTCTGTATCGTGTTATGATAAAGTAATCCTATTGTTGGTATCAACATAACCAAGCAAGTAATTCAAATTTTCTTTTTAAAGTTCTCTTTCGTCAAGCTTACATATATTTTTATAATTTGTTTCTAGACTATGTACAAATACGTTTTCATTATTATTTTATTCAAATGTAAATGAAATATATGATTTTTAAATTTTCGGTTTATTAAGGCAAAGTTTCGTTATTAATTTGTTTCTAGTGGAAAAGTACTCAGTGAAATGATTGATGTTCCGCATCTCATTTTAATTTCGAGATTTTTATAAATTAGAATTGCAAACAATTCTATCTACACTCTATCAAATCAAACAAACGAAAATTAAAAAAAAGAAAGAACTAAAGGTTAATAACTTTTTTAATTTTTAAAATTAAATCATGTACACACTATAAGTTTTTATCGTTCTTTCTTTCTTTTTGAAAAACTGAAAATGAGGTACGGGATATTACTTATTTCACGGAATACTTTGTCGTTCTAGATTCAAGCTAGTTTTTACTGGGGCTGTCTTTGATAGTTACACACAATATTTCTTTTTAAATAATGTTGTTTTTTGTTATTGTTGCAATAGTGATGACCCTATTTTAACAAATATCTATTTTCGTACGCAAATGGTACGCATAACGTTGAGTGTATTTTTTATATTTCGAAGTTTGCAGGCGTTTCGTACAATACCAACTTGGTAAAAATACAGTGAACCGCCTTTTTTTATTATTATCTGTTAATTTATTACTTAAAGGCACTAAATAACAATTATAAAGAATTCTTGCTTTATGTGACTTGTAATTTTAAGAAACTATATCTGAGATGCAAGTTGATAATAATACGCTAGTGTTTAAAAAATAGTGGAAGTAACTTTTTTCAATTTTAATTTTTTTCACCTGCTGTGTTTTTGATCTTTTGTGGTTTCATTATTTTACTTACTAAGTTATTAGCTGGGGGGAACATTGCAGCCCCCATGTGTTTTTATTTATTTTACAAAATAGCTTGTTTAAAGTTGTGTCGCGCTATTTTCGTACGCAAATGGTACGCATAACGTTGAGTGTATTTTTTATATTTCGAAGTTTGCAGGCGTTTCGTACAATACCAACCTGGTGAAAATACAGTGAACCGCATTTTTTATTATTATCTGTTAATTTATTACTTAAAGGCACTAAATAACAATTATAAAGAATTCTTGCTTTATGTGACTTATAATTTTAAGAAACTATATCTGAGATGCAAGTTGATAATAATACGCTAGCGTTTAAAAAATAGTGGAAGTCACTTTTTTCAATTTTAATTTTTTTTCACCTGCTGTGTTTTTGATATTTTGTGGTTTCATTATTTTACTTACTAAGTTATTAGCTGGGAGGAACATTGCAGCCCCCATGTGTTTTTATTTATTTTACAAAATAGCTTGTTTAAAGTTGTGTCGCGTCTTATGCATTTAAATGTAATAAAATATTAATATATTCTAAATAGAGTTTGGCGTTTAACCCTACAGTGCAGGTCCTATTTTTTCTCATTTGCTATAATATATATAATAAACACATGTTTTTTAAATATTTTTTATTTTTAGCGAATACATATTTGCACATATACATTATTTCAATGTGTGACATACAGCTAACCTTTGAAAAATCTACTTCTTAAAAAGCTTATAGTCGGGACACCTGAGATCCTCAATGTTTTTAACAAGCCATAGTATTGAAATATTTTTCCATACACCCACTAATCCCCAATGTACATTTTATTTGAGAAGCTGAAGAACATGCTCTGTATATCCTCATAAAGATGTATGAGTTTTTTCAATTCTTCCAAGTTTTTGCAGTATTTCTCTAGCCTCATTTTAAGCTTTGGTGTAGTTCTACTTCTATCGGTCGCTCTTAAATATGTTTTACTTTTTCTCGCACGTTGTGCAACACGACACCTTTTATTGTAGGCGTTTGAATACATAACATTATTTTTAGCTGTAATATGCACAACTTATATAGTGTTTAACATCAAAGTGGTCATTTTTCTCTTATTTGCTATAATATAATAAACACACAGGTAAATTTATAGATCATTTTTTATTTCTTAAAAATACATAATTGCAAACATACTTACATACATTGTTATATATATATATATATATAGAACTGGTTTGTTTCCAACATATGTGATATAAGCCTTACGTATAGATTTACAAATAAGATTATTAAAATTAAATAACAAGTCTGTATAGATATAGCTAACATTTTTATATTGGTTATTTTTGTTTCTAAAAAGTTTTAAAATAAACTCATCGTCGAAAAGTTTCGCAGGCACCCTTTTAAACAATATCATTCCCTATCATTTAGGAATGTTAGTGCCTTTAAGTAAGAAAACGAAAAACTTGCTGCATATTTAATTTTAAAATAAGATTACCAATGTTCAAACAATACAGCGAATAAGAATTTTTTGAAAACTGTTATTTAGTGCTAATTCATTCAGTGAAAATTTCTAGTTTACATTTTTTTTCTATTATTATTATTTTGAGTCTTTTATATAATTAGTAATCATAAATTGACAAAGCACACCTGTGAAATAAGCAATATCTCTCGTAACTTTTAATTTTCTTTGTACATATATTAATTTGTGATGAAGCTACAAATTTGATGACCACTATTTTTCGATCGTTAATGAGACTCTCGCGAAAAACGGTTTAAAATGTAAAATGGGTCGGGGGTACCAGAAACTACTTTACTTGCACTCCGGTTTTAGTTGGTACATCTTCTCCTTTAAGATGCCTCTAGTAGAATTTTTGTGAAAACCGAAAATGTGTGAGTGTAAATGTTAAAATCCATACCCATATCATTTTTAACATTTTTTAACACGAAAACTTATACAATCTCTATGGAGTCACCTTAAGTTATTTGTCTAATAAACCAAACTTGATTAACCAATTAGCCGGATACATGAATATGTTTTAAGATGATTGGTAAAATTTTTGTGAATACCGAAAATGTCTGAATGTTAAAGTTGATGTCTATATTCATACCACTTTAAATAATTTTAAAGCAGAAATAACTGCCAGTTTAATCGATTGTGAAAAGAATCACAAATTAATACATGTACAGAAATTTAAAAGTTGCGGGGGCCGTCGCCAGAAACTACTTTACTTGCACTCCAGTTTTAGTTGGCAACTCTTCTCCTGGAATATGATTTAAGATGCCTCTGGTAGAATTTTGTAAAAACCGAAAATGTTTGTGTGTATGTGTCTATGTTAAAGCCCATGCCCATGTCATTTTTAACACGAAAAACTTGTGCAATCTAGATGGAGTCACCTTAAGTTATTTGTGGCGCTCCGGTATGTGAACCTTAAAGCCGCTGTCTATAGCCACACCACTTTTTTTAACAGTTTTTTTAAACACGGAACACTTGTACAGTCTCCACTAATATCACTTTAAGTTCTTCGCGACACTATCTATTTTCAAATTTTCTTTTTTTGAAAGTTGTTCTTTTTCCTCAAGCTTACTTAGTCGTTGTCGTTCTGCAAGTCGGAAGGCTTTCTTGGCTTTTTTAGATTTCCCTATTACCGAAAACGCACTCCTCAAAACATTCTTTGTTTCTATATCCTGTAAAGGATTGTAGCTTGGAAAGTCATCCTTATCCCATAACTCACAACATGCATCGTTTGAACACATATTTTACTACACTTCTTAAAAAACTTATTGAGAACCGAATACTACGTTTCTTGAAAAGTTAATTCATTCAATGAAAAATGTCTAACTCTGAGTTTTTAATACCTGCTGCATTTCATTATCCAGTTGAGAAACTGTGTTGAAAAAATATTATAATATTTAAAAATGAGCCGGGGGCCGGGGCAGCCACCAACAACTTTACTTGCACTGCGGTTTAATGGGTATCTCCTCTATTGGAATATGATTAAGATGCCTTGGTGAACGTCGAATATTAAAGCTGATATCCATACCACTTTTAAACACAAAACTTGACGATTATAGTCATCTTAAGTTTTCGAAAATGTGTCACTTTTTTTAAATAATTCTAAACACCGAAACTTGTAAAATCTGTTAAATATATGCAAACTTATTTAAAATATTATTCTTATCGACGTGGAAACGTCAGAATTGAACACTGAATACTATTTGCTCACAACAGTGTGTTTTTATATTATGAAAACAAGTCTTAATCAAATTCCAAAATCCCAGTCAGTTTGTTACGTCTTTAAATTTTTTTAATCGCTCAAAAATTCCAGCACATGTTGAAAGGCACGTATATCTAATTAACGTTAATCACCGGGGCCACCCACCAGATAAGATAATTATCTCGCGGTGATTAAAATCCGCGGATTTCCCTAATTACGTCATTATCTTAATTGCCTCATTAATGTTAATGACCTAATTAACTTTCACTTTTTCAAGGCCGGTGTCATGTATACTACTTAGGTACTCTACACCCAAAATTAATGTATGTACATTTCTGTATAAAACACCCTGTATAGACAATATTTTTATTCAATTATTGTAAAGCGTGCCTTAAATCAAGACATCCTCTAGGCGGATGTATTATTTTTAACAAATCTGCTTGGTCAATACATTCACAATAATTGTAAAGACGACAGTCTTAAAGTGTTAAATAAGGCAGAACGAATTTTATTGACACAATAACTAGACGCTTTCTTAAACGGTACGTGTGAAACACTTAATTTTGTAAACGGGCACCTCCTAATTTACATAAAAAAACTATTACACGTTTATAAACATTAAAAGTGTTTTGCAAATTGCAACCAGCTTCGCAAATAAAGCCGTTGGAATAGTAAGGACAAAATAATAACGGTCCACGATAATAGGCGGAAAATGTAATTTTGTTTTATTGGAGTTAAATGTTTCCTACAATAATTCATTGTCAAATATAGTGTTGATTAGTCTTGCTCTTCCTTCAAGGAGGATGCAGCATAATAAATACATACGCATGCAGATTGTTTAAACATTTTAGCATTGTTACCCATGATCATGGCCATTATAGCAGTGAATTTTTTTAATGAAGCTTACAGGAGTGTTAAGCGCTTACATTTTAATGAGTACTAGTGATGGCGCTTCCTTAATGTTTAACATGAGTAATTGGAGTAATTCCTATTTCCAGTGGCGTATCTACAGGGCGTTTCTAATTGATTTTAACATAATTAAAATAGACTACAAATAATTAAACTAGTATGTATGGTTGGTCATGTAAATATGTAAGGTGCCGTTCCTACATCAAACTTGACACGGCGTACAGTGTGGCATTTACAAGTCTTTTAGGTCAAAATTCGACTATTCTTTTGTAATTTAACCAAAATCAATATGTTTGGGCTTAAAATTTTCGTAAAACTGAGCACTTTAATGAAGAACTACGAGAATTGCAATCCAGCTTATTTTTGATACATGACAGCTGTCAAAAGCCCGTAAAAATATGTGAAAACCTATAAAGACAGAATCTAGACTATTATTTCCTATGTAACTCTTTAGAAGTTCATCAATATTATATTTAGTCATGATTATTGACTTGCAGAATCTGAATTTCAAGGCCCCCAAACCATATAGCTAAATAATTTTAGAAATGACCATTTTTTGGCCGAAATTGGCACAGTTTATAAATAAATAATGTTTTTTCTTAAAAAGGAAAAAAGCCAATATTTAACTGAATTTAGTCAAGTTCTTTTCATTTACTGTCTATAAAGTACATTTATAAAAATATTGTATTAGGTTCTAAAATTTTTTGTTTTTACTGAATCAAATATAACTACAGTGTGTCCCAGATTTAAACGGACATACTCTAGAGGAAGGTAGAGCACAGTCAGCTGAGTTCAAAACACCCCTATAATATGACCGTTGAATGTGAACCGTTTTTGAGATATGGTTTTTGACCAGAACTTTAATATAATACACATATTATACTCTTTTAGGTTAAGCGATTTTGGAAAAATTCCAGGGCCGACCTCCGTTTTTTTAATATGGCTCTTAGGGTCGTTAACATCACACTTTATATTATTTTTTGGTAAATATCAGTAAACTTTTAAAAAGACTATGATGGACCAGTTTATAAAATAATTTCATAATATTTGATGGCACGTTATGACTATTCTTCAATAAATTTTCAAAAGTATTGAAAGATCAAATTTGACATACTACAATTAACACAATCCAGTTGCTAACACAATTATTTTATTAATTTTAGCTAAATACCCCGTAGAAGAGGTTGTTATTTGTTTTCGTTTTGACATTCAGTGTTTCTAAGCTTTTTTAGTTTAAATTTCATCCAAAATAATACACATTCCATTTATTTCATGAAAGAAAAATAATGTTAGTGAAGAGTCTTGAATTACCGAGCACAATTTAAAAAAATGTTAAACACCTTTTGAAAATAACTGGAAAATATTAAAGACAAAAGTTTGTAATTTTATTTTGACAAAAAAAATATGTATTTAGAACTTCAAATAATTGAAAAAAAATATTAAAAACAGTGCAAATAATTAAAACTATAATAGGTTTTCAAAATGAATGCCCCCAGCGGCAATACATTTTCGAGAACGTTTTAATATATTTTTCACTGACCTATCAAGCACTTCCGGGTTATTTTCTAGAAGTTGTCCTCGTGTATTGAACTTTTCATAGTACACCTCTGACTTGAGATGACCTCATAAGAAATAACATAGAGGTGTAAGATCAGGAGATCTCGGTGGGCAGTTTACCGGACCTCCGCGACCAATTCATCTGTTGGTATAATGGTGGTTCAGATGATCCCGGACCGGTACAGACAAATGGGGTCCAGCACCATCGTGCCGAAACTACAAACCCCTCTTATTGATGTCTTCTAATAAATCTGGCAAGATATCTCTAAGAAAGTTTAAATAAACCTCACCAGTTAGCCTTTCCTCAAAAATGTGCGGCCCTAATAGATGATTATTGTAAATACCACACCACACATTAATATTAAATCTGTATTGGGAATGTTTCTGAATCACTGCATGTGGATTTTCGATTGCCCAAACATGCTGATTTCTATAGTAAGTTGTTAATTCCGTCACGTGT
Organism: Stenurella melanura; assembly: GCA_963583905.1. NCBI lineage: Eukaryota > Metazoa > Arthropoda > Insecta > Coleoptera > Cerambycidae > Stenurella > Stenurella melanura. Next base: position 45,232,561 of record OY757316.1, read on the forward strand.
GAATTGAGCTTCATCCGTGAATAGAACTCCGATATTGTTCTTCTGTGACCCAAAATCCACCTACAAAATGTTAAGCGGGGAACGTCGTCGCCGTCTTCTAGACGTTGAACTGTTTCAACATGAAATGGATACAAATTTTTTTTCTTTAATGTTCGCCATACTCTTGTCTTAGGTACTGCTAACTCATTACTTATTTTTCTAACACTTATGGATAGATTATTTTGAACAACCTGTAATATTTGCTCTTCTTGTGGAAAAGCTCTGGGAACATGTTCATGCTTTGTCATTGACGGAAATTGTTCTTGTTCCCTACTAAATTGGTATACGTTTTATGATTTGGTACACGGCGATTTGGAAAACGCCCTTGATACTCTTTTTTTGCAGCTCTCCCATTTCCGTCGCAAAAGCCGTACACAAAAATAATATCCACATAATCTTCCGTACTAAATTGATACGGCATCTTAAAATTTTTAGTTTTAATAACTGGTTTTTATCACTTATTCTAATAATTACTAAGATTGAACAGCAATTCTTATTAGTAAAATTACACATTTCACATGTGCCTACTTGGGTTTTTTAATGCAACAATGTCGTGTGTTAATCGCATCGTTTTATTACTTATTTTTCATTCGTGAAATAAATGGAATCTGTTTTATTTTGGACGGAAAAAACACGTCAAAACAAAAATAAATAACAACCGCTTCTACGAGGTATATAGCTAAAATTAATAAAATAATGATGTTAACAACTGGATTGTGTTATTTGTAGAATGTCAAATTTGGTCTTTCAATACTATTGATAGTTTATTGAAGAACAACCATAAACGTGCCATCAAATACTATGACATTGTTTTATAAACTGGTCCATGGACTTCTTAAAAATTTACTAACATATCCCAAAAAATAATATATAGTGTGATGTTAACGACTCTAAGAGCCATATTAAAAAAGTGGAGGTCGGTCCTGAAATTTTTCCAAAATCACTTAAGCTATTCATTAACCTAAAAGAGTATAATATGTATACCAAATGTTATCTAAATATGTCATTTAAAAAATATGGTGGACTGAAGTTCTGGTCAAAAACCATAAAACCGTATCTCAAAAACGGTTCACATTCAACGGTAAGTATAGGAGTGTTTTGAACACAGCTGAATGTGCTCTACCTTCCACTGGAGTATGTCCCTTTAAAATCTGGGACACCCTGTATAACTAGTTGAAGTCGTTTAAAAAAAATCTCATATTGCAAATATTTATTTGTTATTTTGGCACTTTAGATTTTGTTACAAACAAAAAGGACCCAAAAATTACCAATATTGGCAGTTTCTAAAATTATTTAGACTATTAGGTTTCAGAACCATGAGATATAAATCCTATATATGCAAAAAACATTGCAGAACGTGACATGCATTGGTACTTATTTAGTTTGTGCAAAAATGTCCGTTCACAAGCAGATAAATGAGAAAAATTTACAAAAAATAGTCGCAGGTCATAGCTTCTTGACTTTTTCGTTATATTTGGATTCTGTGGATAAAAGAACTAAAATTACATTGGTTTTGATATAGAATTTGTAACACACAAAATAGCACCCGAAAAATATCAATACTGACAAATAATGGCCATTTATAAAATTATTTGGACTATTAGGTTTCAGAACCATGAATTCCGATTCCTATGTGTCAAAACAAAATTACAGAATGTGACATACATGGATACTTACTACTTCCACATCCACGTAGTGGATTGATAAGTTTAGAATGTCATGGAACGTCGAGATTTGTGACGTTAAATTAGATTCCGCCCATACATTTGTATGTGGGAATATAAACTTAAAAATTAGTGAGGCTACGATTGTTTTTTTAATGTTGCTGTTGGTACCTGAGGAAAAAAAGGATATGAATTTTCTTCTTTACTTTTGTTGATAGCGAGGAGACCAGGTAAAATAATGTGTATTCATATTGATCGATGGCTCAGTAAGAATACTCCAAGAACCTTAATGTTTACTATGTGATTTTTAGTCATTATAACTTAGGTTCATTGTTTTGTTATGTCTGGGGTGTTATTATAACTTCATTTAAGGTAATTTTCCGTGTTATTGTTAGAAGGAAATTTCGTTGGTTAACCTAAAAATGATAAACGCACCTACGAAATTTAGTAATCACTACGAGCGGGCATATATTTTATGACTTTTTGGTAATTGTTCAAGCTAATACTATTTGCTCTCACCTGTAGTGGAGAATCCTCATTTAGTTAAACAAATAAGGTTGTAAACATTCGAATTTACCTCTCCTTGATCAGCTGTCATATTTTAGAGTTAGGGAATAACGTGTTACCAACATTTGGTTATAAATGGAATATTTACTGAAGTCATTAAATCGTGGTTTTATTTATTTTATTGTTTATATGGTCCAATAATGGGTTTTGTGTATGTTAGTTTCTATTCTAAGGAGAGTTTTAATCATTCTATGGCTGGAACTAATTTTCTGTTACTTATCAATTCCTAGGGTATTTTCCTATGAGATGTTGAATCGTGATTGGTCGTTAAAACATAAAAAAACAGGTGATTAGGAAAAAAACTGTTGGTTTCGAAAACAGGCGTGCTCTTCCTTTCTTTATTGAGTCGTCAAGCCGATTAGTCAAGATTTTTATAATTGCTTGTAAGAGCAACCCCAACTTAATTACGGGGGATTATACTATAAAATTCTTACATTTGGAAGGCCTAATTGTGTGTAGCTGTTTGAAGCCAAATTTTGTTATAGAGGACTTCTAAATAGGCAATAAATACGACATTGTTGAATACCTGTTTGTGCCCTGACGATTTTGCGGGTAAGCACCATCTTGAATTTTCTGGAAATACTGACTCCTAATTTTTGTCATTCTTTTATGTAGGCAATTTGGACAATTTGGATAATTTGGGTAATTTGGATAATTTGGGTAATTTGAAATAATTTGGAAAATCTGGAAAATTAGACATCGTACTCAAGTGGTTGGTACTAAGTTACATAAAATTGTGAAGCTGATAAGCTGTGTATGTCTATGTAGTTTTTATCGACTTGGAAATTGGTGAATCGATTGTTGGGAGGTCCCGCGAAGCCATTTTCTGAAGTCGTCGTTTTGGTATGGTCACATGTCACAGTTGAGACACATGGTTTCTGGTTATGAGGTCACATGGATTTAAATGTTGATGAGATACTGAAGCTGAGGTGTACATGAGGTTTTTTTGCAGTAACAACAGCATAGTAACCTGTACTAACAGATTTTTGCTCAACGCTGGATACCGGATGAGTACCTTTTTTTTCTAATGTTACCAGGATAATTAAAAGTTATATGTGTATTAATAATTTGCCGTTATACTTCAATCATTACTTATTTCTCTATATATATGTATATATATATGATATTTATGGTTAAATATTTTATTAGTTACTCAATTAAGCATATGTGAAAATAAGACATGTGAGTAACTGCGCAGTTAACATCTTATTTACAGGTATTTTATGGTTATATCATTAGTTTGTAAGGTATATCAATCTTTTTATTTACGTTGTTTATTGGCAGCGTCAATATAGAGCAACATATTTTAATTCAACCTAATTAGAAATCATTGACAGTACATCGTTAGAGATCGTTAGTAAATCGTCAGTATATTTTTAACAATTCATTTGCAAAATATCAGTGATCAACCAATAGTGGTTTTTGTAAAAAAGTAGAATATTTTTATTTGTAAGTTATTGGTACAATAGTATTACTAATCGTAGATCTAGCGAATAAGATTCTTTTTTAATAATTTCCTATTAATAATATTCAGAAAACTGAGCCGATTTGTACATTATTAATTGTATTTTGTATGTAAATTAAATAATTATTTTAAATAGATTTCTATTGTGTTTTGACTTAAATTAAATTTAACACGGTTTTTGGTAGTTTTTTGATAATCGGTGTGTCATACTCAATCTAAGGGGGCTGGAATTTATAGGAAATTACCTGGCGCTCATTTCAACTTATGGCAAAATTGAAATCGTTGAAAATAAACGATCTTCACCTCTGAGATTCTCGTGATAGAGCTAGCCGACCTTAAGATTTAAGAACTAATTGTAATTTAGAGTCAAATTTCACTTTGTATTTCTTAAATTCAATTTGACCCGTAACAGATTTTAAATTTGAGCGAAAAAAAGTTTTCTGTCAGCCTGTCGGTCTGTCTGTCGGTCTATATGTATGTAACGTTTTGTCCGGAACGGTTTAAGATATTGACTAGAAACTTTGTACACGTATATATTATAACGAGATCTGGAACTGGATTGTTTTTTGGAACATATTCGGTGAAGGGTTGGGGGGTAAATAGGGGTAAATAGGGAGAAATAAGTAAACTTGAAATTTGGCGTATGTACTAGAAGCCAAAGCCTCAATTTTTAATATTTTCCATTTCCCCACCACCCCCACTCCATTATTAAAGGGGTTGATAAAAAAAATGAGATATTCACTTAGAATAAATGTGGTGTACGTATATAATATATTCACATCAGGAACTAGACTATGTTTTGGGATTATTCCGTTGAAGGGTTGTGAGTTAAATTAGGGGCATAAGGTGAAAATAAATAAAGCAAGCTGGTAAGAGTACTGAAACATAAAATTCGGTGTATGTATTAGAAACCAAGGCATCAGATTTTTTTATTATATTTTTCAACCCCCCACCACCTCCATTATTAAAGGTGTTGATAAAATAAAATTGAGATATTCACTTGAAATTTAATACACGTATGCATTATAACGACATCTGGCACTAGATTATATTTAGAGATGATTCCATTGAAGGATTGGGGGTTAAATAGGGGCAAAAAGGGGAAGATAAGTAAAGCAAGCTGGTAAGAGTAGAGAAATACGGGATTTGGTGTATATACTAGAAGCGAAGGCCTCAGATTTTTTTAAATAACATTTTCCATCCCCCAGTTCAGTTCGAGCAACGAGGAGCAGCAGTAGCAGCGGCAGCAGCAGCAGCAGTAAGCAGCTTTCGGTGAGAACCTGATGATGGCAGATGAGATTCCGAGGAAACGGCGTTCAGACAACCATGACTCCAACAGGAGCCTACCAATTGCACGGGAATACACCCGGAAGCACACCAACACTTCATTTAATACCCATGAAAACCTAAGAAACAACACTTATTAAGGTTATATGACAAAAACATATTACCAACTTTACCATTGCCAACTTGCACACACTTTCAATGGTAAAAGATGTAATCAACAATCATCAGCTGTTTTATGTGACATTTGCCAGCATGGAGAATGACAGTAATTAGCTGGCATGCCACACTTAGGGTGTAGTTGTACTAATGAGGGAAGAGTTGCGTTGTTGGCGGAAGAGAAATTTCAAATTTATAAACCGCTGCCTAAGGAATCACTACTTCACTACTTCCACATCCAGATTTTTCATTCAAGTCACTTTAAAGGAAATGTCTTGACTAGACCTGCACTCTAGTACTTGGAAATTATTGGTCATAGAATTTTAATAATATTTGGGGCAGATATTATAGAAAAGTTTGAGGTGTTGGTTTCCACCATATACGATAAAAGTGACGTTTCTAGTTTACCCTACTTTTTTACCCTTTTCCCCTATTCACAACCTGCCACCTCCCACCTCTTCAATGGAATCATCTCAATCTGATGTCATTACAATAGATAATAATTGTCCTAACTTTCAAGTGAATATCTCAATTCTATGTTATCAATCCCATTAACAACAGAGCGGAGATGGCGGGGTTTGAAAAATATCAGAAAGAAATCTGAGGCCTTGGTTTCTAGTATATACACCAAATCCCAAATTTTTGTACTCTTACCAGTTTGATTTACTTACTTTCCCTTATATACTCCTATTTAACCCCCAACACTTCAACGGAATCATCTCTAAATATAATCTAGTTCCAGATGTCCAGATGTATCAACCCCTTTAATAATGGAGTAAGGGTGGTGGTTGGTTGAAAAATACTATTAAAAAATCTGAGACCTTGGCTTCTAGGACATACACCGAATATCAAGTTTCTGTACTCTTACCAGCTCGCTTTACTTTTTCCCTATTTACCTTCACTTACCCCCCCCCCCCACTCCTTCAACGCAATCATGTCAAAATATAGTTTAGTTTCAGATATTGTTATACGTGTACCAAATTTCAAGGGAACACCTAAATTTAATTTTTTCAACTATTTCAATAAGGGAGTGGTGATGGTGGGGATGGAAACTATTATAAAAAACCTGTGAGCTTCGCTTCTAGTATATACACCGAGTCCCAAATTTATGTAGTCTTACCAGCTTGCTTTACTTATTTTCCCCTATCTACCCCTATTTAACCTCCAACCCTTCAACGGAATCATCTCAAAATATAATCAAGTTTCAGATGTCGCTATAATACCCACGTGTAGCAAATTTCAAGTATCTCAATTTTATTTTATCAACTTCTTTAATAATGGAGTAGGGGTATTGGGGGGTTGAAAAATATTATAAAAAAATCTTAGGCCTTGGTTTATAGTACATACACCGAATTTCAAGTTTCTGTACTCTTACCAGCATCCTTTATTTATTTTGTCCCATTTACCCCTATTTAACCCCCAACCCTTCAACTGAATCATCTCAAAATATAATTTAGTTCCAGATGTCTTTATAATACATACGTGTATCAAATTTCAAATGAATATCTCAATTTTATTTTATCAACCCCTTTAATAATGGAGTAGGGGTGGTCAGGGGTTGAAAAATATTGTTAAAAAATCTGAGGCTTTGGCTTCTAGTACAGACACCGAATTTCCAGTTACTGTACTCCTACCAACTTGCCTTACTTATTTTCCCCTATTTACCCCTATTTAACCCCCAACAATTCAAAGGAAACATCTAAAAATATAATCTAGTTCCAGATGTCGTTATAATACATACGTGTACCAAATTTCAAGTGAATATCTCAATTTTATTTTACCAACCCCTTCAATAATGGAGTAGGGGTGGTGGGGGGTTGAAAAATATTATTAAAAAATCTGAAGCCCTGGTTTCTAATACATACACCGAATTTCAAGTTTCTGTAGTTGGCTTTACTTATTTTTCCCTATTTACCCCTATTTAACCCCCAACCCTTCATCAGAATAATCCCAAAATATAATCTAGTTCCTGATGTCATTATTATATATACGTGTACCAAATTTCAAGTGAATATCTCAATTTTATTTTATGAGCCACTTTTAATAATTAATTGGAGGGGGTGGGGGGATGAAAAATATTATAAAACATTTTGAGGCCTTAGCTTGTAGTAGATATATCAAACTTCAAGTTTCTGTACTCTTACCAACTTGCTTACATATTTCCCCCTATTTACCTCTATTTACCCCCAACCCTTCACCGGATATCTTCAAAAAACAATCCAGTTCCAGATCTCCTTATAACATATACGTGTACAAAATTTGAAGTTAATATCTTAAAGCGGCTTTACATTTATGCAATGCAATGAAATGGATGGCATGCAATACTTTGCGTGATCATTTTTGCATCTTCAAAGCACTTTACACTACAGCAATATTTTGTGAAATCTTTGGGACTACCAACAGACGAGGAGAAATGCTTTTATGGATATGTTTATTGTTTATTTATTTACTTTACAATCACTGAATCACTATAAACAGAAAGAGAGAAAATCAGTTGTATTTCCCAAAAGAATTATAAATTAGGTAATAGTATGTTTGTTGCTTCAGTTCCTTTAATGCGTGGTTAGCAATCCAAATATTCCCAAATAAAATAACTACATTGCATCTGCAATGCAATGAAAAATATTGCCAACAGCTGATCGAAATAGCTGGATGTGCGCATGCGCGCAATGAAAATTTGCATGGCACCTGCAATATTGCATTAATGTAAAGTGGCTTTTAAACCATTCTGGAGAAAACGTGCGGACAAAAAAAAAAGTTACAGACAGACAGACAGACAGACAGACAGACAGACAGACCGACAGACAGACAGAAAATTTTTTTTTCGCTCAAATTTAAAATCTCGACGTTTCATGACATTCTAAACCCATTTCAAGAAAATAAATTTTAGAAATTTTTTTTGCGATTACTATACTTCGAATCCACTACGTGGATGTGGAAGTAAAATGAGTATATGCAAAAAATTGTTGAGAACATATAAGTTTCGTTTAAATTAATTCCATTCCAAGATATCATGTTTGCACAGGAATCTTGCGATTATAATCACATGGGTGTACCCACTTTTTGTAGATCCGGATTCTATTAGTTTAGGACCATAAAAAACACAGAGACAATAAAATTTATGTGACATATTAACTTATTTAAACAGCTAGAGAAATATGTGTACTTATATACCTGCAATATTGTGTTTTGTTTTGAAGGTAGTTTTGTTGAAATTGCTATGGAGGTTTGGTTGGAATAATAAAGTTATATTTTGATGAATAATAAATGTCTCTCCTGTCCAAAACCAAAATTATTCTATCACCCCGATTCTCTCTTTACTTTTTTCTTGTATATCCTTTTATTTCTTTTTACACTCTTATTTTTCTATATTTTATCAAATATAAGTCAAAAGGTTAAAACAACTAAAATTTATATTTAAAATGTTCAAAGATGACACCTTCAAATTAGTGAAAGAATTGACCATTTTCGATCACCTGATCTTGACACCTGATTTGACACAGTCTGGAAGACACACAAACCTCATCCTATCGCAGAGGAATGCATATGAAAAAAATTAGAGATAAGTTGCTAGCAGAAGCATTTTAAACCTGTTTATAAAAATTAACAAAACAATGAGTTGTGTGCCCTCCACGCCACCAGTATGACTTTAATTGAAAATGGTCTATTAAATGTCAACATTACATATAACCTATAAAATTAAACTGACTGATTTGTAATGTCAAATACTTAAAAACCTTTTCACTACGTCTCTCTAAACAACAATATCACAAGCGTTAAACATAGACCTGTGGTCTCTTCTCATGTCATTGTCATTGTAGGAATGAGCCAACATTCTTCGAGTACGCTGTAACTCCTTTAACCGGGATTCTGGTTGGGCTAAAAAGAAATCAAAATACGACAGTTGTCGTAAAAGCCATATAATTTCTGTGGTTGCTGTTTGCATTCTTATTACTAATGCGACATTTCCCAGAGTTTGTGTCAAGTTTTACACAGACCGAATTCGACTATTATTAATCTTTAAGAATACACGACTACTGTCGTTATAACAATATTGTTTTTGTTGTTTATATCGCTGAACTTATTTACTCAACAAAGGTAAATGTGACGATTTCTCCCAAAGAATTCTTTTGACTATAGGAAATTATTGACGGTAGTCTCAACCAATATTTGTTATTGATTTTATTGCATTTACTACCACGAATATATTTATACATGATGTGTGACAATTGTCTGATAATAAATGCATTATAACGTTTTCTGACTTTTTAAAATTGTCTTCTTATATTTTCTGTGTTGTGAAAAAAAATTATATCCACACCGTATTTCTCTCGGAGTCTTTGTTCAACGGTTTGTGGATGAGGGCGATAAGAGCCCTTCATTTGATACAACAGATGGGTAATAGTAAATTGGCATTCTTCGGAGTTATCAGAAATGTATTGGTATATATTTTTCAGAGCAAGATGAACTTCAACAGCAGGTCTCTCGCATTTACCAGCGCCACCTTGTGGAAAAGAAACTAAATCTACATTTTTTTAAATAAAATTTGGCGTTAAAAGTATACCAATCTGGTACTTCTTTTATTCTTTCAACAATCGAATTAAATCTCTCATTATCCGAATTCTGTATGTACCAGAGGATAGTGTCTTTTATGTTACCTTTCGTAGTATCAATGGAAGAAATTTGATTGCTTTCCGAATCTATTTTCTTTAATTGTCATGTAGTGTCACGAATAAAGCAAGGATTCTCAAAGTAGGTACAACATGCTCACTCGAACATGAAGGTACAGGCTAATGAAACACCTCCATTGCTACGGCGCCTTGCCTCCACTTTCTACTGTCCGCGTACCGTTTGTAGCGTTTGTCGTGGACGATAACTTGCTCAATATTTGTTAGCAAGCTTTCGTTCTTCTCATCGCATCTAGTGATGCTACGGTCCAGTAGAGTTTTCACCCCCTTTCTTTAACGATTATCATGTGTCCTGAGTCGGTGATTTTTCGCAAATAAAACAACTCATGATGGCACTATACAACTACAGTCACTATAATGATTATTAAACATGTTTACTTACGAAACTCCGTTAAAAATGATTTGGAAACACAAATTTTTGAAAAATATTCACGAGCGAAATGAAAATATACAGTTACAACCTCAGCAGTTGTTTTATCACAAAAATGACGAACACGAACCGACAAGAAATGTAATGAAGGGGCAATATGAGCTCGAATGCGTGCAGTGGTTGTGCATGTGAAACCTTAATTATACGTAGGACTGACTTTGCGGCTCTACAACTTTAGAACTAATAGCCACAGAAACTTCGCTGAGCATTTAAATTAAAGGTAATTACGTCTTCTATAAATTGTATATATAGTTTTACACCCAGAAGTTTCATTTAATGGCTGGAAAATTGACAAGAAAAAAAAATTTCTTTTCAAACAGCTGTAACGTTTACACTATCAATCCTACAAAAAAACAGTTAAACTGGAAATGAAAGATGAAATTATTTTCTATAACTTTGGTTCTTATAAATTTTCCGAAAAATCGAAGAGGAACGGAGATACAACGTCATTTGCGTTTTCTAAGATGGCGACCGGAAGCCAGCAGGTACAGTTCCGAGTTTTTGGTTTTAGACTACATCCATGACCTTCCATTATGGGCAAAAATCTCCAATCGTACATTTTTCAAAAACTTTATTCTAAACGCATTAGACTACTCGGTAAGCGAGGGATGTAGAAAATGAACCTAACAAAGTTGAATAGCCATATAGTATTTGTACCCGCTTCTGCAGTACCGTAAACAGGGGTTACTTTGCACAATTTTCACGGTTTTCTGAAAACAACTTGGATGCATTTTCATGAAACGCTTTGGTATCAAACTATATGAAATTTTTATGTTTTTTGTGGGTGCTCCCCAATTTTTAACGCAAAAAGACAACGGAAAATATATTTTTTAAACCGCCAAAGAGTCGGCTAAGGTGCCCCTGCTTCGGGGAGACTTTGCCAATCGACTTTTTAGCTTGAAATCGCCTATTCCGTGGAAAGTAAATGTCACAAACAGGTTACTTTGGCCTACCACTAGACATTTTAAAAAATATCTTTTCGTTTTTTTGTAAAAAAAAAACTTATTGCTGAACGAAATTATGATTTTATTCTTGACTTGAATAATTCAGAACACGTATGAATAGAAAATCTATATCTAATAGAAAAACGAGACAAAAAAATAACTCCCAAACTAAAAAACTTAACTCTTAAACTAGTAATTTAAATCTGTGAACTAAGAGGTAACTTTGCCAATGGCTAAAGTATTGTATTTCTATAGCCTAGATTAACAACAATAATATTAATAAACTGTTATAAGGTTCATACATAAGCAGTACAAACAACAGTTCTCAAATCTAAATAGATTAGGGTACATACCCCTTAGCGTAGCAGCATGTTTGAATAGGTAAAAATGCCAGTTATTATTTATGTTCTGAAAACGCTGAAAACATTTTTCCTACAAGTGCTAAACCTGCACTAACATTTACTTTGCTTATACGTGAATATTGTTAGACATGCGCGGTTAATTCAGTTCTACCAACTTCCATGCAATGAATTTTTAATTCATGGCGGGCACGGTGTGGCAAAATTGCCCCAGCTGGCAAAATAACCCCTGTTTACGGTACATATACTATTTGGCTAGTCACATTAGTAGAGGGTCCACGCCTTCGAAAGCCGTCTAAATCGCCAAGTAACCCATTCCAGCAAGGTAAATAATTTTTGAGCTCGGATATCTAAAGAGGGTCCTAATGGGCATCGGAAATGGCTTGTTGGACTTTTGTTGACGATTGCACAACTTCTCCACAAGAAAAAAAGATGGCGAAATGTTATTTCAAGAATTCGTGTTTTTAAACGTATACCTCTCGCTAGAGAGTGAACCACATGCGATATTGATTTGATTTTTTTTTATTTATATACTACTGACATGAGCGCATCTATCTGTGCTAATTAAATTTCGAACTCGCTGACGGTGTTTTTCTAAATAAATCCTAAATCACAGTAACGAAATTTGTGTGTTTGAAATTTCGACATGCGGGCAACTATATTAAATATTCAATTTTTTTATATACTATATACGAATGAAATATGGTCTAATGATCAACAGAGTTTTTGCAAAAAAAATTAGCTCGATATCTTATACAGTTTTTGAGTTAACGACTTTTTAAAATAAACCATAATTAGATTCGTGGTATTCCTGTAGCATGCGGCTGTTTTCTGGCTAAGTGTAATGCATTAAGATAGTAAGCCAATACATTTTTGAAATTGTGCTATTATTTACATTTTTACAATTTTGCAAAAATATTAACAGGTAAAAAGAAACTCATTTGGCCGATGATTTACTCGATCTATTAATTATGAAGGTGTTGTATAGAGATATTATTTATTAAGTATATCATTATTGTGGTACAAATGATATAGCATTTTACAAATATGAAAACATAAAAACGTACACAAAACTTGTAATATATACATAAGTAATAAAAATAATAATAATAATGCATAATAAGTATACACAGCTCAGTAAGCATTGACAAACCACTACATAGGCATTACTATTAAGAAGCACTGTCTGCTAAAAACTGCTCTGTATTATTTCTGCCCTTAAAACAATTGTTAGGAAAGGCTATACATGCAACAAAACACCAAGTGGACGCACATTTTTAATCACAGTTTACTTTACAATGCCACAATTTGTTTTCTTTAGAACCAGTTGTGACTTTTTGTCATCATTTGTGATTTTATTTGGTTGTTCTCTATCAGATATCCAAATTTTTTGGGAAAGGGTAAATTGGGAAGGAGATCGGAAAATCGCTTGGACACTAAAATTTTACGTGCTTTGTTAACTGCTTCTCAAGACGAGAAAATTTGTTATAAATCCAGGATTTTGTGTTAGGTAGGCGTCTCAACCACTTTTTGTGGATAATTTTTACAATTAAAAGAATTTCGCAGTGAGCAGGGTTTTAACCTACTTCGCTAGGTTCTTCAGTTTCTAGCTAAGCTAAGTACACTGAACCACTGGGCTACCGTCCCCTGTAATGCTCGTTTTAAATGCAGTAAGGAAGTGTCTTGTGTAGGACGCGGACGTAGTTAACGTAAGCCCAATAACCTTAAGGAAAAATAAATACTGCCTTAGCAAATCTAAAGATTTAAATTCACTACAGATGGCCGTAGTGAATTTAAATCCTTAATCCGTAAGTCCTATGTGAATCTGTATGGATAAATTCACATAGGACTTACGAGCATCTTAAATTACACGATCATCAATTGCATAACAGTTATCTCCAAAATTAATCAAAATATATAGTTGGTGTGTTCATTTTAAGGCAACAATAACTGCTCATTTATCCTCTTCGGAAAGGATAACTGACAGGTCACACAATACACCGATTGCCAATAACGTTTTTACAATATTTTCTTCTTCATATTTTTCACTTAATTATTTACTGATTTCGTGAGTATCTTAAGATACCCTTTGTTGTCATGTACCCACACAATTTTTGTAGGTTTTCTAGTTTGCAAAAATTAAACATACCTTGCGTAAATATTATTGGTTCCCTTCTTCATGATTGCAAGTTCACATTATTGGGCAACGTAGGTATGTCATTATTTACACCAACATTCTAAAATGTATTTTAGATTATTCGCTTTATATTTGTTACTATTTATAAAGTAATTCCAGTTTAGAATAAGAATTGTGTCTGTTATGGCGAATTCATATAATTCTGATGGGTTTTTAAGTCATACCATACATTTTCTTTAATATGAAATTTTGGCAAATTTTTATTTTTTAATCTCAAATTGGTATAATTTATTGACGATTTCATACTGTATTTGCACTTTTCGATATATACAGTCCTTCTAAGCCAAAATGACGTAACTGAAAATTTTCTAAGCAAATTGGACGTACTTCAAAGTTTCCTTTTTTCAGTAATCATTAAACCATTATTTCTGCATCTATATTTTAACAGACTCTATTTTAAAATCACGTAGTTGTAACATAACACACAAATGATTGTCTAATTTTCAGACAATTGGTGATCTACTGACTAATAGTAATATAATACCTTAATCAAATTAGTTATTAGACTAATGTCTATCCACAATTACACAGACCGAATCCTGCCGCAGCTGTCACATTGCGCGTTATCATAACAAGACATTATTACGATCGAATTAAAAAATCTGTAACTCGAAAACTGTATGAGATATCGAGTTAATTTTTTTTGCAAAAACTTTGTTGATCTTTAGACCATATTTCATTCGCATATAATATATAAGAAAATTAAACATTTAATGTAGTTATCCGCACGTCGAAATTTCAAACACACAAATTTCGTTCCTGTGATTTAGGATTTAATTAGAAAAAAACCGTAAGTGATTTTGAAACTCTACTAGTACAGACATATGCGCTCATGTCAGTAGTATGTATAGAAAAAAAATCAGATCAATATCGCATGTAGTTAAGTTTCTAGCGAGAGGTATACGTTTAAAAACACGAATTCTTGAAATAACATTCCGCCATCTTTTTTCCTTGTGGAGAAGTTGTGCAATCCTCAACAAAAGTCCAACAAGCCATTTCTGATGCCCATTAGGACCCTCTTTCGATATGCGAGCTCAAAACTTATTTACCTTGTTGGAATGGGTCATTTCAATTTTTAATGCTTTGGACCCCTTACTACATCAATGTGAGCAAAAATTTACCGCGGTCGATCACGCCCTACTGGAACCTTAACGCCGTTGTTGATGACTTTGTTTTTGCGGTATAAAATAGTTATAACTTACCCGCGGCAACGGCAACTGCTTCTAGTGTAGTCTTTTCCTCAATACGATGCACATGTTCTTCTAGATGCTGTAAAACACTCAATGTTTGTATCTAATATTTTCAACTTAATCGCTTTAATACCCATATATCCACTTTTTCAAACTTATTTATATATTAACACGTTTCTAACTCTGAATTCAGGAGCGAGTACTCTTATATCTATATTCAATTTAACATTATACCTTCATCCACGGTTTGTATTTATTATTAAAAAAGTAATTACTTAACAAAAGTCAACATATGATAATGTTTTCCATTTTTTGATAAAATCAAGTTTTTCAACATATTCTTACGTTGTTACCCATTCAAAAATTTTAATTCCGAGAACAAAGACAAAATTAAGCTGTTAAGTAATGTCGACTTCTCGAAACCTTTAAGGAGATCAGGATTTTATATTGTTTACTTATTATTATGATGTATAATTCTTTAATACGATAACTTTACATACTACAACAAAATTAACATTCTTCAAAAAGCGTGATTTCGATATAATTATTTATTGATATTTAGCGAATTAAAAAAAACAATTCAACATAGTGAACCCACCCCACTCACCAGACTGTTGTTTTGTTGACTAATTCTGGATTTATTATTTACCCCTCTCCCCTATATAGTCCATCGGAATTATACAGAAAATGGTAGTTTTCTATTTTCTTAGCAATGTGACCCATACCAAATTGAAGGTTTTTACAATAGAAACAAAACTGTCACAACCCGCAGTCATAAAAAGGGTGCTTTCCGAGAAATAGATATACATATACAGTGTCACTTAAAATTGTATTTTTGACAGCCACTATCTCAAACACCTTTGAACCCACTACGATGCAATCTTGTACAAAGGTGCTTTCTAAAGGTGCTGATTAAGAATACCTTCCTATTTTTTTTCTAAAAAAAGCCCTAATACTTTTTTTGAAAAATCGGCTTTTCGAACCCCCTTAAAATCGCACGCTACTGACATATATCACATATTACCAAGTTTAAAAAATCACTTTATCGATCTTTTCTTACCACCATGTTAATCAAGCATCAATTAACGGGTATACAGGGGTGTTTCGATCGATTTGGGTCACATATATGTCATTTCTTGCGTTTCTCGCCTTTTCTCACATTTTACTCTATAACCATGCATTTTAAAGAAAAAGTTTGAGACAAAAATTGTCGATCGGAAAATGAGGAGCAGCAGTAGCAGCAGCAGTAGGTAGCAGACATGTTTTCTTAAAATAAAGACATACGGGGTGTTTGGAGATCATTAAGATTGCATTAAGCCAAACATACCTTAGTACAGTCTTACATTTTCTGAGATTTTCGACCGTAGTATGTTTGGCTTAATGCAGTCTAAATGATCTCCCCTATCACATCCTCAAGGGTTTGCATCGACCCCCCAAACACCCCGTATGTATTTATTTTAAGGAAATTTTGGTAATAAATGCTATAAAACGTATTACATTTGAATTTATATTACTCTGTTTTTAGTTTTCCAAACGATCCTGAGAAACGAAAATTTTGATTAGAAAATATGAAATTAATAGACTGAGCTCCAACACCAAGTTATGATAGGTTTGCAGTATTCATTTTGGAAAGAAATGGTTGTACCAAACAGAGGGAAATAAAATGAAATTATTAAATGAAGCTGTGCTACTTGCAAGTAAAGAAGGTGAGCATCGTTTCTTTAATTAGTAATTTTTTTTAACAATGTACGCCAATAGGCAATCAATCGTGATCTGATTTTTCTTTTTATTTGCAGATAATATTTTCTTCTTGTTTCAGAGAACAAAGATGCCATGACATGACATCAAATATATAAATGTTTATTTAAAAACGTTCCTAAGACATAATGTAGGAAAATTATTTGTATTTGTGTTTTTGAAATAAATGTTTTGTTGTATTTGCATCATCTAGCTAGGTGTTATCTTCTATAAGTATACCTATCCAATTCATTATGTATTATTTTTTATCACACAGGTAATTGAAAAAAAGTAAAAAGTTTACGTATATTTTATGTAGCACTAATAATAATCAAGATACGCATTCTAAATAAATTAACTGATTTCAGTAGGTATACATTCAGTTTTTGAAATATTCAAGTGATATCTTCATTAACAGTGAAAGGAAAAGTGTTTGACTGACACGTTAATTCTTGTTTTTATTTTTAATTATCACATCACCCAACTTATTATTTCGACATTTTTTAAAATGTAATGTCTCGAATTGTTTATAATAAATGACAGTAGTGGGGATAACCAAAACTATATATCCACAATGATGAGGGCTGCCAAATAAAAAAGATCGACGTGCCCAATAGTTTTCCCAAACACTTCATCTATTTCATACTTTCAGACTCACTGTGTGCACAATTTGTCGAAATAATATCCATTGCACCCATTAATTGTATTATGAAGCTGTTTTTGGATAAATACCAGTTTTGTATCGTTTTATTCCTTTGACGTGATAAAATTGACACCTACATATTGTACATATGTTCCGCCACTGGAGCTTGCTCTTTGGTGGCAGTTTGACACACCATTGGCAGCAGCGTTACGACTCCTTATAATATATATCTTTCCTACTCTAAGGTTTTATTAGACGAAGAAGTTATTACAGATTATAATGATACATGAAAAAGTAATAAAATATAAATTACATTCATACAATACTATTATTTGAATTCCAGAAATTATGTTTATTGCATAATCCTAACCATTTAATATAGAGCTTAGTCTTCTTTTACTTCCACATCCACGTAGTGGATTGGAAGTATGGTAATCGCAAAAAAAATTTCAAAAATTTCTTTTCTTGAAATAGGTTAGAATGTCATGAAACGTCGAGATTTTAAATTTGAGCGAAAACTAAATTTTCTGTCTGTCTGTCTGTCGGCCTGTCTGTAACTTTTTTTTGTCCGCACGTTTTCTCCGGAACGGTTTAAGATATTGACTTGAAATTTTGTACACGTATATATTATAACGAGATCTGGAACTGGATTGTCTTTTGAAGATATCCGGTGAAGGGTTGGGGGTTAAATAGGGGTAAATAGGGAGAAATATGTAGAGCAAGCTGGTAAGAGTACAGAAACTTGAAATTTGATGTATGTATTACAAGCTAAGGCCCCAAATTTTTTTATAATATTTTTTCAACCCTCCACCATCCCTAGTTCATTATTAAAGGGGTTGATAAAATAAAATTGAGATATTAATTTGAAATTTGGTACACCTATGTATTATAACGCCATTTGGAACTTGTATATATTTTGTGATGATTCCGTTGAAGGGTTGGGGGTTAAATAGGGGTAAATAGGGTAAAATAAGTATAGCAAGCTGGTAAGAGTACAGAAACTTGAAGTTCGGTGTATGTACTAGAAGGCAAGGTCTCAGATTATTTATAATATTTTTCAAAAAAATAAGTAGTGTAAACTAGAAACTTCATTTTTAACGTATATGGTAGACATCAACGCCTCACATTTTTCTATGACATCTGCCTCAGATGTTATTAAAATTCTATGATCAATAATTTCCACATACTAAAGTGAAAAATCTAGTCAAGATGTTTCCTAAGTGACTTGGATGAAAAATCTGGATGTGGAAGTAGTGATTCCTTAGACAGCGGTTTTTTCTTAGAACTTTTTCCACGAGATATATACCGGGCTACTTCACTTTCTGCATTCTATGCTCATAGAAATCTCCTAAAATTTCCTCTCCTGCTTCTTCTTCCAAAAGATAAGTTCTAGAATTACCTTTATGAACTTACCTGATTTTAAAAATGTCATTAGACCAGTTACTGTTTTCGAGTGGTTACATACAGTTTTTAGTAAGCGTTTTTCATCTTTCTTTTAACATTTTTAGGCTTCATCCCAATTGTCCTATGTTTAGCGTCATTGTATACAACAACAATATCCAACAGCAGTGTAGCGCATCCGAGACCGCGCACGCTTCGCACGTCGTATTTATGTGTCGCCACGTTCCATTCTCGTGCGCTAAAAAAAAGTCTGGAGCCTACATTCTTCATTGTACAAAAAAACTTCATATACGTTTTTGATGTGAAATTTCCCCCTTTATCGCCTAGTGCTATTAGTTTTTTGATATAAATTTTTACTTCCACATCCACGTAGTGGATTAGAAGTATAGTATTCGTAAAAAAAAATTCAAAATTTTTTTTTCTTGAAATCGGTTTAGATTGTGATGAAACGTCAAGATTTTAAATTTGAGCGAAAAAAAAAAAAATCTGTCTGTCTGTCGGTCTGTCTGTAACTTTTTGTGTCCGCACGCTTTCTCCGGAACGGTTTAAGATATTGACTTGAAATTTTGTACACGTATATATTATAATGAGATCTGGAACTGAATTATTTTTTGAAGATATTCGATGAAGGGTTGGGGGGTAAATAGGGAAAAGTAAGTAAAGCAAGCTGGTAATGGTACAGAAACTTGAAAGTCTCATATTCCTTAGTAATATCTTTCAACGCCCACCACCCTTAATCCATTATTAATATTCACTTGAAACTTGGGCCACGTATGTATTATAATAACATCTGGAACTACATTATATTTTGAGATGATTCCGTTGAATGGTTGGGGGTTATAAATAGGGGTAAATAGGGGAAAATAAGTAAAGCAAGCTGGTATGAGTACAGAAACTTGAAATTTAGTGTATGAACTGTAGCTAGACTCGATTTTTGTAAAATATTTTTCAAACCCCCCACCACCCTTACTCCATTATTAAAGGGGTTGATAAAATAACATTGAGATATTCATTTGAAATTTGGTACACGTATGTATTATAACGACATCTGGAACTAGATTATATTTTGAGATGATTCCGTTGAAGGGTTGGGGATTAAATAGGTAAGTAGAGGAAAATAAGTAAAGCAAACTGGTAAGAGTACAAAAACTTGAAATTCAGTGTATGTACTAGAAGAAAAGGTCTCAGATAGTCAAATAAAAAATTCCCGACAAAGGAGACACCCAACGTCACGAGACACCCAAAAAAGCCATAAAACTCGGCCATAAAAGTGCTTGCCCTTTTACAGCATTATGCAGGTGTGTAAAAAAATAAGTAAACAGTACTGACCGTTAGATCGTAAAATATTTTAGGAGTGAGTGGCGTAATTATTAGAAATTATAACTGATACTGGCGAGTTTCCCTTAATTTCGTATTTAGGTAATCCATGCCCCGCTCTATCCTAGTGGTAATAGGCGGCAAAGCTTTGAAATTTTTTATCTGACTTAGAAATATTTTTACAGAAACTTGAAATTCGGTGTAAGTACTAGAAGCCAAGATCTCGGATTATTTATATTATTTTTCAACCCCCACCACCCCTACTCCATTATTAAAGGGGTTGATGAAATAAAATTTAAATGATGAAATAAAATTTAAATATTCACTTGAAATTTGGTACGCGTATGTATTATAACGACATCTGGAACTAGATTATATTTTAAGATGATTCCGTTGAAGGGTTGGGGGATAAATAGTGGTAGATAGGAGAAACTAAGTAAAGCAAGCTGGTAAGAGTATAGAAATTTGGGATTTGGTGTATATACTAGAGGCGATGGCCTCAGATTTTTCTATAATATTTTCTGTCCCCCCATCACCCTCACTCCCTTATTAAAAGAGTTGATAAAATTAAATTTAGATTTTCACTTGAAATTTGTTACACGTATAGCGATATCTTAAACTAGATTATATATTGACATGATTGCGTTGAACGAGTGGGGGTAATTGGTGGTAAATAGGGAAAAATAAGTAAAGCAAGCTGGTAAGGGTACAGAAACTTGAAATTCATTGTATGTCCTAGAAGCCAAGGCCTCATATTTTTTAGTAATATTTTTCAACCCCCACCACCCTTAACCAATTATTAAACGGGTTGATAAAATGAAATCGAGATATTCACTTGAAATTTGGGACACGTATGTATTATAACGACATCTGGAACTAGATTGTATTTTAAGATGATTCCGTTGAAGGGTTCAGGGTTGAATATGAGTAAATAGGGGAAAATAAGTAAATCAAGCTGGTAAGAGTACATAAATATGGGATTTGGTGTATACAATAGAAACCAAGACCCCAGATTTCTTTCTAATATTTTTCAAACACCACCATCCCCGCTCCATCATTAATGGGTTTGATAACATAAAATTGAGATATTTACTTGAAAGTTAGTACACGGATGTATTGTAATGACATCTGATTGAGATGATTCCATTGACGGGGTGGGTCGTGGTAGGTTGTGAATAGAGGAAAATAAGTCGGGTAAACTAAAAACTTAATTTTTAACATATATGGTAGAAACCAACACCTCAAACTTTTTTATGACATCTGCTCCAATTATTAAAATTCTATGACCAATAATTTTCACATACTAGAGGGCAAATCTAGTCAAGATGTTTCCTTTAAAGTGACCGATGAAAAATCTGGATGTGGAAGTAGTGATTCCTTAGGCAGCGGTTTTTTGTCTTTAGAGTTATTGGCCACGAACCGAATTTCTGCCAATATTTTTGATTTTTTTAGGGGTCGCCGGCACCTTACAGTTGTAAACTTTTTTTTTATCGTATTCTATAACAATAGAATTACTTATCCTAAAAAATTCAGCCATATAACATTTAGTGACGCCTTAAAACCCCCGACGACTGGGTTACAATGCCAAAGCAATGTTAACACCTTGAGCCTATAGATTTTTATTGGCTTGCAGTCCATTCAAAGTTTCAACAGTTATTCAAGGTTATTTTACATTTCTACATATCTCGATTTGTATTTCTGTTATTGCTCCTGTAAAGTTTTCTTTTAAAGAAACTTACAGAGCATTCAGATCTTCACCACCCATTGGTTGAGTTCATTTATATGTTTCCCTAATTTGCAACATTTTCGACGACGCCAAGCGTGCTGTAGCAAAACACATTCAAATTCGACAGCGCGATGAGCATGAACACTAATGTGAGGACCATGGCGCGCGTTAAAAAAATTCATAAGGCCTTATAACAAGACATGATGTTTTCTATGTCTTGTTATAAGTCCGATAAAATGTAGTATATCTAAATCCGAAGTACCTGTTCGAAAAAATTTTGAGAGCCACTAATTATTTAAATAAAATAAATTAAAAAAAGTCGAAAAAGTAACAATTTTTATTATCCGCTCAATTCATGAAAAATCTGTAGAATCTAGAATGCTATAATAGTACAGGCAAAGTAACAATATAGGGTAACAAAAATTAATAAAAGGATCATCTCTGATATTTAAGTAGGTAATAACCTGGAGAATGAGATGATGCATTCTTTGCTCTTCCAAGTTCCGGGAAAATTTAAAAAAAATGTATTTTGATTTTCGTTTTTTTTTGCTCTAGCGGCCAAAACAATGAAAATAGAGAAAGAAGTATCAAACAAAAGTTATAGCTCGTCTTTTTCTCTACAAAAAAGGCCTTTATACATTTTTGTCTTACTTAAGCCGTTTAGAAGATAAATCTAGTATTCCACTTATAGTTTTAAGCCGCTTCGAAATGCGCGAAAAATGAGAATTATCCAGGAGTTTCGTACGACCGGGCTCATCGATCGATAATTCTTACTATTCAGAGACCCTTAAAAAATGAATATAACATAAAATGTAGAGAAAAGTCTCAGCTTTAATGTGGAACTAATCACAAAATTCATAAAAAAATTTATCAAAGAAAGAAAGTGTCAGAAGATGGCTCAGTAAACTTTGTACAGTTGATCAACAGATTTATTCATATCTTTGCCAGGAGTCGTTAGAATGATAATTCATTTTGCTTATATATTCTTATATAATGATATATTAATCCAATTAACATTTTATTGCAGTTACTTTTAATGGAAAAATATGCCTTGCGATCAAAGTAGAGGGTATATTTCTCATCGATCAATCACCTCCAAATTTTGGAGTTCAATTCGCTATAAGTATCTTAAGTAATAATAACAGCACAGTATTAATTTTCGGATTATAAGTACAATAAAACATATTCTTTCCAATGACTTTAGAGTTTTTTAAATGCGCGCAGTACTTTTTGAATTTGTCTACATTATTCCTACACGTTCAGAAAATGCACAATTATACAGTAAAAGATATACAACTTATTTGTTTCTTAACATTCTACAATGAAATTTTCACGAAATATAGATTAAAGGGCGTGGAATCGAATGCATGTAGTGAAAAAGCACCCATTGTTACGGGAGAAATAGGCAGGAGGCGTAAAACTCAAAGATGTGAATAAATCAACTGTATAAAGTTTACTAAGCCATCTTCTAACACTTTTTTCTCTATGATAAATTTTTTTATGAATTTTGTGATTAGTTCCACATTAAAGCTGAGACTTTTCTCTACATTTTACGTTGTTTTCATTTTTTAGCGGCTTTGAATAGTAATAATTATCGATCGATATGTCCGGTCGTACGAAACTCACAGAGAATTCTCATTTTCCGCGCATTTTGGAGCGGCTCAAAACTATAAGTGGAAAACTGGATTTATCTCCTAACCGGCTTAAGTAAGACAAAAATTTGTAATGATCTATTTTGTAGAGAAAGAGACGAGCTACAAATTTTGTTGAAAACTTTTTTCTGTATTTTCATTATTTCAGCCGCTAGAGCAAAAAAAAGTTTTTCCAATTTTTTTTTATTTTCCCGAAACTTAGAAGTGCAAAGAATGCATCATTCCATTCTACAGGTTATTAACTACTTACATCCCAGAGATGATTCTTTTATTAATTTTTGCGAGGTTTTTACATCATTTTGCCTTCATTGCCTGTACTATAAGGAATATAAAAAATCCTTAATTGATTTACTAGGTGTGTGTAAATAGGAATATTTCTATTTCGATCACATTTCTGCTATAATTATTAGGGTGTACTTTTAGATCCCAATGTGCTGATATTACCTTAGTAAATGCTTAAGATGTAAGTCGGTCGCATATGCAAAATAATTTTATTTTCAGTCAATTAACTACGTCGAAAAGACGTCTTATTGTAGGCGATATTTTACGTCGATTAACCGTTATATTTGACACGTAGAAATGACGTTGCTTTTTGGTAGATTTGCTACGTCGACGAAAATCCCCAAGTTTCTACGTCAAATCGACGTAAAATCGTGTCACTTTGCTGCCTGGGATACGAGGCAATGGAGAAAGAAACAGCCTGGAACAAGCTCTTCCAACGTTGGCAAAGCAGATGGGACACCTCCAATAAAGGGAGATGGACGAGACGCCTCATTACTAACGTGAGAGTATGGGTGGAACGGAAACACGGGGAGGTGCGATATCACCCCACGCAAGCCTTGATTGGACATGGATGCTTTGCAGAGTATCTATTTGATTTCGGCAAGATTGGCAACCGAGAATGAATATACTGTGGTGAAATTGAGGATGCAGGGGTCACCATATTCCGATGCAGATGAAGGGAAGAAAGAGTGCAGGAAGTAGCGGAAATACAGCCATCTTCCAAAAATATAACCGGGGTTATACTGCAGTATGAGGAAAACTGACAGATGATCGGGGCTAGTATCAGCAGCATCCTGAAACGGAAAGGGGAGGATAAAAAGGAAATGGGCTGGAATCCTTAAAATTAAAACGAAAGTACCTCCAAATCAGTAGAAAACACTGAAAAACAGGAGGAGTTTTAGCCGTTAAAAATCCGATACTACCCCGCGCTTATTGTCTGGGTGTCTTTTTGAAGATTTCCCGTCCCCACAAAAAGGCAATGATAATTCGATTAATAAATAAGACATATTCTGAGTGAAAAGTACAGAACTGACTCTATAGCCGAATGTCTCGTCAACTTTTAATAATCTGTCGCAATTAGGTTTTAACACACAATGAATACTTGGGAATGAAAAGAACACATCTTAAATAAAATCACATTTTATTTATTTTAATTTGTAGAAAAAATTTTTGTAGAGATTTTATAAATACCATGGCACTATAATCACTATTTACAACATTATTATACATTTACCGTTTGCCACACATACATAACACTACTAACAGAATTAAAACTATTAAGTACTTGTATAAAAATAAATACTAAATTAAATCGTAATATAAAAATAAAACTACAAGAGTAGAAAATTAAGAAAACATAAAATATTTGAACACATAAGAGAAATAAATTTTAATAAAAAAAGAAAAAGAATTCAACATGGAATTAATATAATAATAATAAAAATTTTGTGGTTTATTTTGGGTCATTCTAGTATGTGCAACACAACAATTAAAAAAATTTCGCCATCTACAATTGGTACCTACTAAATAATAAATACTCTTGGTTTGGTCTATTGGAATAAAAATCAGCCAAATACCAATAAACACATTTCAGTTATATATAAATGTGGAATATCTTTTAACAATTTTCAACTATTTACATTATTTACGGAAAAGAATGCCACCAACTTTGTGCCCTTCATCAATTTGAGATTTTTTCTGAAGAACAATTTCTTGAAACATATACAGGGCGAGTCACAAGTGCGTGGATAGTCAATATCTCGTTAACATTTAGAAATTTCAAAAGATCAAAAGTCGCATATTTTAAAATAATTTTTAAACATACAGGGTCTTCTACATTTTTTGTATATATTTATATTTTACTTCCAATTCTCTATCTACGATTATAATTTATTAATTCAATTTGTGCAAATGGAACACCTTGTATATGTTAAAATGTTTCAGCAATCAATTAGGTACATTCTGATACCTGATAGTGACCACTTTTTTACGACGATTTTTGAAAAATTCAAGTTAAGAAAATATAATCACTATAAATATCAGAGTGTAGGTAATTGATTGCTGATACATTTTAAGTAAAAATATACAGGGTGTTCCATTTGAAAAAATTGAGTTATGGCAGTTAAAAAATATTAAAATTTTCACCTTGTAGAATTAGTTCAACTTTGAGAGGTCTGGAAACTAATACAATTTCTTAACGTTTAACATTCAAAGTGGAACGATGACCAAATTAACGAAAATACGTTTTCTCCAGATTATACTGTTGTAACTGGATTTTTTTATTAGAAAAGTTGGAATAATGTGGCAACACCGCAGTGTAAGCCTAAAAATGACATAATTGTATATACAATCAAGAAACATATTTAAGAACATTAAGTGTTTGCCTGCCACCAACCACTATTATGTGAAATACTCTCTAGATTTCAAAATGATTTTAATATATGCCAGATACTGACCGTCCATGCACTAACGATTCCCTGTATAACTACAAAGTACATGTATGTAATATACTTGTATACATCCACTCAAGTTTTGAGCTATTTAAATTTTGAAATGAGAATTGTAATTATAAAGGTTGAAAAAACTCATATGAAATATCTAAGTGACCTAAACTGTTTTTAAGAGCTTTATTATTGGGGGTTAGAAAATACATACAGACATGTAAAATCCTCGAAGTTAAGAACAATTCTTAATTTTACATACCCTAAATTTTGGTACCTAATTGGGCACCAAATGCTGTTCAACCTACGCTCAAATTGATAGTATACAAAATTAAGCTAAGTAAATTCTCTATAAAGTACACTAAATTTTCTATATATCGAAAAAAAGGAACAACCCGAATTATAAGTTGCTAGATTTGTGACTTCACAAAGTAGTAGTTCTTCGCGTTTACTTTGCGAGCTTGTACAATATTTGGGCTAAGAATATAAAAGAATGGGTCTTTCGAAGGGCATGTTTTCGAAATTATTAGGATTACGGCATTATTTTCCGTTCAACTTTATCCAGAATTGTATCTTTCTTCGTCTACATTCATTCGATGTTGTAAACATATAAAAGTAATATATTTTGTAAGAGTCTGAGAAACATAATCTTCATCAAAGCTTTATTAGAAAATATTGTGCACTATATACATTAAATACACAGCTTTAGGCATACGTCTTGTTTAAAAGCGAAACAGAGACGCCCTCAAAATACACTATTTTTATATTTTTACTTTTATTCATATCATGTGTGAAGAAGCATCCCCTAACTGTTCCTTTAAAAGGGTAAAAGCCACAGGCGTGGAGGCTATTTTTCAGTAATATACTGGATGACTACATTATTTTGTAGATTCCACATTATTTTTAGTGAATATGTGGCAAAAAGTCCCAGAGGAAACAGAAAAATTAGGGACAATATTATATATTTCGAGAAACGAAAGTACGATTTTTGGGTCAAAAATGGCAACAAGTTGGATTTTTCGGAAGGACGTATTTTACAAAGGGCTAGGCGAAGACAGACCCGTAACAAAGATGGCATTTGCAATAACTGCATGCAGTTTTAGAGACGAAGAACAATTCAGGATAAATTGAAAATAATAAAAGTAGGAGACATACACCGACTCAATCCTCAAAGTCTATAGCAGAAAAACTAGACACTGAACCAATATTTCAAATGTCATGAAGGGCAAAGAACAAAAATGAACGAGGAAAATTATTTTCTTAATTTCACTATGGACTTAAGAGTTGGACTGTTGCAGATTCAATGATTATGCAAAATGAAAAGAGATTGTTGTTCTAAATGATGTAGTGGATAACTTTAGGTTACTGATAGTGGAGTAAAAAAGGACATTGATGTGTATAGTTTTGTACCAGCAATATTATTATTTCAAACCTTCTGGGGTATCACCAGGAGTATATATCTGAGTTTTGAAGTTCCAAGGCCTGTTGCGTTTTTTTATGAATAATTTTGTTTTTTCAAAGGCGTTTTTTAGGTAAAAAGGTGAATATCTCCGGTTCTAGAGGTTCAATCGGGACAAACTGGAAATCAAAAACCTTCGCAATTAAAATAATAACAAATATCCGTTAGTTTTGGGTCACTTCAGTACGTACATAACGTGCAAAATGGAAAAAACTGCCTAAAAAGAGTTTATTTTTAATTTGAACGCCCAGGGACGTCAAGAGTTCCGATCGGCTTCAAACTTTCAGAAAATATACCTTTTGTTGAAAACAAAACATCCTGAAATTTTGGAGTCCAAATATTGTACCTTGTAGACACAAATTAATTTGTTGTCTGAAATTTGAACTGTCCGCCATTTTGTGCCATTGAGTCCAAAGTAGATTATTTTCTTTTCAAAATGTAGTTCTAGACGCCACCTCTCTGATGACATTAAGAAAATTTCTTTTAAAGCCATTTTGGCCACTTGTTTGGTATTTATTTATAAACCAAATGACAGCAAATTGATTTTCTCGGCCATTTTGAAAACTTTTTGAAACATTTTTATCAGAAAAGAAAGAGAATTGCGAGGACTTTAATAAAAAAAAAAGTAAATTTTGGCCCATCTGAGTTCGAGATATTTAACATTTAGCATCTTCTAAAATGATAAATAGCAGAAAATATACACACAAAGAACCAAAGTTGTCTCTAAACAGAACAAATATTAGTCAAGAAAAATAAGGTTACAATTTTATAAAGAGAAATTAGCAGAATATCAAATTCCTCTAAATATATACGTTAACTACCAACTTAAGTAAGCCGGAAACAATTGAGTACGGTGCAATAAAACGAGAGGTAATATTGATATATAAATTTAAAAAAAGCTGTTCAGGCTAGTGAGCAACAATGAAATGTAAATTGAAAATTAGTTTTTATAAGTTAAAAATGTTCTTTCGGCATTTCATATGAAGTAAATATGTTTCAAAATGATATAGTTCAAATATTAGCCAAATATAGGAATTTGTTTATTAACAATTGGCCAAAATGCTAAAAGTTAAATATCTCGAGTTCAGATGGACGATAATTTACTTTTCTTTTTTTAATTAAAGTTCTCGCAATTATCTTTCTTTTCTGATAAAAATTTTTCAAAAATGTTTTCAAAATGGCCGAGAAAATCTATTTGTTGTCATTTGGTTTATAAACAAATACCAAAAAAGTGGCCAAAATGACTATAAAAGAATTTTTTAATGCCATCGGAAAGCTAGCCTCCAGAACTACATTTTGAAAAAAAATATATGATCCACTTTGGATTCAATGGCACAAATTAATTTGCGTCCACAAGGTTCAATATTTGGGCACCAACATTTCAGGATATTTCGTTTTCAACAAACGGTATATTTTCTGAAAGTTTGAAGCCAATCGGAACTCTCGGTGGCCCTGGAGTTAAAATGAAAAATAAACGCTTTTCAGACAGTTTATTTTATTTTGCACGTTAGATACGTACTCAAATGACCCAATACCAACGAAGATTTGTTGTAATTTTAATTGCGAAGGTTCTTGGTTTTTAATTTGTCCCGATCGAATCTCTAGAACCGAAGATATTCACCTCTTTATCTAAAAAAACGATTTACAAAAACCAAAATTGTTGATAAGAAAAAACGCAATAGGCTTGAAACTTCAAAACTCAGATATATACTCCTGGTGATACCCCAGAAGGTATGAAATTATAATATTGCTGTTACAAAACTATGCATATCTTATTATTTAACTGTTTTTTTTTACTGCACTATGAATGGAGTTCTATCAAAACAGTCGCTTTGTTGAATTTGAAAAAGAACACTAAAACGTTCTGGTTACGTGAGTTCCTATGAATTGATTTCAGAAAGAAGTTTTATTTAGGTTCTTCTGCGTAACAAACACGATTAACCAATACGTTTTAATTAATAATTTAAATGTAGAAGAAAGCTTGAAATTTTGTCAATTTTTTGAGCCATTGGTAGATTAGAAAAATTGGTATTTGCCGTGAACGCTAGCAAGTCTAGCTACGGTACTGGAACTGGAAGATTTTTTGTTAGTTTTAAGCAGCATTTTATCATATTTTTTCTCATAGTACTATTTTTAACATAAGGCGTACTAACTGGAACAATCCATTTTTTTTTTATTAAGATTTGTGCTTTTCTAGATAGAATTAACTTAGTTTCAATTTTTCATACCACCATTTTGTGCGTATGGTGAACACAAAAGTTATTGCAAAAGAACTGGATTTTTGGTAAATAATTGTCAAAATTAAGGGATATTCGTGATCTCGGGGATTTCATATGCATAATAATTCTTCTAACTTTTAAATAAAACACTTAAAGAACTAATTCGGGACATTTTGCAGATCAAAACTGTCTACCGCCTAGACTAAACGTAATTTCTATATTTTTTAAATTTGTTTATATAATCACAGATTTTATCCAAACAAAATTGGACAATTTTCTTGCTAAGTAATCAACGTTTCAGATACATTATGTTCCGCAGATTTGTAATATTAGTGGCATTGTTTATTTTTAAACGTAATTTTCTTGTTTCTTTAAGTTAAGTATTAGGTTAACCTTAAACATTATATCGACCAGCGATATTTTTAACTTATAATAAGTAAGCGTATGAAAAATGTGATTAAATTTTACATACCTAAGAGATGAAAGACTGCAAATTTTGTCTTGTAAGGATCTAGCAGCTTGGGTAAAACAATGTTCTCTTTTGTCAAAATTTAAAAATAATACTTATTGTTAAAACGGTTAAAAATTGGGTAACACTTGTTTTGGTACATACAGATTTTCATTTAAAAAATTTCTTACAACTGTTTCTATGCTACTGAAAGCAGAAAACGAAACAAACATTTCTTTAGTCTAATATACAGGGTGTTTGGTGAAGCGATACCGACCCTAAACAGGAGGTCATTTGGCATCAATATGACTAACTATATCTACAATGTGTCTTACTTAAGAGTGTAACAGCGTAATAATTCTTTTGTTTTTTTGTCCGATTTGAATCAAACTGATCTTGAAAGATAGAGGTCATCAAAGTCTATTTAAGTCCACAAGATCACTTTCTTTCTTTAAATGCAAGGCCATCTACGATACCAAATTTTATGAAAAAGATGAAAAATTCATACTAGGCAATTTTTAATCAAAAGACTTCAAAGAAATCATTCAAAAATCCTGAATTCGAAGTTTAGTTAAATTTAAAAAAAATGAGGTCTCGATGAAAAAAATTCCAGTCTTATATTTCTCGTTTTGATAGGCATGCTCTGACTGCTTTGTTACTACTCAGACAATTTTGTAAATGTCAGATTAGTTGTCAAGTAAACCTGTTGGCGTTTTTCTGATTTTTTGTATTTAGCACATTTCATTTCAATTAAAATGCATACAACTGCGAATAAAGTGGAAATTGTTAGATTACTTGGTGATAATTCTCGTACAACGAGGGAAGTAGCTACAGAATTAATAATAGGCATCCAGATCGACCTCCAATAGACCATGTAAAAGTTTGGCGAATTAATAATTTATTCAGTAGACGTCAGTATTCAGAAAAAGTGAACGTGTGGTGCGGTATTTTGAATGAACAAATAATTGGGCCATATTTTTTGAAATTTGAATGCGGAATGTTTTCTAACTTTTTACAAACTGAAATTTCAATCGAAATTGAAAACTTTCCCTTATTGCATGCAACAATGTGATATTTCAACTTGATGGAGCCCCAATCCACAATGCAACAGTAGTACGGAATTGGCTAAATGACAAGTTTCCCCGGAGGTGGATTGGGAGGAATATATTCATTGGGAGGAATATATTCATTGACCTCCGAGGTCACCTTACCTCACGCCTTTGGACTTTTTTATTGGGGATTATAAACAATGAAGTCTACAAAACGCAGCCACGAAATAGACTACAAATGGAAAACGGGAATAGGCAAACTCTCCGAAAAGTTATGAACAATAACAGAAAGCGAATTGAGGCATGCATTAGGGCTGAAGGAGGTTTGATAGAACATAATATTTAATTCTGTTGGTTGTATTTATTATTCATTTGTGTAAATTGTTTCAAAAAAATTAATTTAGAAATGATTTTTATTCAAATGCCTTTTTTTCACCAAGATCTCATTTTCTTAGAATTTAACTTAACTTAGGATTCAGGGTTTTTGAATGATTTCTTTGAAGTCTTTTGATTAAAAAATACCTACCATGATTTTTTGATTTTTTTCATACAACTTAGTATCGTAGATGGCTTTGCAATTAAAGATGGAAAATGATTTTGTGGTCTTAAATACATCTTAGTAACCTCTATATTTTAAGATCAGTTTGATTCAAATCGGACAAAAAACAAAAGAATTATTACACTGTTACACTCTTAAGTGAGACACACTGTATATGAAGAATTTCATATTTTTTTATAGTGCCGATTTTGTACTTTTCCTTAAATATCCATTTTTCGTTGTTTACGTAAGTATTACTCATTCACTTTAACTACTGATATTTTCTAATTTTTTCGTTATCCTAAATAACCAAAATTTCATTAAATAAAAATTAAAGGATTCTGCTAGCCAGAAAAAAAATTATAGAAAAAAATTACTATGGTAATTTAAAGCAAAAATTTTAAAAAGTCACCTAGGTGTCCCAATTATTTGGAAAACTTTTTAGTAATTGGTAAATCCTAATAGTATATATGATCATACCACATGGATAAAATAGAGAAGTTTTCAAAATAATCGTAACTCCTACACGATTTTATGAGTAAAATACTTACCAACATAAATGATGCAAATATGGAGATTTAAAGTACAAAATCGGCATAATAAGAAAACCGTAGCCTTTTTCATATAAGTGTATTCAGTCAAATAGATATCAAATAACCTCTCTGTCCCGGATCAGCATATCTTTACTAAACGCCCTGTATAAATAAAGTAACTGCTGACAATAACTTAATTCTGTATTTCCATCACTACTATTTCCTTAACTCGTAAAAACGTACTGCAAAGTAAGATCTCACAATTACTTATCATTACTATACTGTCATTAGCCATTTTCACAATAAAAATAAACACTCAGTGTATTGGCTTTTTCGGAAGACTTGTGTTTAGAGGTTGTTCACATCTCATTTAATGTCAAACATTTATATTTAAACGAGCTTGTACCTCTAATAAATATAAAATTGGACTACTTATAACCTAAATCCAGCTAAACAGGGATCGTTTGGTTTAGATTCTTTAACGCCCCATTTGTAAGGGGTATGGTTTCTTCGGGCGCCGTTATAGTAACTGGTATGGGGCTGGAAGGTATCTTCATTTCAATATGGCCGTCGTCAATTGACAATGAGTCCATACTGCAGAGGGTGTCACTGGAGTGTGAGCGAATTGACGGGAACAGCCCTGATCGTACTTGACCTGCAAAGAAAAAGTCTACCTAAATTTATAATTTCAAATAGTATTCAAATGGATTAGAGAGTTCAATTTAGTTGGAAGAAGTTCTTGGTAAACAGTTATCGAAATACTGAGTATTACATTATAGTGTCCTTATACGTGTTACCAAGAGACACGGTAGTGTGTCGCGGCAAGTTCACTCTAATATCCTCCACGCTCACAGAAATAATAAGCGAGCACCCGTATATCTTTACGGGAATAATATCTACCCCCACCACCACTTAATTTTTGAATTAAAATCTCTCAATAAGTATACGGATTACCTAAGAATTTACTTAGTTACACTTATAATTCTCTATCGACTGAGATCAGGAGCAATTATTTCTTAATTAAAAATTTATATATGCGATTTATCCCTCTAACTTCGGCTTTCGTCGCTGATGATCGGATTCAGAAGATGCACAGTATGTATTGCGGCATCTGGCATCTTAGATAGGCCTCCACCCCCCAGAACGGGGGCCTCCATAGAGCTCTGTCGTGACCCACATAGTGCTTCGCTGAGATCCATTTCGCCAACATAATGGGGCTCCCGTGGACTCCATCGTGGCCCCCATAGGGCTTTGCTGGGCCTCATTTCACCCTTGACAATGGGGCCTCCGTAGAACTTGGCATCGTCATCTCTGGGGCCCATAACAAGGATTCCTGTTCGTTCTGTGGCCTCTTTAATTCCAGCACAGTATAACCTCATTTCTATGAAATCTCCGAATTGATCACTAGGCGCCACCTAGTGTTCTCTAGACTATCGCACTCTCGTCAGGGCTTCCATTCGTGCATCCATCCGTGCATCCAGCCCGAAACTTTTTAAGTACCTAATAGTAAACTAGTGCTGTGAATCCGGACTTCAACATCATATTGTAGCACCGAAAGAAATTTTGTTATAGATATTAAGTTTATATTTGTTGAAAATAAGCTAAGGATGCTCAGGGATCGAACCATCATCATAACAAATTAAGTTTTAAATATACAACAATTGACTCTCCGGATCGCGACCCGAGGCCAATCAGACAACCACGGCGCGCAGCGTCGGGGTGTGTGTAGGGTTGGATGGATATTTATGGAAATATTATAATCTATTATATACATGGTTAAAGACAGAAAAGTTGGGAATTTGTTTATTTTTGTTAATTTTATTACATTATCAAGAACATTTGCCCATGTATATCTTATAGTGGCACAGGTTAAATAAATGTATTAATTTATAAACAAAGGCAGTGCTTAATTTGGAAATTGTTGGTGCAAAGTCGTGGATTTTTCCACTGTACCCTTCCACTTTCTAATTAATTTAATAGTGGCGAAAATGAGAATTTGATGAAATAAATGATGTATTTATCTAAATACCATGCACACCCCATTGTTAGGATGAAGAAAGTAAAGAAAGTGAAAACGTATGTTATGTAGACAGAAAGAATACATTTTTCAAAATAATTTAGTTTCTACCACTCATTTAAATGTTACCTGAAAATTAATAGTTGGAGAAATTGATACTAATAGCATTTACAAGAGGTGATTTTTTACTACTGTGTTTACCACAAGCATATTAATATTATAGTCCAGGAGGCAGTGACGATTTTCGGTACTTATTTTCCCAGTCAGTAAACATGGATAGAATTGTTCGGTTAGTAATTCTAAGCAAAATTCATATATATTTAGGGTGGGGGTGGGGGGCGGGGGGGGTTCCGATGGATTGAGGCGGAAAATGCGTCAGAACATACGAATACACTGCCCTTTTTTTCAGTGATAAAAATAGTTCTAGTAGTAAGAGGTATACTGAAGTTAAGTAAAAAAATAGTCTGGCTAATCTGTAAGTATGGATAATATGTCTGGCAGGTGAAAAACTGACAAGTTTTCATCAAATTAGATGATGACATATATTATAATAACAGCTTAAAATACAATCTGGCTAATGTGGAACACCCCCAAAGCCTTGCCAGACTCGTCTAATGATCGTCAGGCACCCTAAATTCGGCACGTTCGATTATACAGGTGATTAGTGTCGCACGTACATGTTCTTTTTTAATCACAGCATTAAACAATGAAATACAAAAAAGCACAGAGTACAGAATTATGATGGGGCAGGTTGAAAAATTGACGCCTGACGCCAACACCTTTGATTTGTCTATAACATTTTCCACCCCCCCACCATACCAACCCACTGTATTATTAAATGGTTTAATAAAGTAAAATTGAGATACTCACTTGAGAATTAGTACATGTATGTATTATAACGACATATAAAACTAGATTATATTTTGAGATGATTCCTTAAAGGGTTGGAGGTGAAATAGGGGTAATATGGATAAATAAATAAAGCAAGCTAGTAAAAGTCCAAAAACTTAAGATTTGGTGTATATACTAGAAGCAAAGGCTAAGAAGGCTGTGTTGCTTTGTGAAACATAGTGGAAAGGGTACGAGGTGTGCGACAAGAACGAAGATACTCGCACTGACGGCAAATCAACGAGTTGTCTCCTCTAGCTATAAATCTCTTTGGTCGATGCTCTGTAATATTGTCATGTAGTGTAAGAAGGAACTCAAATTCCAAGTAACTGACAGAGATAGGGATACAAGGGACAGGGGTCTAGGTAGCTGTTCTCAGGTAACTCGCATTCCAGCATCGTTAACTAAATACGCACATGCTGCTATTCCGCTCCTAGTTTAAGTACCTGGCTTGTGAGTCTGGCAGGGCCTTCGTGATTGTAAATGTCAGCCAGACGTGTATTTTCTATGAAAATATAGTATAATCTATCATGTAACAAATTTTCAAACCCGGGAAAATAAGGGCAAAAATTTTCTATTTCTCCCATTTTCAAAATGCCGCCAGACTCATTTGCCAATCTCGTAAATGAGCCCAACTTATTTTTAATTATAGTTTATGATTATAATAATTTATATGCTAAATTTCAAGACTGAAAAAATAAGGGTTACGGATCCGCAAAATCGGTCAAATTTTTGAATCCACAAATGTTCAGCCAGACTCACTTTCTGCTATCTGAGATAAGCCAGACTGCTATTTTCATAAACTTTATGTTCCACTTTAGTAAATGTAAAATATTTATGACTGGGAAAATAAGTGGACTTGTATTTTATTTTTATTTTTTGAATCTATCCAATAATTTTAGCCAGACTCAAAAATTCTTGTTTTTTTTGTCACTGAGAGAACAGATTAAAACATATACACCGACTGGAAAAAATAAGTACGAAAAAAATTCACTGCCTCCTGGGCTATTAGGTACTGATAATAAGTCGTGCATTTATATCTAGAAAACTGTGCAATATACAAAAGCAGATGAAAGAAAAGTAGAAGATAGGCACTGGTTATTACACTGGGTGAATTAAGCTGCTAAAAGGAACATAATGACAATAATTTTAACAATTTGCTAATTTTAAGGCAAAATATGAATCTTACCAGTGGTCAATAATTTTGGTTTCTCTGCTGCAATAAAAAAAATATGTTGTATTTTAGTTGGTTATCACTTCAGTATTAAATATTGACAAGAAAAGTAATTAAAGTAAACATCAAATGTTAAAAAAAAGACTAGATTTGAAAAATTAAAGATTATCATTTTTTTAAATTTCATCAGTTAGTCAGAATTAGTAGTCACTATCTAACCCCTACTTTACAAAATTGCTAGGCTTACCTAAACAGTCGTTACTGTACATTGCTCTACGTTCATCCAATTCTCTCGCACTGCATAAGGGAGTGTCCACTTCCACAGTGTTATTGAAAAGAGCATAGTCTACTTCGTACTCTCCAGAATCTTTCTTGAATGTGATTAATGATTGAAATCTATGACCCCAGAGGATTTCTGATGGTAGGTAACTAGATCGAGCCTGCGTCGTCATACCAGTAGATTCTATTACTCCCTCTGAAAAATTCAGTACTTCAGAATCGGAATAAAATCACAGACGGTTAGTTTACGAAGACCAAATAGGAAGCATTTGAGAGTTTTTTCTCGTTATAAGTCAGACTTCCGACAAAAAAATATGTTTGTGATCCTTCTACGTTTTCTTGTAGATATGCTACGAAACTACGTAAAAACATTCTATAGCTTGACACATAATATATTTAATAAGAATTCGACATGATTAAAAAATCTTCTTTTTAATTAAATATTTTTAAATGCAGGGTTAAGGCTTATAGTACAGGCAATGAAGGCATTTTGTAAAAACCTCGCAAAAATTAATAAACGGATCATCTCCGGGATTTAAGTAGATAATAACCTGTAGAATAAATGCTGCATTATTTGCACTTCCAAGTTCCGGGAAAATTCAAAAAAATTTGGAAAAACTTTTTGATTTTCGTTTTTTTTGCTCAAGCGGCTAAAATAATGAAAAACAGAAAAAAGTTTGCCACAAAATTTGTAGCTCGTCTCTTTCTCTACAAAAAAGGTCTTTACAAATGTTTGTCTTACTTAAGCCGTTTAGGAGATAAATCCAGTTTTCCACTTATAGTTTTGAGTCGCTCCAAAATGCGCGGAAAATGAGAATTCTCTGGGAGTTTCGTGCGACCGGACACATCGATCGATAATTCTTGCTATTCAGAGCCGCTAAAAAAAAAAATGAAAACAACATAAAATGTAGAGAAAAGTCTCAGCTTTAATGTACAACTGTTAGTAATTGTGCATTCTCCGAACGTGTATGAATAATGTAGACAAATTCAAAAAGTACTGCACACATTTAAAAAATTCTAGAGTCACTCGAAAGAATGTGTTTTATTGTACTTATGTTCCAAAAATTAAGACTGTGCTATTATTATTAATTAAGATATAGCGAATTGAGCTCCAAAATTTGGAGGTGATTGATCGATGAGAAATATACCCTCTACTTTGATCACAACTCATATTTTTCCAACAAAAGTAATTGCAGTAAAATGTTAATTGGATTAATATATTATTATATAAGAATATATCAGCAAAATGAATTATCATTCTAACGACTCCCGGCAAAGATGTGAATAAATCTGTGGATCAACTGTACTAAGCGATCTTATTTTTCTCTATGATAAAATTTTTTATGAATTTTGTGATTAGTTCCACATTAAAGCCGAGACTTCTCTCTACATTTTATGTTATTTTCATTTTTTTAGGGGCTCTGAATAGTAAGAATTATCGATCGATAAGCCCGGTCGTACGAAACTCCCGGAGAATTCTCATTTTTCGCGCATTTCGAACCGGCTTAAAACTATAAGTGGAAAACTCGATTTATCTTCTAAACGGCATAAGTAAGGCAAACATTTTTTGTAGAGAAAGAGACGAGCTACAA
The DNA here is from genome assembly GCA_963583905.1 of Stenurella melanura. Classification (NCBI taxonomy): domain Eukaryota; kingdom Metazoa; phylum Arthropoda; class Insecta; order Coleoptera; family Cerambycidae; genus Stenurella; species Stenurella melanura. The sequence goes on from OY757316.1 coordinate 45,270,942, forward strand.
CTTTTGTTGGGAGTTTTTTTCTCTATTTTCATTATTTATAGGCCGCTAAAGCAAGAAAACCGAAAATCAAAAAGTTTTTCCAAATTTTTTTGAATTTTCCCGAAACTTGGAAGTGCAAAGAATGCATCTCATTCTACAGGTTATGACCTACTTAAATCCCAGAGATGATCCTTTTATTATTTTTTTTTGCCCTAAATGGCTAATTTGCCTGTACTGTTATCTTAAAGTAGACTCAGACATGCATGTGTGTACATACGCCCGCACTCACACATACACAGTTATGATTACATTTAATGGATATTGATTTTGTTTCTGCAAGTGCTTAGGACTGTTTTCCAAACATCAGGAGTTTGTTCACCATGATTTTGAGATGGCTAAAATCACTGTGCGTAAACTGCTGACGGTGGCATACCAGAGCTAGGTACCTGTAGAAGCAAACCTAGTATAACTGAAAAAAAAGCATGGAAGCTGACGAATAGTTTTAATGAGTCCCCGATGATGTAAACTAATTGGCGAAACATACTTTTAAAATATCATGTTTTTGGATGCAACTATATTCTAGAGAAACATGTTTGTCTCTTACCTAACATGACCACAATCTCGAACCGCTCTCTGAGAAGATTATTTGCTGACATGTTGTACAGAGGGGATTTACTATCTATTTTGTGAACAATTGTAGTTGGCCATATGAAGAAAATTTTGTCCTCTTCTCCATCACCTCCAACCTGCAATTCAAGTAATCAAAAAAATGTTTACTGGCATAAAATTAATGAACAGTGTTTGACGATATTTTATGAGTTAGCGAACTTATATAATGATGACAATTTAGTGCATAAAACTTCAGAACTTCGTTGAAATTATCTTTCATAATTATTTTTATATTCAGGTTGTCACATAATCAAGTCCTTCCTTCAAGTAGATGCCAGAACACCAAAACATATGTTGGATTTTGTCTATAAACATTTGCACTATTGCTTAGAAGGGCTGAACGCCCTTGCAGGGTACATTTAATAAATTCGAAACCAACAAAACGTCTTGAGTAGAATACATTGAATTTGAACATTAATCCAATAATAATAATAAAACATTTTACTAGGTAAAATTATCTATTGGATCTTAAGCGACTTTGTCGATTTTCGGGTTTGCATTTGGAAAATCCTAAAAACTCCCAATGAAACTATCGCAAATACTACTATTTCCTTAATGCTGTAAGGAATACTAACATGCTATCTAATAATTGCTTGTGTACTTGTACGAAGCAAGCTTTGTTACAAAAGCAAAAGCAAGTAAAGACATGTAGATGCAAATATTTATTATTTCCAATTTCAAAGCGATTCTCTGAAAGTTGAATAAGATTCTTGTTCTTATTCTTAGTTCAAAACTTGTTTCCTCTATTCCTTACACTTTTATCGATATTACGTCACACTGAGTGTTTGTTAAACGTTAAAGGAAGAATCCAAAATCAGAAGAGCCCTTAAATATAATAAAATGTGTGGTTACATACCCCTTATACTTACTTTATCTCTTACCTTCAGTTCTGTTTGGAAAAACGGAAGGTGTTCTCCTTCTTTGGTAACTTTGTGCTTTATCAACTGCGCCCTGACGTGGGCTTCTATGATATGGCTTTTCCTCATATCGCCTACTCTAAACATCAGACACGGTACTCCGTCTCGATGATTTATCACGGCATTCCTTGAGAAGAGCAGGGTCTGGGTTCTCTTCTTCGGCCTTGATAGCTTGGCGAACACCACTCCTACCATAAAGGCCTGAATCATAACCCCAGTAATGCTCTGAATGCACATGACAAAAATTGCTTCTGGGCACTCCTCGGTGGTGGCTCTGCCACCGTACCCCGTCGTGTGCTGCGTTTCCACACTGAAGAGGAAACATGAGGTAAAGCCATAAATGTTTGTGATGCAAGGAGTCCAGGGTTCAGTACCATTCTGAAATTAAAATATGTGCATTAATTTCTGGAGAACACTCAGTTATTCTTAATGGTTCATAATAACTATTATTATGTATAAACATCTAGAAGTCAAATAAAATAATCTGAAATCATTTATTTTTTAAAGTCACATTACAAAAAAGTTTACAATATAGTAAAGAAAGGAATTTTGTCTACTTAGGACACTACTTAGGACACTTTGATATGCTCCTTACTGTATTAAATACACTTGGCTGGTGTTGTAATCATCCCTGTTCAAAGATCTATCACCACGCTAGAGAAATATACGAGGAGTATAGAGACAATGTCAACATGTTACAGAGCTAATGACCTTATCTATGTTACCTATATAGAGGGGTAATATAAATGAATAATTAATAGAATCATCGTGTAATCATCGAGTATTTTGTAAAAATCGCAATAACTTTTCATAATATAAATTTTAGTTTCTCTTTTAAATTTGTGAGGTTTATTGATTGATTGATTGATTTGATTGATTTGCCAGCGTAAGGTGGGCATTGCTGCCAATTCCGGTGCATGGAGATTTGTTCCACCACGCTGCCCGATCGCCCATCGATCATCCCACCGTGTGCCGGAACAAACCCCCGGTGCTTTTTTATACCGCCGGACCAGCTGCATACGCTGGATTGGACATTGGACATGCTTGTTGTCAGCAGCGAGAGCCGCATGACGCATGGGGTAGGAGTATAGGATGGAGCGTGTAGGTGTTTATGAGATGTTTCTTCTTGTTTTCCTTCTGTCTTCATCGGATGGAAAGTGTAGGCGTTTGTGAGATGCTTCTTTTAGGTTTTCGTGCCTATTCTACTTCTGAGTTTTCTGTTTCTTCTGTTTCTGAGTCTGGCAGTGTGTATATCCTTGATATTTCTTTATTGTATTCCATTTTTTGTTGTGCCAGCTTTTCCCAGTGTGTATAATCCTTTCCTAGCTTATTCATAATCCTCTCGATTGTTGTTATCCATGTGTAGCATGGCCTCCCTATTTTCAGTTTGTTGCTGTTCATTCGCAGCGCTTTCTTTAGTAGGTGTATCGAGTCCCGTCTTTGGACGTGTCCCCAGTATTTCATTGCGTATGATTTTATTCTTTTGATTATTGTTCTTCCCTCTAGTAATGTTGATGTTTTCTGTCGTTTTTGTGGTTTTCCTGTTTTTGCTAGCAGTTGGATAATGTCCCTTTCAGCTCTTCTCAGGTTTCTTCTGTTGGACTTTGTCGTTGCTGCGTTTTTGACTCCATATATCATCGTAGGCATTTTAATTTAATTCTTGGTGGTAGAACATTAAAAGTCTTGGAGCAAAATATGTAATATGTCTTTGATTATGAGTTTTTGTGACAAAAGGTATTACGGAAGCGCTGAAGGGCCAAGATAAACCTCTTTTTTTTAGTCGCTTGTTAGTCGCGTTTAATTCAACTAACAGTAACATTACTGTTATAGGCGAGTTTTATTGTAACTAACAGACGCGCGATTCTTAGTTGCGTTTATCTCGGCTATTAGACGTGTTTAATTCGACTAAAAGGTGTGCAACTCTTAGACAAGTTTATCTCGACTATTTGGCGTATTCATTGTTCTGCGCCACTCCATACTCGAATCCATCTTCACAATAAATCTAAGGCCTAAAGAAACAGTCGTGGAAGTATACTAAAATTCATAATTTCTTAAACTGCCCAAGACAGGAACGGTTCTAGAAATTTAGAACAAAAACAAACATTTGGAGTGGCGCAGAACAATGAACACGCCTAATAGTAGAGATAAACATGCCTGAGAGTCGTGCACCTGTTAGACGATATTAAACTCGCCTAACAGTAACGTATTTGTTAGTCGAATTAAACACGTCTAATAGCCGAGATAAACGCAACTAAGAATCGTGCATCTGTTAGTTACAATAAAACTCGCCTAACAATAATGTTACTGTTAGTCGAATTAAACGCGACTAACAAGCGACATAAAAACAGAGGTTTATCTTGGCCCTTCAGCGCTTCCGTAAGGAATAGTTAGTATTTCAGTTGATGTCGATCTAGTCTCATTTAGACAACAGTAAACATATTATTATAGTGATATAATATTAAAAGTTTCTGTATTACTTCCACATCCAGGTAGTGGATTGGAAGTAAGTATAGTAATCGCAAAAGAAAATCATTTTTTTTTCTTGAAATGGGTTTAGAATGTCGTGAAACGTCCAGATTTTAAATTTGAGCGAAAAAAATATTTTCTGTCTGTCTGTCATTTTTTTTTTGTCCGCACGTTTTCTCCGGAACGGTTTAAGATATTAACTTCAAATTTTGTACACGTATATATTATAATGAGATCTGGAAATGGATTGTTTTTTGAAATATATCGGGTGAAGGGTTGGGGGGTAAATAGGGGTAGATAGGGAGAAATATGTAAAGCAGGCTGGTAAGAGTACAGAAATTTGATGTATCTACTACAAACCAAGGCCCCAAAATTTTTTATAACATTTTTCATCCCCCCCCCCCCTCCAATTCATTATTAAAGGGGTTGATAAAATAAAATTGAGATATTCACTCTAATTTGGCACAGGTATATATATAATAATGACATCAGGAACTAGATTATATTTTGGAATTATTCTGATGAAGGGTTGGGGGTTAAATAGGGGTAAATAGGAAAAAATAAGTAAAGCAAGTTGGTAGGAGTACAGTAATTTGAAATTCGGTGCATCTACTAGAAGCCAAATCCTCAGATTTTTTAATAATATTTTTCAACCCCCGACCACCCCTACTCCATTATTAAAGGGGTTGATAAAATAAAATTGAGACATTCATTTGAAATTTGATACACGTATGTATTATAACGACATCTGGAACTAGATTATATTTTGAGATGATTTAGTTGAAGGGTTGGGGGTTAAATAGGGGTAAATGGGGCAAAATAAGTAAAGCAAGCTGGTAAGAGTACAGAAACTTGAAATTCGGTGTATGTACTAGAAGGCAAGATATCAAATTATTTATAATATTTTTTATAGAAGCCAAGGTCTCAGATTTTTTAATAATATTTTTCAACCACCCACCACCAATACTCCATTATTAAAGGAGTTGATAAAATAAGATTGAGATATTAACTTGAAATATGGTAGACGTATATATTATAACGACATCTGGAACTAGATTATATTTTAAGATGATTCCGTTGAAGTGTTGGGGGTTAAATAGGAGTATATAGGGGATAATAAAGAAAATCCAGCTGGTAAGAGTACAGAAATTTGGGATTTGGTGTATATACTAGAAACCAAGGACTCAGATTTCTTTCCAATATTTTTCAAACCCCGTCATCTCCGCTCCATTATTAATGGGATTGATAACATAGAATTGAGATATTCACTTGAAAGTTATTATGTATTGTAATGACATCAGATTGAGATGATTCCATTGCAGGGGTGGAAGGTGGCAGGTTGTGAATAGGGGAAAATCAGTAGGGTAAACTAGAAACGTCATTTTTATCGTATATAGTGGAAACCAACGCCTCAAACTTTTGTATAACATCTGCCCCAAAATTATTAAAATTCTATGACCAATAATTTCCACGTTCTAGAGTGCAAATCTAGTCAAGATGTTTCCTTTAAAGTGACTTGAATGAAACATCTGGATGTGGAAGTAGTGATTCCTTAGGCAGCGTTTTTTTTTTTATAAAGCAATGTTGTAGAATATCTACTTCCTTTTTTTGTAAATGATCTTTAGAACAGTATTCTGGCATGTAGAAATATTAAGTTGAGCATTATTATATGCCCCCCCCCCTCCCCCAGACAACAATGCAGTACCATAACATAGACTCGACTAAAGTATTATACAAAATATTCAGTAGTTCATTGCTTAAAATGTCCCTTATTTGATAAAATTTATAAAATAATTTACGTTTTTTTTTGTTACATAATCGCAGTGCTTAGTCCACCTTAGAAACTGATCAACTATTATACCTAAATATTTTATTGCCTTTATTCTTGTTATTTCCGGGTATGAGCAATTTGTTGAATCATCTTCCAAGCAGTTATATTGATGAATTTTCAATGTATCTATATCAGGTTGATTAGCAGCTGAGGTGGAGAACGTTATGAAGTTAGTTTTTTTCATATTAAGAGCAAGATGCTGGAGTTTAGCCATGTTTGTAGAGTTCAGTCACTACCTTCCTGTATATATCCGACCAGTTCACACCTATGAATAATATAGCTGTATCATCAGCATATGAGATGATACAAGCATCTGTCAAGATATTTCGAATTTGGTTGGTGTATACAAGATAGAGGACAGGACCTCGCACAGTACCATGTGGTATCCCCACGGAGATTACTCGGAATTCACTTCATGATTCACCAATTTTAACCTTTTGTGTTCTGTTACATAAATAATGAATCACCCCTCACTCCAACCTCTTCAACTCTAGCTAATTAGATTTTATGACATACTGTGTCAAATGCTTTGGCCAAATTTAAAAATACTGCAAGTGATTTTTCATATTTTTTTAAATTATTCATTATCAAATTTGTAAATTCAAATACCGCATCTTTTGCATTTTTGCTTGGCTTCAATCCGAATTGTTTCGCATAAAGAATGTTGTGAGTATTTAAAAAATCTGTTAATCTTTGGTTTTTGTATTTTTCAAAAATTTTACCAAAGTTGCTGATAGGGGATATAGGTCCATAATTAGTCAAATTTCAACGATCTCTTGATTTATAAACGAAGACTACTACTGATACTTTCCAGACCTTAGGAATTTTAAATGTATTAAGCTTTAAATTTATTATATGTCGCAATGGTTTTATTATGTACAGATGCATGAGCTGAACTGAAACACCATCTGGACCAGGTGACGAATTGTTTCTGTGTAGAAATATTTAAGATTAGCTCTTGCTCAGAAACTGGTTTTAGAAACAATGATTCTCTTGGAACATTTTTCACCAAATTCTATTTTTTAGTTGCTGCATTTTTTTGTGCCATTTTCTGACCAATGTTTAGAAAAACTCATTAAAACGGCCTGCTTTTTCTTTATCGTCGTTAATAATGTTTCCATGTAGCCCAGTCGTCAGGGGTTTTAAGGTGTCACTAAATGTTATATGGCTGAATTTTTTAGAATAAGTTTGTTGGTGTAGAATACAATAAAAAAAAGTTTTTGGCCAATAACTCGAAAAACAAAAAAATATATATCAAACAACTAATACCAATAGGCGATAGAGGGGGAAATTTCACGTCAAAAACGTATATGAAATTTTTTTGTACGACCAAAAATGTAGGCTCCAGATTTTTTTGTTTAACGCACAGGAATGGAACGTGGCGACACACAAGTATGGCTCACGAAGCGTGCGCGGTCACGGACCCGCTACACTAAATTTGTTGTAACTTTTGAACTAATTATTGAAATTGAGCTCAACAAAGTTTAAATGAAACAAGAAACATGTAGCTATTGGATTATCGTATTTTCAAATATAAAAATGAATGTATGTAGGAATAGTACATATATGAAATTGGACCATAGAGATTTTCGATGAAATCGGTAAAAGCTCTACCATTTCTACAATTTTTAAATAGAAATCTAAAACTCTCAGATATTGAACATTTTAGCATATTTCCAGCTTTGTAAAAATGGGTATGTTGTTGAGCTCGGTAGCTTTTAAACTAATATATCATAAAAGCTGATAGAAACTATTCACCAAAGATAATAAATAAATAATCCGTCTATACTTAGTGAAAGTAGGGACGAAGGAGTGGAAAAGTGGAGTGGACTATACTTACTCCTCCATCACATGACTGCAGAACCATTATTGAAACAACCAATTGGGAAAGAATCATGACCAGGAAAGGTCATGACCTATCTCTTCAATTTTACTAAGTAACGTACAAATTTCATGTACTTATATATTACTCATCCGGCGGCTGGCTAATGATAAATATTTTGTCTCGATATACAAACTTTAAAAGAAACCGTAATACGACATTAAACTTTGTAAACACATTGTACGTCAGGAAAGAGTAGATTCTACGAAATATGAACAGGACTGAAAATAAGTGTTTGATGTTTACTTTTAAAAAATGTGTCCAGAATTTTGGCACATTTTCTTTACATTCCGACTGATAATTTAGACTACCTGGACCTAATGACGCCCCAAAGCATACAATCAATACAATCATCAGACATCTTTAATAAAAATGTAACCGGCGTGGTGCTGTGTAATATTAACTTTGCTAGTTCTAATGCTAAAATCATCCCTCCCTAATTTTGTTGACTAAAAGTAAAGCAAATAATTTAAAGTATATTTTATATGAAAATTCCCCGTTAGTGAGACTTTTATTTATAGGTCTATGATGTGATGAAGTATTGAATACCTTCCTGTTACAGTTTTGTATCATCGCTTAATCTTAACGTCATCAAATTTTCAAGGTAATAAATTCTCTGCTTAAGGCTGTGTTATCAATGTCAAAATACCGCGTTCACAGTCGTAAATCTTTCAACATATTGTTCTCAAAAACAAACCAACAAAAATCGGATTTGATTTAAATATTAGAACTAGTTAACTTAAATCTAGTACGTATCATATTTTATATTTGAAAACTAAATCAAATTAAATATTTCCTTTGGATTATTACACGTGAACGTGCCACTGAATCGTCCGTAATTCACCATTAATTATTTTATATTCTTTAATGGGACTCAAATATTCAAATAAAATATGATACGTACTAGAATAAATATATTAAATGTAAAAAAAAGTTAAAACTCGGCATAATATTTGCTCCTAAGGGAGATTAATATGTTAGAAAAAATGTATTCAATTTTGCCAATTTAATTAGACGGTTTACTAATAGAGGGCGAAGCAGTAGCTATTCGAAGTACCAACTATGCTTCAAATCACTAAAAACTGCAGGGTCGAACTTTTTGTTTTCTCTACCATTTGAAATATAGCTTAAAATAATTTAAATTTACTTACCAATTGAATTGTTACATTTCTAGTAGCCCGGGAGGCAGCGACAGATTTTTCGCGTTAATATCTATAAAGCTAGATTTTTTTTCAAAGAGAGTTTAGATAGTATCTATAATGAAGGCGCAATTCTACCAAACTCTTAGTTATGCATAAATGAGTAAAAAATTAAATATTTAAAATTTCGTTTTTCGAATTGTCACGAATTGTCAAGAAATGATGATTCGCCTTCGCTCCTGCCGGCCCCAATTTTCGATTTTCACCTCGCGATTCATGTTGCACGGTCATTGCCGACCTTCTCCTCGCCATCGAGATATAGAACGGGTCTCCGATTGCCGTATTTGTTCAGTTCTTACGTTTGAAAAAGTGACTTGCGGTCGTGCCAATAGGCGACTATTTTTAAGTGGTTTCCCGAGTTCGAATCCCGCCCGGGGATATTTTTTTTTTTCATTTTCAATTTTTTGGCACATATTTTTGATTCTATAATTGCGATTTGCTCCGTTCTATTGCATTTTTCGGAGAAGTTTTGCATTTTCCGCCGCGGAATATTAAGATGCTCTATTTGGATCAAAAATCACATTCTACTTCCGGGTGGCTAAATCTTTGGTAGACATTGCAAAAACGGCAATACGTAGTTAAATCACGACAATTATATTCCTCATTAGTATTAATGAACAGACAGTATTTTTATAGATCTGGTAATAAGCTTTTATTTACTCCATTATGTTATATTATTTTGGTAAGGAAATTTCTAATTTTTAATCGAAATAGTGCAGATTAATATTTCGAGGCGGAAAATGCAAAACTTTTCAGAGAAATGCAATAGAACGGAGCGAATAGCAATTATAGAATAAAAAATATCTGCCAAAAAATTAAAAACGAAAAAAAAAGTATCCCTGGGCGGGATTCGAACTCGGGAAACCACTTAAAAATAGTCGCCAATTAGCACGACCGTAAGTCAATTTTTCAAACGTAAGAACTGAATAAATACGGCGATCGGAGACCTGTTCTATGTCTCGATGGCGAGGAGAAGACCGGCGATGACCGTACAATGAGAATCGAGAGGTGAAAATCGAAAATTGAGAGCGGCAGGAGCGAAGGCGAATCGTAATTTTTTGACAATTCGTGACAATTCCAAAAACGAAATTTTCGTCCATCTGTTTTTTTCTTTAATTTGTTACCCATTTATGCACCACCAAGAGTTTGGTAGAATTGCACCTTCATTATAGATGCTATCTAAACTCTCTTTGGAAAAAATCTAGCTTTATAGAAATGATTTCAGTCGTTGCCTCCCGGGCTATAGTTTATTCTACATCTTCAATAACTTTTTGTTAGTAATATTGCTAATAAATCAGGAGCATATCTAATAATAACATATCATTACTGTAAAAAGTAATTTTTATATGGAGTAAATGTACCTATTTGTAATCCAGATCGTGAAAAATCAATGCCACGCGGGATTAAAAAGAACTTTGATCTTGTGGCATATAGACAAACTATCTTTGCATACACTCTAATAGTGTAGATTGTAGATAATCAATTATTATTTTGAAAGAGTAAAATGTCTCTTACTCCCCGAAGGAGAGCTTACATTTTTACTTGGAGCAAAAATGACACGTTAGTCTTTGAAAATGATAACTAAACTAGCAGTACAGAAATATTGTTTTGAAGAATTCCGATTTTCTCATTTCCTCAAGCACGCAAAATGTCTTTCCATTGTTTTCCTCTGGTTTTTGTAATTTCCTTTTTCAAACATTATAATTTTATGGTTATTCATTGCTTGTCGTGTGTATGTGTTTTCGTGATATTTCACTTTCGGCGTGAAAGTGATCATCATCAAGTGACGAAAATTTGATGTTTAAGGAAAAGCCTGCAAAACTTCGCACCCGCAGTGCGTAGGAAGACGAGAGAAATCGATTGGCGGACACCTCTGAGTGTTCCATCTGCGTTCTTCTTCTGAATAGGGCCTTCAGAAATTTGAAAATTTGTCACATTTTCCATGTTTAGGTGTTTTTCGTTGAATTTTTCTTTCGGTGTGAAAGTTACCATCATCGGGTGACAAACAATTCGATGTTTTAGGAGAAATCTTAAAAAACCAGGGATACGCAGTAAGCGGAGCAAAATCGAATAGTGGACACCGAAGTTTTTCATCTGTGCTATTTCTCTGAATAGGGGCCTTCGAAACAGTTTCCCATTGGAAAATGTCAAATTTTCCGTGTTTACGAGTTTTTCGTGATATTTTACTTTCGGTGTGGGTAGGGGTAGGTATGAAGGTGAGAGAAATCGAATGGCGCAAACCGCTCTTTATCTCGTTTCGTTTTCGAGATACGATCGCGGGAAGCGATCCTTAGTTTCCGAGATACGGCCGCTCAAAGACACCGGAAGGTAAAAATCGAAGTTTCTCACCTCTTCCCGAGGTCATATCTCGAGAACTAAACGAGATAAAGAGCTGCGGTTTACGCCATTCCATTTCTCTCGCTTACCTAGTTACTAGTCCAAATAGGTAGGTTAAATCGCAAAAATGTGACCGGAGGGGATCTCTACAGGAAAAGTTGTATTGAGCTGAGATGTAAAATAAAAAGTCTAATATATTATTAGTCCTACACTTTCCTTAAGGGTACAAAAAGGATGAAATTGTTTATTTTTGCGTATAAATCGAGAACGATGAGAGATATGGAAAAGGTTTCAGATAAAAAAATGTAGAGCTAATAATTTGGCTTACGAAAGGTCACATGCGTTTACATCCTATTTCTGATTGATTGGCTGTAAGATCTGTCTGATTTTTAGGGGATAAATGGAATAATAAAAAAATCGTTTAAAATCGAAAAGTTGATGCTTTTTGTTATTTCTTTTCTGAATCCCCTTAAAATAATTTCAACTTTCTTTGCAGAGATAAAGTTCCTCTGTTTGTTTAGATAGAAGTTATAAACATCTGAATTTTTAAATTCACGACTTTTCAGGGCTAAACGCTTTACTTTAATTTTTTTCAAGCAACACTGACCTCTTAATGAAATTTCTTTAAAAAAATTCCATTACAGTTTTTTTTCTCAAGCATGCCAACGTTGATATCCAGATATAATTACTACAATTCCTACGATTTTTATTTCACTCAACGCCACTGCAATATAGTCGTTGTAACTTTTTCTAGAAAATTGATCCCTCTTGTACGCTTAATTGATTGCTGATTAAATTTCCAATCCGATGATTTTCCGGTAATTTTTGCGTGAGATATGGACCGCTAAAGTGAGTCCAGCTTCGAGGACCAATTCTCCCAAACAAAAAATCTTACGAGCTCGATGGCATATTTAGCTATTTAAAATCAAACAAGAAATCGAGTGGCGCAAACCGAAAGTCGCTGCGGTCCTTCGTTTCCGAGATACGGCCGCTCAAAGTTAGCGGAGAATGAAAATCGAAGTTTTTCACCGCTTTCACCGAGAACGAAACGAGACACAGAGCTGCGCTTTGCGCCATTCCATTTCTCTCACCTTCCTACGTCCTCCTGAGTTTGTTTAGATTTTTTCTGAAACGTCGAAATTTTGTCACCCGACGATAACCACTGTCATTCCAAAAATGAAATGTCACGAAAAACACCTACACGAAAAATGTGACAGTTTTTCACTTTCCGAGGGCCCCATCCACATAAAGAACGCAGACGGGAACGCCACTGAGTGATATTCGATTTGTCTCCCATTATTGTATACCCCTGGTATTTTTCATATTTTTTCTAAAACATCAAAATTTTGTCACCCGATGATCACTTTCATACCGAAAGTAAAATGCCACGAAAAACACCTACACATGAAAATGTGACATTGTTTCACTTTCCGAGGGCTCTATCCACATAAAGAACGCAGACGGGAACACCACTGTGCGCTATTCGATTTGTCTCCAGTTATTGCATACCCCTGACTTTTATCATGTTTCTTCTAAAATATCAAAATTTTGTCACCCGATGATGATCACTTTTATACCGAAAGTGAAACGCCACGAAAAACATCTACACATGAGAAATGTGGCATTTTTTTTACTTTCCGAGGGCCCTATCCACATAAAGAACGCAGGCTGAGAACGCCACTGCACGCTATTCGATTTATTTCCCCTTGCTCTGTACCCCTGTTTTTTTTTCAGATTTTTCCTAAAACATATAATTTTTGTCGCCCGATGATGATCACTTTCATACCGAAAGTGAAATGCCACGAAAAACACCTACACACGAAAAATGTGACATTTTTTCACTTTCCGAGGGCCCCATCCACATAAAGAACGCAGACGGGAACGCCACTGAGTGCTATTCGATTTGTCTCCCATTATTGTATACCCCTGATATTTTTCAGATTCTTTCTAAAACATCGAAATTTTGTCGCCCGATGATGACCACTTTCATACCGAAAGTGAAATGCCACGAAAAACATCTACACACGAAAAATATGACATTTTTTCACTTTCCGAGGGCCCTATCTACATAAAGAATGCAGACGGAGAACGCCACTGTGCGCTATTCGATTTCTTTCCCCTTACTGCGTACCGCTGATTTTTTTCAGAATTTTCCTAAAACATCGAAAATTTGTCGCCCGATGATGACCACTTTCATAGCGAAAGTGAAATTCCATGATAAACACCAACACACGAAAGAAGTGAAACTGTTCTATTTTCCGAGGACCCTACCCGAAGAAAGAACGCAGATGGAGAACTCCGGTGCGCGACATTCGATTTCTCTCCCCTTACTGAGTACCACCCCTAATTTTTTCAGATTTTTCCTAAAACATTAAATTTTTGTCACCAGATGATGACCATTTTTACATTGAAAGTGAAATGCCACAAAAAACACCTACACACGAAAATCGATGAATAACCATTAAAATTTGAAAAAGAAAATCACAAAAAACAATATCTAACAATAATTGAAACTATTACTGCGTTATTAGATTTTGTAGATAGTTGCGGTGGCTACCGCCTAACGTAACCACGAATTGTTTAATTATTTACAATCATCAAATCCTATTTCAAAAGTTTAAAGGAACTGAATCATTTTTTATTCACTGCTGTAAATCTAGTCAAGGCTTCCAATAGTGTCCGTACGACCCTGCACAATTCTGTTGCCAACAACTGATGATGAAATCACTACTTATAGCTAGCCAATTTATGATTCCTATTATATCGGCATAACCATTAGTTCGCTTTTTCTATATACGAATTTATTGTGGCGTGCAAACACATTCTTAAGAAAACATTCAGTTTTGAATAAAATTATTCAAATTTATTTTATTTCAGGTCATTTAGTACATTTTAGTGACTAATCTCAACGCAGACGGGAAATGAAAAAAATATTTTCGTCAGCTCATAGACTTCCCAAAGAATTTTACTATATTTCTTTTTTTAAATGCGCCTCTCTGGTAATGCCTAATTTATAATAATCACGTAACTGCCATCCTGTCATGTATCAGTCAGATCTTGGTGACATGCCATTGACATTGAAGAATTATGTGTGAACGTATTACTGATTAAAAACGAACATTTATGCGTTGTTGCTGTAGCGTGTCGTAATAGCTAATTTTAAAAAAAGTCTAAAAACTGAATTTCACGTGATAAGTACCATGTAATACTGTATAACCGGATTCGAACTTCTAGATGCGTTATTAGCGAAGAGATATTCCACTAAATTCCTACTAGAAAACTAACCAATATATGCCACCTGTTGTTAATTTCTATTTGGCACCCTGTGCGTTCCTTTGAGTCAAAAAATTTGTCTTAAATCAAATCAAATCAAAACTAATTTATTTTAAATTAAATAGTACAACTCGTCCCGGCGCCAGCCGAACATCCATGCCGCTAATCGCCGAAGTAGCTGAAGGGCTGGACGTTGAGAGCGAATTAAATGATAATTCAAATCAACATGTAATAAATTAAAAATATTAAGATTTTGATAGATTATATGATATTTGACAAGAATATATTTACGAAGAGAATAATCAGAAAATAAAAAGAAACACCAACAAATTATTTTTGTTTCTTATCAAACGGAAACGAAGAAGATAGGACAGAGTTAATGATGGAAATTATGTTTGATAATTTTAACTAGTTGTGTAAAATATAGAACTGCAGTTATACAGATTGTCGGAAGATGGGCAACGTCTGGTATGATGATTTGTGTTTTATGCTCTCTCATTTGTGTGAGATTGTTTGTAAGCGGACTATCACCAAGTTTAGATTGGTAGAATTTTTGTGATGTAGCTTTGATATGGTACGTTAGTGGCGTTATGTCATGACAACGTGTATGAAATAGAGACCTCTGAGCGAGGTGTACCGTGAAGAATTTGAGATGAGCCTTATGAACTTATGCTCTAAACTCTTAGTATTTTAAGTGTCGTTACCGACGTGCTGCACCACGCCGGCGGCCCATATTCAAAGGTCGACCTCATAACAATGGTAAAATCAATTTTTTATCATGTCTGCCGAGTCTGCTATTCTTATCTAGGAATGGGTTCAGACTCACAGACATGGAGAAGACTGTCCGTTAAGTATCAGATGTTTGTCAATGCGTACACCCGAGTACTTCACGCACTTTCTTTCTGGAATTTGGTTTCCCATTATTAGACACTTAAGGCAACGCTTATGCGTAAACGTATTAGCGCGATGTAAACCCAATAAATTTAGATATATTGTTACGCCCTAAAATAGGGTTAAGGCAAAGCCATTAATTCCAACCACGTAGTATGTCCTATTCGTACTACTTGTATACATTTTGATTAAGTGAGAGTTCACCTAACCCAAATGTTTTACCCTGTATTTTAAAGTCCTAATTGAAATGAATTTTCCAACTATTTGAGAGTTATATTCATTTGAATGACGTTCCACCTAGTGTTGTCTTCATAAGGTTTTGTCCAACAACCTCTCGCAATAAATGCAAGTCGTCCTCATTGGTAAAATATATCCGTCTTGCTGGATGATTTTCTACCCGTTGCAAGGGTGTGATCAATTTCAAGAACCTGAATCTGACCTAAATATATTTTATATTTATTATTTTACCCCACACAAGATACAGAACTAGAATCAAAGCAAACGTAATGTGAAGTGGAACATAACCTTAACAAAAAATGGCAATCATATAGAATGCAGGTTATGTTTCTTATGATTTGTTGGCGTTTCGTCGAACCTGACAGGTGCTCTGGTGTCCTCGGCTGGTGTGGTAATACCACGTTTTTGGGTGTACATGGGAATCCGTATCTTTACGTCTAAGGTATCTCGTAACGCTAAAAAATCAGAACTGCGCATGCGCAGATGTCATAAGATACGTGTGTTTTAGATGTGCTGCCTTAAGTGTCTGTTGACGTTATTTTAGATTTTATTTTACATAAATCTCTGCGTGGAAATTATAGATTCTAACTTCCCTGCGTCTACCCGAATCTTCCACTGATCGTAATACGCAGAGGCATTAGTCGAATGGGCTTTGAGTAGCATATATTGCTGTGTAATCGACATACTTAGTCAACATGCTGCTAGTCAGATACGAGTGTATGAATTTTGTGATGTGAGGCGGAAAACCATGATTATCCAATTTGAATATTAGCCTCGGGATCCAGACAATATTAAAGGCTTTCTCGATATCTAATAGTACCCTGGTGGTATTCTTATCAAGTTTGTATTATACCTTCAAATCATTACCAATTCTAACGACTTGCTGCACTGAATAGACCGTACCAAGCTTATAGCAGTTTAAGGTGGCCATTCCCTAGAAAGAGACATCCGATAGGGAAATATTTATAAATTTTGCCCATAACTGTCTTTTCTTAATACGTATATTTAAAAAAAATATGAGAGTACCTAATTAGAACTACAACAACACTATTACTATGAATTTTCACTCAATAATTTCAGTGGTTTGCAAAATAGCTCGATTTAAACCTACGAAATAGGAAGATTAAGACAGTTTTTAAATTTAAATCGAGCTATTTTGCAAACCACTAAAATTATTGAGTGAAAATTCATAGCAATAGTCTTGTTATGGATCTACTTAGGTACTCTTATAGTTTTTTAAAATATACGTACTAAGAAAAAAAAAGTTATAGCTAAAAATAGTAAATATGTCCCTATCAGATGTCTCTTTCTAGGGAATGGCCACCTTAAGTCGTAAAACAGAGAAGCGCTCGATCTAGTACAGACATTACGTTCGCCTGTTCGACAAGAACTTAAAATATTAGAATTTTGCTTTTCCACCAAGGCTACAAAGAATTGAGGACACATAAGTAAATTCCCTTGCTGATTAAATTGGATTGGCTGAAGTCTTATTGAATACTTCTTGTTAGTTAAATCTTATTGAACAACAGGCATGTACACTTGCTTGCAAACAAAATAGTACATTATTAATACTATTATCCAAATTGCCGGCAACTGTGCAAAAAAAAACGAGTAAAATTGGACGCTGGAACTTTTGACTCGAAATGCTGCCAGTACCGTTAGAGTTATGAAAAAAATGGATATAGACAATTTTATGGAGAATTAAATTTTCTATAAAAAAGTCAGGGTGCCATATGTATATCTTCAATAGTTTAAGCGTGAGAGCGATTGAACGTTGAATATAAAATTTACAGTTGTCCAGTGCGCGACTTTCAACCATCTTCTCGCCAAAAGTATTTAAGATAGACATATGCTACCACTGACATTTTTACAGAAAATTTAATTTTCTATAAAATTGTTTACGTCCATTTTCTTCGTAACTCTAACGGATTTTACAGCGTTTCAAGTTACACGTGCAGGTGTTCAGTCACTGAAGAAACCGTGGTGGAAAGACAATTCTTCCAAAAACGCAAGCCAAACATTCGACAGTGTTATACGTCTACCTTCGTCGTACAGCTGCATTAAAATGAAACGAAAGGGGGTACATAGATTAATGACAGACGTCGTAGTAATCACCCGCATGTCGACAGTGTAGAAGAAAGAGATTCACTTGTTGACGGCATTTCGTAGCTTGGCTGGACACTTTTACAACTCAGAATGCTATAAGTTTGGTATAGTGTATATAATTCCTACCTTCTTCAACCCGAATTAATGTTCACTATCAATGTGAGGGTAGGCCTAGAAACATCACCATATTTTTTAAGATCCGCGGTAATTAGGTACTCGTAGGTGGGAAATCTCTTCATTATCCTTTACAGATAATAATTTAACATTTAAGATAATGATATACTATTGTATTTTCAGAATGATGTTGGTTAGCTTTGTTAATACACCAGTAGGTACGATTAGAATTAGATCAACAGTATATATAAGAATAGATAATTTCTTGTTTTTTCATTAAATTAAATATTAGATATTTAGTGTAAGGAGGTATCTGCTAAATACCCAGATTAACATTCTTCAGTTCACTAAGGTTGATAATTGAAATAGACTGTGTACCAAAACGTATGCTAGTCAAACAAGATTTGTAGGTGGTAATGTTCGAATTAATTACTTACCGATTGCTTGCAACGTGCAATTTAAATAAAATATAATCAGTGTATCGTTATGTAAAATACATAAGCCTTTCTCAGAAATATCGTCATATCCTTATATCCTCTCCACGTACAATAAAACAGGAAGATCATTTTATTTAATTCTCTGAAAGGACTGCTTATTTAATAGAAAAGAAAATTAAAACATATTGTTTACTGAACATGGGTTAATATTGAACAAATTAAAATTATATTAAGCTTTCATTCCATGTCGCGAATTGTGATTTTACAAAAACCATGCTGAGTATAAATAACAAAAAGGGTAAGAAAGGAGGTAGAATGACATGATTCTTCACTATTTATAAGAATCAAAGCTTCTAATATGTTATTTGGTAAAATTTCATAGCTATGTTTGTTGCCATAAAAATCAACTCCAAATGTAATTATGAAGCATATGAAACATCAAATAACTAAAAACTTTTCAGTGCACTTTGAGATATAGTCTCTGTGCGTTAAAATGCTTTTGCTAAATAAATAACTAAGAAATGTTTTCGAAATATAGGGTAAATAAAATGGGTCAAAATAACGTTTTACGTCAAACTTCTATTAATAAACAATTTACTTGAAGTATAGAGCGCTTGCTTTTAGATCTTCCTGTTTGTTTCATACATACGATTTAATGGGTTATAGGGCAAGCATATGAAATAATATCTGAGCCGCGTCTGATATTGACCTTCACAGGGCGCTATCATAAAAAATGGAATTGCTTTAAGAATACGATACTTATTGTACTTCAAGGTTGAAAAGTTATGGCAATGAAAGAATTGACCTTTTACTTCATGGGTCTGGCGGAAGTTAGGGCCCGCGGAAAATGAATGTTGATTTTTAACAGTATTCTGTCAAATATATATGAAAACCATCACACTTTAACGTAGGTTAGTAAGATTCTTTTGTACTTATTACTTGTAAAAAGGCCCCGTTTCAAGCTAGCAAGTATGCATACGTTCTTAACTACACATCACACTATTTATTGTCAAAATATTAGCTTTGCTAAAATGACGTAGGTCTGGGGGCTCTGGGATCTTGGTCTATAAGCATACAACATGATTGAGGAAGCCGTTACTCTGTGGTAATCCATAATTATAACGAAAAAGACACAAACAATAATACAGCATTTGACATCAGGGTGCAGGTAAACTACAACAAACTTTCGTCAGAATAATAATAGTGGCGTGTGTGAGTCGGACGAATGGTAAGTATTTTGAGCCGGAATGAAATTACCTTCCCCCTCCGTTTTCGAGGATACTGAACACGATGGCGGTGTCAGAATTTCTCTTTGGGGTTGCACAACCACTTCCGCGGGGTTGCGAGATCCCACCTTTATATCCGTAGGATTCTGGAAAAGCAGAGAGAAACTAACCGAAAAACTAACAAATCTTGATTGATTTGTATGCACTAAATCGATAGTGAAAAGAACGAGAAGAAGAAGAAGAAGGAGAAGAAGAAGAAGAAGAAGAAGAAGAAGAAGACAAAATGCCAAGTATTCATATTTTAACTAATAACAAAAAATAGTTTTTCTACACCAATGACTTCTGAAGTCATTGTTCTACACCTACTTAATTATATGACAATTATTAACATTTTTCTACACCTATTTAATTATTACTCCTTACGAGTAGGTGCCGCTTAAAGCTATCAAATTTCAGTCTAATTCATTTGTTTAATAGGTGTAGAAAAATTAATATTACATTCGCGATTATGATCATTATTCACCACCACACCATATTCGTGAATAATGGTTATCGTAATCGCCCATATAATAATATACTATTATATTATACGAATAATTTATAAACATTATTTCTAATTTCTTTTTTTATCATAAATATTACATAACGATTGCAATATTATAAAAAATAATTTTTCAGTCATATCGGAGAATTGATCAGGAACTGAGCAAAGTTATCATTGAATAAAATATTTAAATTTTGTTAACGTTGATTAGAGATTTTTATAAAACTTACCAAATGTTCCTCATTTAAATCTCCATGCGTAAAAACGATTAACCACCATACCATTGCGAATAACAACCAGGATAACAAAAAGTTCATAGCGAACACAGAAAGCGTCCAGCGCCATTGTGCGTCCACTAATGTTGTAAATATATCTTGTAAGTATTTCCTACGCCTCTTTGCTACATTCCCTTGGACCACGTTACAGTCTCCATGTTTAAATACGACTCGTTTCCTTATTCTTCGTGCATTGAAACGAGATTGCCGAAATCTGCAAAAGGGAAAACAAATAAATAATACATCCTTAAATGCGTTTTTTACTTCCCTCGAATACCGAAGGGAAGTATTGTCGAAGTATTCGAGAAAAAAATCACCCTTTTTTTCGGGTTTTCACGTTTCAGATCATGTAGATTACGAAAATATAGGTTTTTCCTCGGGTTTTTCAATTCCGTCAGTCTATCTGTCTGTCGGTTTGTTGGTGCATTAACTAAAAAACTACTGGACGGAAGATAGTCAAATTTGGTAGGTAGCTAACGTCACTGCCACCGAGCCGACTTTCAGTGGAAAATATACAGGGTGGACCGTCTAAAGGGAATAAACAGATAATGGGAAAAAAAATTTCGTTCAAATTTTAAATTTCCACGTTTGACATTCTAAACCTCTAAAAAAAGTTGTTTTTTTTTTTATTTTAAATAGAAAAAATTTTGAAATTTTGAAAATTTTGTATAAAATGGGCGATGGAAATTTTCACGTTTCGTAACCTACTAAACGTATTTAAAAAAGAAATTACGAAAATTTAAAATAGAAAAAAGTTCTGAAATTTTCAAAATATTGTATAAAATAGATGATGGAGAAAAAATGCGTTGCTTAAATTTAAAATTTCCACGTTTCATGACATTCTAAACATATTTAAAAAAAAATTTGAAAATTAAAAAAGAAATTGTGAACATTTTTATAAAATGGGTGATGGAAAGAACATTTTTTGCTCAAATTTAAAATTTCCACATTTCGTTACCTTCTAACCATATTTAAAGAAAGAAATTTGTTTTGAAAATTTAAAAAATATATTTATTTTTTATTATTTTACCACTACTTACAATAGAATAGACGATGGAAAATTTTTTTTTCTACAATTCTAAAATTTCCGGGTTTCATTATATTCTTAACCTATTTCAACAAGAAAATGTTTTGAAAATAAAAAAAAAATCCCACCACTGTACAGTAGATGATGGAAAAAAGTTATCAGGTTTTCTCTGTAATAATAGCGCTAACTACATGGCGATTATAATTCTCATATGTCGTCATCTCTTAATTAATAATTTTTTAGAGTGACCGTCTTGTATGAATAAAAAGGGAAGTTCTGTGTAAACACCTTTATCGATTTGTAAAA
The DNA here is from genome assembly GCA_963583905.1 of Stenurella melanura. NCBI lineage: Eukaryota > Metazoa > Arthropoda > Insecta > Coleoptera > Cerambycidae > Stenurella > Stenurella melanura. The sequence continues at coordinate 45,292,658 of OY757316.1, forward strand.
TCAAAAACATTGCCTCAATTTTTTTATCAACAGATTTTTTTATGTATCTTAAATTATACATAGTGTTTTTTAGTTGTTAAACTGCACATCGCATAAGAAATGAAAATTGGATAATATTTGTAAATTGTCTCACTTCTGATAAAATGAGCGAACATTGCAATGCTATTTTTAAGATAAATGGTGTTTTTTTTAAGGAATAGAACTTTAAAATGAAATAAAGCACATAAAAATCTTCTAACGCCTCTGGTTTTTTATTGAAAATATAATTTTATGCCATTAGTGCTTAAATATGACTTCGGGCATAATTATGTCGCGGCTGGCTCGAATGTAATGCGACCTGGAAGTCCATTTCGACTACTTTTTAAAGTAGCTGGGGCTGCATGTAGGCAATATCTCGTCTAAGGTTGGCTTTCAAATAGGCCAACGTCTCTAGTTTATCGGCGTAAAGTACCGACTTCACATATCCCCAGTGCGTAAGACACAATCAATTTATTGCAGAAAACATTCGAGGACCGCATAATTTCGCATCGTGAACCTGTGAATTGACCTCCACGGTAGTATGATATCACACCTATTGATTATTTTCTTTGGGAATATGTGAAGTCACTACTTGTAACGGTTTTGTAAGAACACTCAGTACCTTAAATTAGATAAAACGCGCGACTATTCTATTTAATATTTAAATTTAAATTATACGCGTTTAAATTTTATCAGCTAGTCATGACAAATGCTGGACCAATAAGCGTAATTGCTTGTAGACCAAGTTTAGCCACTGGCAAGCGGGCATATTCCTACGCCAAGTCGGAAACAGGAGAGAGAGACGCGGATAAGATGGCGTAGAGGCTGGTGGCCGTGTAGAAGAATTAAAAGCCGTCATATATTTGTAAATATCTATATATAGTGATGAATAACTGCGAATAGAGTCGGTAAAGCAGTTATTATAGTTTATATGTTCTGTGTTATTGTGCTCCATTGCCCATAACTATAGTAAGGCAATGTTTTCGTCGAGTTAGCTGTAAGTACAGACTTTTATATTATGTATGCCTATCGTGATGTTAATTTTCCTGCTTGAAGCCCATTTGCGAAATTGCAGAATTATTGACGGCTTTCAACACTTCATTCCACGTTTGGCAAGTAATATTCTTTGTTGTATCCAGTGTTACCGTCCGGTAAAGATTTCTCTTACCCCATGAGAAGACTATAATAGGGCGTGAATAATTTCATGTGAACGTTATGTTTACGTAACTATATAGCCCTGTTTTTAGACATCTCCCGTGTTTTGGGCATAAAAACCTGATGTACGACTACCGAACAAGTCTATATCGAAAATATTATTTGTCGGGCCATTTTTTTTTGTTATTAACTTTACATGCAGTTAGTAATATTTTCATTTTGTGTGTCTTAATTATGTTATCGTAAAAATTCTTTGTTTTATCGCTCTGGCCAGATCGTGTTTAGTTTAGTTTAATTATTTGCCGTTTACGGATTCTTATTGTGTACAGTTTGCTTTGTATTTTGTTCTATGTCAGATGGACTAATGATTCGTTTATATGATTATTTTGACGAAAGTTTTTGTAAAGTTTACTCAGCGCCCTGATGTCAAATTGCTCTGCTTTGTTTGTGTATTTTATGTAAATCATTAAAGTAAGCTAAATTCGATGATTCGTTTTATTTTCCCTCAAGAAAATAACGTTTCATAGTCTACGCCGATGAACCAGAGACGTTGGATTATTTGAAAGCCAATATTAGACGAGTTATAGACAACATACCCAGCTACTCGAAAAATTGATCGAAAATTGGACCAGATTACGCCACATTCGAACCAGTCGCGGCACCCATATCCCCGAAGTCATATTTTCAGCACGAACGGCATAATATTACATTTCCAATAAATTCATTACCATGGGCGTTAGCAAGATTTGTATATGTTTTATTTAATTTGAAAGTTCTGTTCCTGTAACAAGAACACCCTTTACATGTTCAAGATTTCTTCTTGAATGTTTCAGGTCCCCACTCCTACCCAGTTTGAGCAAAACCAATCAAATTTCAATCTTAAGTTACGAATTTAGCTGGTGTTGGAAATTCTTCAAATACTATATCCCGGCGGCAGTTATTGAGATTAGAAGATTGGTATTCGATAAAGGTACTCTTTCTGTGAGAACTTCAACATATTCAAAGGACAAAGGACATGTTTCACTGAGTGAGAATACCCTATTGAATTTGTTCGCGAAAACTTGCGGCACAAAAATTGAACAACAACCTGGCTCATCAGATGCAAGTTGCAGTACTTACTTTCACTTGAATAAACAAAAAGATGGAGCAGATGTGTTACCTCTGCTAGCAGTATTTCACACCCAAATATTGGTTCCGAAATGATGACGATGTCTTCATTAGCAACGATGTCTCAAACTTGAAAGTTTTAGCACTAATCTTAATAACCTTCACCAAAACATAAAAGCCATGGAAATTGAAAAAAACGAGAGTTTCTAGATTTCATCAAAAACAAGAAAAATTATGGAATGTACAGAAAGCAACACACACTGACAGTGTGAGACAGTGCTCTCACAACCACTTAGCACAGAAGTAAGCCGTCGTCAGCATACTAGCATACATGATAAAATAAATGTGAAGAGGAATATCAAACATCCATATAGCAAAATGAAAATAAACGCAGGAACATTAACAACGCCATCAGAAAACTTAATATAGCCAGTACAAAAGAACAGAAATATACAACGACTACTTGCCTGCCATATACAGACATCTACTTTTGAAATCACCAACTTTATGTAAGACTCAGATATATAAGCGGGAGAGGTACACGCAGTTCCATCTTCTCCATCCCAGTCTTGACCCAATGAACAGTGCTCTCACTTAATAAATTATGTCGTATAGAAAAGTCGTCGTACTGTATACAAGGTTGCATAGACAGATTCGGGAAAACAGCAAAGTGGTTTGTAGTGCAAAACAGAAAACTGAACAATTTCCTAAATACAAATTTTCAGAAGGAATTTATAGTATTCCTTGTACGTGTGGACAAATTTAGATTGGAAAAACCATAAGACATAAAAACCATGCTTAAACAACAAATTAGTCATACAAAAACGAAAACATCACTAAATCTGTAGTTGTCGAACATTCAAAGGCAACTAATCACCGGATAATATACGAAGAGATCAAAATAAACACACACACATACACAAAAATTCAAATAATTTAATGGAAAGCAATATTTCCGCGTAACTAACCATGTGACACCGCCAAAACGAAGCCATGCTTCCTGATAACTCACATACGTGGAGGAACTCAAGCCATCAGAGGTTACTTCAGAAGAAGGCCAAACTAGACGCAGTTACAACTACGCCCGCACCCGTCTTAACGACCAGAAGGCAACTTGTTTGTAACGGGTGCGTTTTGAAAGAACACTCAGTACCTTAAATTAAATAAAAGCATGTTTAAAATTTGTGTATTTATAAAATTGCTTTTGTACGGTCGTAAAACTTGAACTTCTCGTCGGGTATAAATACCGTTTGACCTTTAACGCAATTGCGGAGATGGGACGGCAGGGGGGTCTTGTTTGTTTCGTACAGGTAAATTTCCGTTGGTTTTAAGCAGTCGAGGGTTGGCTTCGAGCCGATATAGGTACCACGGGAGAGGTGAATTTGACTTTTCCGGTATAATTAAGTGGTAATGAATCTAGCAACGGCTGTGATGAGACACGGTTGAGTTGTTGTTTAAACAAGAAAATTTAAAGCCTTTTTATGGTGACGATTACGTGTTTGAGTATTGCAGCTTGGTCTTATGTTAAATTGTGCATCAGAGTAATGTGTAAATCACAAAGTGCAAATATTTAATAGTCAATTAAATGACAGAATTAATCTGTCATCATATTAAATAGCAGCAAATTGCGTGATTAATCTGAATTAATTGCTTTGATGCCATCCATGATAATTTGTGATTTGAAGTACCTTGTGTCCAGGAATGAAACTGTAAGTTTTTTATTTTATGCAAACAATATTTTTATTGCCGTTAAGGAAGTGGTTTCGTGATTGATTTTTCCTTTCCGAGTGAGATCGGTAGACAATTTGACCGCTTTCATGTTAGTCGTAGACATTGGCCACATTGACGTGATTTGTTGACAATTTCGATGCCCCAATAGGCATGCATAGTGGTTTAATTAGTGTGTAATCACTAGCAACATTTAGGGCTATCCAGGAACAATAGAACAACCGTTACGCGTCGAAAGCTTTTTGTATGTCTCCCCAATTTGGGTATTTGGTTGTGAAACCTTTTGATGGTTAAAATTGTGCCATGTCGATTTATGTAATTAGTTTAACTTGTTAAAATACTATTTGTTGTAAGGCTCCTAGTAATTTTAGCGAGTAAGTTATAAGTTTTCTTAGAACGGTCATTGAGCTCAGGCCGAGTGATACAAAATATTGTATCGATTTACCTTTGTAATACTGTTTATGACTAGAGTATTTTGTTTGTTTTTTGTAACTTCGAATGTTAATATATTATTTGTTTTAGTAGTTGTTTAACTTCATTAAACTAGCACTCATTTAAACTGGGATAGCTCGGTGTTTCCTTATTTTACCGGGCCCATTTATAGTTTAAAGTGAGCAGAAATTGTGTATTATTTGATTTCCAGTAACCAAAAATAAGGTGGCGTCCAACTATCGTTTTTTGTTGAGCCTCGTAGAGCTGTGTATTTATTATTTGGTAATTTCCTACTATTAAGTATTTGCCAAGGTAAGTGATAACCAATATTAAGCCAAGTTATAGGAAAATCTGCCCCCTGAGTTCTTATGCTCTATTTTGAATTATAATTATGATTGCGGATTTAATAAAACTAAAAGGCAAGGTCATAGAAAACTATTTTGGAAATAAATATAGATATTGTTTTATGGTTTCTCTCATATTAGTCTTTCCTTAACATGGCATGGATGCAACCCGTGACACATGTTGCCATGTGAGGTAGCAAATAATATATTACTAACTCTGTGATATTATACATTATTTTATTTAAAATATTTAAGATTATTAGTTTGACTACTAATATGGTACCTATTGGCTCTAACGTATATGATGGGCTGCGCAGTAGCTCTAACTCTGTTAACTCTATGTCCTTTGTAGAAAACTAGTCAAGACCAATGCGATAGAAAATCCGAAGACCTCTGTACAGGTCATTATTAGCTCCAAGAAAACCTAAGAACAGTCATCAGCATCATTAACATTACTGTTAGTTGGAACTCAAAAAAGTGTAAAATATTCACTGTTGTAAAATATGCATTCACATATTATGATAAAACCAAACAGTACGTACATGTTTATCATATATCTTATCCATGTATTGCGTATTAATTGGCGAAATATATAATTTATAAACACAATTTTGTACTCAGGATTACAAAAACAGCACATTATAATTTAAGAAACTTTATAAGTAACTAACAATAGTTTTTAAAGGACTTTGTTTAACTTTAATTCGTTAATAAAATAGTTTAAATGTTGGACCAGCGCCCGCTATTTTAGATGGTTATTTTTCTCAGAAAGCAAAATTTAATAAATTAGTATGATTTATCAGAAATTAAACTATTTAGTTATTAATGATGTCGTTGTCATAGCACGACAGAGAAACGTCGCATAAAAAAGAATTTGCGATATGCAAATAAAACCGAGACATCAGCTGGTGTTTTTTACGTGCCAATAATTAAGCGCAGGTCCATGCGTTGTCAACGAAAAAATAGCTAGTTTAATATAGGCATGCGAAAGCGCACAAAATGCTGGCGTACTTTGCTTCCAATTATTCTTATACTAGATGTTGGTGTTATTCAATGTTTACTTACGAAGAACAGAATTATATAACAATGTGATTTTTTATAAATAATATCGGTAGGATGCAACTCCAACTGTATCAGTTTCATATTCTAATGTTATCCACTTCAAATTTAAAGTACTTTTTTCTTAGTTTAAGTCTTTTAAATAGAATCTCTCCTTCTAATATTTCCGGAAAATTATATTTATCCACAATCACATTATAATTAGAGTTTCATCCACACTTATGAAGCATATAAAGTACAACTTTATCCACTAGTGGAATAACGAAATTACTTTATTCCACTAGTGGAATAATGAAAAATGCAATCTTAAATCAATTACATTTTATTTAATTTTTATTAATATTAATATTTATATTAATAGACATTTCCTTATTTGTTTCATCATATTTCACTTCGTTTCCATTAATAACAAACTTGTAGTTGTCATCGGTTTCAGAACGCATAGTGCTTGTCGAAGTTTTTGACAAATCTGTAGAAATAATGCATGTCTCCTCTTGTAAGGAACGACTAGTACCAGGAGTACCTTGGATTTTCCTTGCGATATCAAGCTTATTGGATATAGAATCCTCAATATAACTTTCTGTTGTTTAATAACCATGTTGTTTAATTGTAGTGAGGGTAGCACCTTTATTAGCCAGTAAAGTTGTTGAAGTGCGCAATGGCCGCTATAAGCTTGTGCGTTTGCCAGATTCAAAAATGAAGCAACTCTTGAAGGAACTTTCGAAAAAGCGTTGATTCCAATAGGTTGTGAAGTACATTTTTGATTAGTGTATCGTAAAACGAATATGTCGTTGGATAACTTCTTCGGACGTAAGGACATGTATTTTTTTTATAGCGGCCTTCAGCATCGAATACTTCGACCGAATGGATGAAATTGCATACTTCTTCAAATTTAAGAAATACGATAGCAGAACTTCCTCACTTATTGTCATTACCTCCTGTTTTTCTTTCCATTCATTAATTTCTGAAAACACTTTTTCATAATGTTCCCTGGACTTCGCAGGCAATAATTGGAGAGTTGTTTCTTCAGCTTCCCAAAGGATTCTTTCAGGAACAAAATCGCTTTCTTGCATTTTTCACCAACTTCACAAATTTTTACAAATGGAATCGATAAACAATCAAAACTAAATATCAATCATTCGACACCTTCCAACGCTATCTAAAACACTTATTCAATAAATGTTATTGTAATATGCTCGATTTAAGTACTTATATCCTCACCATATTCTTTCGATAAAAAACATATTTTTCAAATATTTCAATACAATGCTTTTTCTTCTCTAATCAATTAAAAACATTTAAAAAAATAAATCGACTGAAAGATTGCCTTAAAAACGTAACTGACTAAGTCCATTAATTATCATCTTTATTTGCTAGCAATCTTCGGTAAAGTAGAATCATGAAATGACGCATAGCAACTAGTAGAAATTAAGTTGTAGGTCATCTTCATTCATATATCAGATATAGTAACATTGAACTGATAGATATGATAAAGATAAAGATTTATCTAAGAGCTATGATTAAATATAATAAGACATATATTTTATTAATCTCATCACTCTTAAAAACCCCGCTTTACATCAATCAATTGTTGTTTTATAGTTTCCTTTTATTTTCTAATAGTGATAAAATCGATACACGGTAACCCGCTTTTTAATGTGTCTGTATAAAGTAATACTTATTGTTGACAAACTTGTAGATTTTTATTAGATTTCCATGGAATCGGGAGATACTTAAAATGTTTCTAAAAATGTTATATGTATCTATTAAATCAACAGTAGATTTCGTAATGAAATTAGCCCTAAATATTTGTGGCTATAGATTGCTGATATTTATAACACACCAGTAATAATTCCGTATTTTCTTTAATCCAGATTGCATATTTCTCTGTACAAATTTCCGAGCAAGCTAACTTCATTAAAGGTACATGGAGCGAACAAAAAATGTTTAATTTTCGACAACTTATCGAGAAGGCAAGGGAATAGTTAGGTACGTTGCCTATGTACCAATCTAGTTGTGCATATCCGCACTATTATTAATTTATATTCTAAGACTGCAAACAATAAAATCAAAGAATTTCGATCTAAGAGTGCACAAAGAAGACGAGGTGTTCGTGATGCTGTATATTGTTCACTGCACTGTTCTTCAACATATACTCCGGCGCTATATTATCTGAAACACTACTTACCAGCATCAATTATGGGATCAACACAAATGTTGGAAGAGTCAATAATATCAGATACACCCACAGTTCTAACAGTAGATACTACTGAAGATCTTCAAATATTATTAGAGGCTACCAATACAAGCAAGAACTAAGGCTTAAGAATTAATAGCGAGAAAAACCACTTTATGGTTATCAGTAAAGACTAAGCATACTTACACTTAAATACCATAGCTATTAGTTGAATCCATTGAGTCAAATAACTGAAACGCAATGTGAGCAAAGTAGTTGCAGAGACAAGTTATCTGTTCGTATAGAACAAGGTACTTACACAGGAAACGTGTCTATTCATATGGAACAGGCAAGTAATACGTTCGTGAAAATGAGGAAACTACTTTTTGATGAAAATCTTGGAGCTAAGAGGGTGGCAAAATGTTAGATATTTCTAGTGTTATTCTATGGAGACGAAGGATGGGCTCTGAATAAGGAGCAGCGCAAAAACCAGAAGCCTATAAAATGTGGGTGTATAATATAAATACTGCGGATTAAATGGATGGAGCATATTATTATTATAGCGTGGGCAGATCTGTAGGATCTGCAGAATTCAGGCCTCTCGGCCCATTATGCATTCGCGTCGTGTGGGATCTTCTAGAAGAGACCAGTGCTCTCCAAAAAGGACGGCGGTCTATTCCATGGTTGATCCCGTAACTCCTCCAACTGTAAAAATTGGCTCTGGAGATGTCTATACCTTAACGCACCTAAGGGTGCGCAACTGTATAGATCATGAGTGGTGGTTTCATCCTCCACTCCACACATCCTACAAATATGGTTGTTTTTCAACCCCAATGTATGAAGATGTTTATTCAGAGGACAGTGTCCTGTTAACAAGCTTACTATCCGTCTTATTTTTTCTCTATCGAGCCCAACCAGCTACATAATTGTTGAATTAGTCGAGGACCCCTTTATATTGAGCCTCGGCTGCCTCATTCCAGGGGCCTGAGTCCAATAGTTGCTGAACCTTGCAGTGGCCCAGTCTCGTAACTCCGATTGAATCAGACTTCTTGGCAGACCGAAGGCTGGATCGGGGCCAGGGAACGGAGTTATTGCTCCTTTTCCCACCAATCGGTCTGCTTCTTCGTTGCCCTCCACACCTCTGTGACCGGGCACCCACATGAGTTTGACAGAGTTGTGTTCGCACCGTTCTGTCAAAATATTCCGACAGTTTAAAACTAGCCTTGTGGTGACTTTGTATGACACAAGACTACCTAGCTGTCGCTACATATGTAAATAGATTTGTTGGCGAAACCTCTCCTAAGATTCTCGCTTGCACACATCAATATGGCATACACTTATGCTTGGAGTACACTAGGATACTTTCCAAGTGGCACCGATATACGAGCCCTTGGTTTGCAGCTGTGTATGCCAGCACCAGTTCCCTCCTTAGATCCGTCTGTGTACCACTCGATACCTTTGGGACTCAGCGTAGACAGGGAGACATGTAGACAGGGAGATACCGACAATCTTCTGCTTGGGTGATGACCCGGTCCCTTACCGGCAGATCCAGGGCCCGGTTAGTCCCATTCCACACTCCATTTTTGAACAGCCTATTGGCTACTTTTTACCTTCCAGTTCCACCACGATATGCAAGGGAGTGAATCCAAGAATGGCCTCCATCGCTATCGTTGTAGTGGCTCTGATAGCTCTTGTAATTCCAAGGCAAGGCCTTTGAACTTGACATAGGCGAGCCCTAATTGAGGAGCGCTCCTGGCAGCTCCACCACACCAGTGCCGCGTATGTTATAAGGGGTTTTACCATGGTGGTGTATGTCCAAAGAGTAATCTTCGGACTTATTCCCAATTTTGGACCGATGATACGTTTGCACATTCATAAGGAGGCGCACGCTTTCCTCGTGGTCCTTCCATTACAGCTTAGAGTCCAGGGTTACCCCGAGATACCTTACTTTGCGGAAAAGACGCTTATTTTTCTCCTTTTAGTGAACAGCACTAGTTCTGTCTTGTCAGGTTTGACAGAGAGCTGTTACACCAACTATGTTGAGAGCCCGTTGCATGAGCCCTGTGACAGTTGTTTCAAATTGGCCTCTTATCATAATAGCCAAATCATCTGCGTATACTTGTACATTGAAACCTGCCTCGTTCAATTCAGCCAGTAGCTCGTCAAGCAGAAGATTCCACAGTAGTGGGGATTAGTTCCCCTCCCTGCGGACATCCTCGGCCCTGATCGTTTCGTTACGAAGCGTTATCTCTTTGTCGCGGGTGCTCAACATGGGCGGTACTCATCTGATAATGGTACCGTCCACATTGCAGTTCGCAACTGCTTTAGAGACTCGAAGGTGGGGTTATTATACACTCCTTCGATGTCCAAAAAGGCTACCATGGCAAGTTCTTTCTGCTCAAGCGCCTTCTCAGCTCTAACAATAAGCTGATGAAGAGCCGCTTCTGCAGATTTCCCAGCCTGGTATGCATGCTGATTGGGGTGGATTGGTGATAGCGCTAATGCTCCATCCTTTATGTACTTTTCTACCAACCTTTTCAGTATCATCAAATGAAAGGATGTGAGACTTATTGGTCTAAAAGTCTTAGTCTGGCCGTATATGATACGACTTGTCTTTGGTATGAAGACCACTTTGGCCTCTCTCCAAGATATTGGTATATATCCTAGTGCTAGGCAAGATCTTAATAGATGATGCAGCAGTACCGCCGCGGCCTTTTGTATTAGGGATAGATATCGTCAAGTCCCGGCGATTTGGATGGATCAAATGTAGATATGGATCATCTTAATTGGAGCATATTATTAAACTCGAAGTGCCAGGAAGAGAATATTATCGACGTGCTATTTACCTTCAAAAAAACTAAACTAGAGTATTCGGGATATATCGTGCACTACTACGAATCAACTCCTTCCAATCATCATAGAAGGTTAAATTGCCGGTGAACGTAGTAGGGATAGAAGAATATAATAGCCTAAGAACTTACGTGGATGGATAGTAATAAGTAGTAGCGATCTGTACCGCGCTGGAATTTTCACAGCGTAGATGGCACATAAGGAAGAAGGTATTATTGATTTATAGACTATCGCAGCGATTTTGACAATGTGGAATAGGGCAATGGCTGTATTATCATAAATCGATGTATAGAGATATTTGCTTTGCACCATATATGTCAACTATAAAGAGACAACTTTGCCTTGATGAAAATCAAATTAAATCCAACAAACGGAAAGTTCACAAAGTCATCAGCGAGGGCTCTACTATGTCCTCAATCACCTTTAATGTTTATATTAGAAAATTAATATGTATTCTGGAATAATAAATTCGATATAGCAACGTTTATTAGAATAATGGATCTAACACAAGATCCTGGGGTACACCTGAAATAATACAAATTTCGTATATGTAGAATTATCAAAAATGATTCAAACCACGCTGTTTTAAGTCAAGTATTAATCCTGCCAAATGGGATATAGCAAAGAATAACGTAACTAAACATTTATGTAGTTTATACAACTTCTAGATTGTAAAAAATGTCAATATTATTTCTTTAGACATATGGGAGTTATAATAAACTAGATAATATTTGCCAATGTTATAAACACAAATGGGTTACCTACTGTCGAGTTCATATGGCGATTATTGCAATTTTATTGATTTATTACCCACATTGTTAGTTTTATATAAATAATTTTATGATTGCATATATTTCAAATAGCTCAAAGTAAGTTTCCGCGGCATTTTAGGTTGCTCTGTCATTAGTTGGCATGACGACAGCCATAATAATTCTTAGTATAGCCATATGCCTAATAGCCTGTCTCTTGTTCAATGCACGTGATTGGCATGTTTCCCCTATCTTATCCTAAAGAACTAGTTAAATGATTAATTATGAGAATGTATGTACACATATCGAGTGTCAATGAGATCACTTTCATACCATAACTTCTTTATTTTTTTAACGCATGGAGATGAAACTTGGCATGTATTGTCATCACTTCCGGCTGCACCAGAAATGAACTTAAATTTTCATTTTTAAATGGAGTAGTCTGTATATTGTCGCATTTCTGAAAGTTAACAGTGTCTCTGTATATGATTGTACTAATTTTATGACTGTTTACGCCATTTAAAAATTGTACAGCCAACGTGCCTCTTCAATAGGTGCTCCAATCTTGAACTTAGACAGTTCAAACATTACAATGCATTATTGATCCTACTTGAAAATTTTCAGTAATTTCGTCAACGTTGAACCTTCTGTGACACAAATTAACAAATTTTTATTGAACAATTTTTTTATGCGAAGAATATACAGCTATTTTTTTAAATTTGCAATACAATCGTGAAAATGTAGTGAAATAAAAATTTCACACTCTTAAGGATTGTCCAGATAGTACAAATTAATCATTCACTTTAAATGAATAATAATTCGTGACGATAGTTAAAAGTCAAAATAGATGTGAGCTTGATACTTCTGGAGAGGTATTAATCATTTCAATGTTATAATATTTTAGCAACAGTTAATAGAAGAACAACTATCCCAGATAGCATTTATTATTCCACGAATGTACATTTTGCATTCCCAATGTTCTAATTGCATTATGTACTTGCCATGAATATTTCTCCAACATTCTCATATGAATAATATTTTCATATACATTATGAATATACATACGATATGAATCGAACATACACAAAAGTATATATTGTTAAATATTTTTTTATTTTATTTATTTGTGTGGTGTGACAAATAGTGAATGAGAAATTTTACTTGCCCGGCGCCAAATTGTTTAAAACAATTAAAGAAGTACCACACCTACACGAAAATATATAACTTTTTTTTTTGTTCGTATAGACTCTTTCAGGTTCATAGATCTGAAATAAATAAAACATTCACCCTGTCCAGCACAACTTCAATGAAACACCTACGTTGGTTATGAATCAAACTTTTAATTTCATTAAATTACTGGTATGGTTTTCCTGTGGATTAAATATTTATGGGACAATAAAAAGTATTAAAACTAATAGGCCTTTTATTTTATGTTGATTAACTTACGTTGCTCTAGTTTTGGGATTTCTGATTTTAGCCAACCTGGTGTTTAAAAGTGGAATTTGTATCGACCGGTCTATCGCGTTTTCGTGCGCCTCTTGTTCAGCTGACAGACAAATATTTGTACACTTCTTCTTCCTCCTACAATTTGATTAGTTTGGTGTACTCGTCGTATCACTTTGTTTTATATCTTAGGAACTTTTATTTATTTATTACGGTAAGTTAAAACTATTTCCCGCACTATAAAATTAAAATTTACAATTTGAATGTTCTTAATAATTGTATAAAAATAAAACTTTATAAATTTGTAAGAAAGCGTTTGTATGAAATAATTTACTCGAAGTTGGTTCCACTTGGAACTTAAAGTTTTACTATTTTTCTCACTTATGATGGAATAAACTGATTCCTTTTGGATAATTACTCATACACGGAGTTTCAATCAAAATTTAACTGGTAAACAAACTCTAGTTTTTTACTTTGAAATTGTGAGGTTATAAAATTTTGGTAAACAGAAACGTGTTGCCACCTCTAATATTCAAACAAGACTGATTTTAAAATATGCCCTTTTTATTGGCTCATTTTGACATTTCTTTGGATTTCATGTCACTCGATTTTATTGAAATAAATTTTGAAATTTTTTTTTCTTTTATCTGTTTTATTTATGAATTTAGCAATGATTTTCTTTTAGTATAATGATATAGAGATGATTGGCTTTCTTTTGGTATACCATAACCAACTCTTTCTTGTAAATTAAAAATTTCCTTGTTTCAACAATTTTTAACAATTTCTCGCTTATTTCTAATAAAAACCTAATAAAACACATACCAGTGTATAACTTATAAACTAAAGAACAATTTGCTATCAATTTTTATAGCCATAAAACATGTTACACAAAATTTATAAATATTATGTCGTTTCAGGAGTGCCTAAGCATCATTTGCTGGAACTGTTGCTAATTTGCAAAATATCCTAAAACCAACTGACAGAAAACTATCAATGGACATTTGTCCTTAAATACAACAAGAAAAACTTCAAAGAACATCTTTATTTTGGAACAAATTAACATATTTGTCAAAATTTTACATCTCCCTTGACCTAATTTTGCATTTCCTATTGTTACCAATGCCTGTATTTTGAGGCTATAACATTTTATCTGCTCATCAGGTCTCTTTCACTTTTGTAAAATTTTATTCATGGACGATGCACTAAATTGTTAGAATTGGGTAGATTCTCAGTTCTCGGGACTGTTTACGCTACTCAAAATATGAAATTACTTTATAACAAAATTTTCATAGTGTTCATGTTAGCTATCTTGTTTATAGCTTTCCTAAGACTAAATTTAACATATTTGTGTACAACAAAGTTAATGGATTCAAATACTAACAATAAATTTGTTCCTTTTTAGGTTTTACATTGATACCTGTTGTGACCCTGTATTTTGGATCTGTATCATTAAATTTGCTCTCAAGGTGAGTCTTTTACACTTTTATAAAGTTTCATTTATAGACGATGCACTATAATGTTGGAAATGATTAGATTCTCAGTTCTCGGGACTGTTTACGCTACTCAAATTATGAATGTAGCTTGTAGCATTTTTCTCAGTGTTCATGTTAGCTATCTTATTTATAGCCTTTCTTATGACTAAATTTAACATAATTATTTATAACAGAGTTTATAACTTATTAATAACAATAAATATTTCGCTTTTTAGGTTTTTCCATTGGTTTTGGTACCTGTTATGCACCTGTGATTTGGATCTAGCTACCATGCTATACATAAAGGTTCATCCAAAACTTAATTTTGTATCAACGATGCTTTTTAACTTAACAATAACAAATTAACATTTATTTACCACACGGTAGGTACTTATATCTAACGATTAATAAAATTAATCAAAGTTATATCATATCCAATATAAATTTTATTTAATAAAGTATTTCCATTGACATTATGCCTTCACAGAGCTCAATATTCACCATTTCAGCTCTATAGTTTGTCTCAAAGTTATATATAATCATTTCTAGTTACTTTTACTATTCTATTTTTAAATTCTTACATAATTTTATACTTCAGTACTCAGTTCAATAAACGTGTAAGGTTTTGGTCATCGCAATATATATGTTCATAGTCGCATGTACTATGTATACATGTTAGGGAATGTTCTTCGAATATGTATTCACGTACATCGTATGAACGTCCGTCAATGATTTTATCTGTATAGTACAGGTAACTTTTTGTAGAAATACTTGGACCATAAAAGTTCCGTATTTTTGATACGAACGCTGATTGGTTCGATTTTTCAACTAATAACAATAAAACTGCATAACAACTGATGAGACAGTACCTATCGCTAGTTTTATAAAGTACCTACCTCAACTTCATAATAAACATAAATAAATATTTCTCTATCTAGATTTGGTTTAAGTACATTTATAATCACTCCCTGTCCTGTAGTGAATAACATCCGTTTTATAAATTTTAAATCGTTCGCAAAATTGTAGATGTGAATATTATATTTTGAATTCAAACAAGACCTGTAATCGCGCGCCACGGTCCCTAAGTTAGTGCGCATGTTCAATATGCTCATTCCGCTGCTGTCAAATGTTGATTTCAATTTGTGTTTTGTTTGCCAATGATTATTACCTGTGTTATTACTACTTATTAATTAATCCGAGTGTACTTTAATTAAATTGCAGTATGTATTTTACAATTATACAACTACCACATAGTTTAAGGGATGGTCCTCTTTATTGTCATTTGTAGATATTTAAAATTTATGTATAAATATTAAGTTTAATGTACCTATCCCTTTGAATATTGTAATACTAATAAAGAATACCATATAAATTATAATAATGACGTTTGTAGGCATTGATTTTTGGGGAAAAAACGGAGGTGGTCTAATTCGAAGTGGCTCATTCAACGAAAACGGAGTTTGGTGGCCACCATTTAGACGGAAACAATTTGATAAATAATTGAAAAACAAGATAAATCTCAGATGAAACGTGGACGCTTTACGGGGTGTTTATATCTTATTTTCAAGAAGGTAGGTTCGATCTATTTCAATATTAAGGAGCTTTAATTTATTTACCTAAATCGCAACCATTGGTTTTGATTGCAACATATAAGTTGTCATATTTGTACTAATTTACTTTATACCTATTTTAAAGGATTATAAGCTCCAGTTAAATTGAAAAAAGCAGAACTCACATCTGAATTACAGAGTGAACAAAAACTAATCAAAGGACTATATATGTACAAGAAGCATATTATTCTTCCCAAAAGATTATTATCATAGATGAAGATAGTGACACCGAAGAACATATTGGAAGCCGTCGACTTCTCAAAGTGACAGAAATTTTGCTCTTCTAATAAGGCAGGTAAGGTAAGTATTTAAAATCACAAGTACAAATATTTCCGAATTACAAAAAAATACTTATGTATTGTAAATTAATGATAATAATATCAGTTTGTTTAATTTATTTTTGATTATTTTTATTTTTTCTGTAAGCTCCTTATAAGACGTTATATTTCTCAACTTTATCGTGGCCAGTTTTTAAAGTGAAATAGGTATTAAAATATAATCGTTGTTTCTTTTATAGTTGGAAACTAGCACGTCCAAAAATTGGAAAAGGCAAAAAAAATATTCAGCCAATAAAAGCAATCACAGACGATGTGTTGAGAATGCCAAGTGGAGTTTCGCAATTACAAGTATCAGTACCGGCAACATAAGAAACTGGTTTTGAAAATGTAAGCCCTCCAATTTTTACTATTTTTTATTTACTGGCAAAACGTTGGTTATGGTAAAATATGACAGTTCACATGTTGCAAAGAACATTTTTTTGTTAACAAAATATCAGTTTAATTTCTTGACACAATTGTTTTTTATTATTGCAATTCATTTTTGTATAGTAGACGCATTTGTTACAGTGGCTCGACGGGTGAAAATATAATAAAGACGGAAGATGTTATTCCTGCCAGTTACCTGTCTTGTGTCTCACTTGAGTCACTATAACGATTGCTTCTACTATAACAAAAAATAAAAACATAAAGTAACACACGCTGTTTTATTTATACCTCGTCCTATTTTATAATTTAAGATGTATGGTTGTTACAACAATTAGTAGTTAATAGAATAAAAACATGTTTTGCTCTGGATAATTTAAAACACGATTTGAATTAGATAAAACTTTAAGGTAACGTAATATGATCATCAGATTTCTTTTCATAAATAACGCGTTAAATATGATTTTTAAAGCTGAAATTTTCAGAGTGATAAATGTTTGATGCATTTTAAAATGATTTTGAACGGACCTTATATAAACGTAAAAGTAATTTTTTTTACATATGATATTCCTGGACCTTTGTAAAGTACTGTTATAACAAATGCAGTTTTATTGGTAAGTTTATTTAGCATTTGTGTGCACCATTCAGCAACATTTGATCAATAAAATATGTTTGACTTTAGTTGAAAACTAATGATAAAAACAAATGTTCTGTGCATACATTCCACATTTACTTACATAATGTTCTTCACAAGGAATGTGTAATGTGGAAAATTAGATGCTGGATTTATTATATGCATGTACTCATATCACGTATTCTCTTCAGAGTTTAATTATTATAATACTTTATTATTTATTGTAATCATAGGATGAGTCGCTGCTTCATGCTGAACATACTCAGAATGAAGCAGCGACTCATCTATTATTACAATAAGTAATAAATTATTGTAGTAATTAAACTCTCAAAAAAATACATGGCACTGATACAAAATGCTCATTCCTACAATATGCAGGCATCGTGGATTCGTGATCCACGTGTACATACCAGGTACCTACGGTTTAATTCCTACGAAGGTAGTACGCATATACCGTGAATGTTTAGTGTACATTATGAATGTAGCATGGACCTTCCTCCTATATATCTCATGTATCTATCAATATTTCTATATACGTTTTTGGTTCAATCAGGCACCGTTTTGGTTCATGGGTATGTTGTGGGAATCTTATTCGTATGTCGAGAGGCGGTCATCTGAGCGTCTCTCTGACATTCAGATTATATACATGACATGCAAAATGGATATTCATTCTTAGTTCCTCGGTACATAAAGTATGTTCCCAGCACATGTTCTCAATGCAAAAATGCTATATGGGACATAATTTCCAAATAATGAGTTGTCTCCTTTTTTGTGAAGTGAGGAAACTTTACTGACTTTAAAACAGATGCAAATGTTCCTTGTGAAAGTGATACATTTATTAGAAAAAATGAACTGAGAGGTGTGCTGTTAAGCGATTTTTCTGTGGAAACAATATTGCTGAACGTGTGGATTTCTGCTATTGTAACAATTAAAAGTCAATGGCATTATCCGTTATTCTCAAAAGGATGCAGGCTATGAGATCGACAGTATATATTGACTGTGTTCTAAAAGAACTTTATCATGAAACTATTTTATTAATAGATATAATGAGAATATAAAAATAGATGTAAATTTTCAGTTTCCAGGAAAATGGCTTATATCATAAGATGCCGCCCAGTGTAGATCATTCCTGCCATCATGATAACTACACGCGTAATAGCCGTACTTATGTTTTTATCCATCGATCAATGACGCATTGCAATTTTAAGCATCGGTACTTGGAAAACATTTTGCATCGAAGTTTACACAAAACATTGGACATCTTAACTGTGATTATAGAAGGATTTACTGTATGTTACTAATTTACTACTGATTTATTTCTGTCGAGGTACTAGAACAATTCAAATAAACGCTAATATCTGAGCTGTCAGTTGATTATTGAATTTATCTGATTAAAATAAATCCCTGGGTTTAGGATGTAATTTTTATCCCATATACTAATGAAAAAAAAATGAATGAAATTACAATAAGCATACAGGTAAAAGTAGCATTACTTTTACCAGTATGTTTTTAGAAGAATCATACAATACGGGACCTTAAAACAAACAAAATATTGATATCAAATTTTGCAATTTTTTGTTAAGAAAGTAATTAGGGCATTTATTCTATCTTCGCAGAGGCACGTTTGCAGTATACACTTGAGAGACAAGTGCATCATGAATGTACCAAGGTTTCTGATAACTGTCCTAAAGATCATCCAGGAAAGGAATGAAAGGCTATACGTCAGTACCGAAAAACGTGGAAATGCTTTAGTTAGACAGGTGACAGAATATGATCTCGCTGAACTAGCTTGGATAGCGAGTAAGTACCTTTAAAGTCATGTATATTTCTGGACACTGATGGAAAACCAGGACTTCCCAAGGAAGGGGAGAAAATAATATGATGAATAGCCAAACCTACTATTTATCCTACTCTCTAACACTAGGCCAGCGTTGGTTTAGCGTCCATCCGTGGCCTGTGTCGGTCCAAAGCACCATCTATATCTTTGACCTTAAATGCTCCCCTTGACCCGTCCCACCAGCACACACCATTTGCCTTTTTGTGAATCGGCTGTCAACTACCCAAATTCCAACCCTACCGGACAAATCGACATTAGCCACCGCGACGGATGATACTCCTCGGAATAGATAACTGGCAAAGCAAGAAGAATCAAGATCATAAGAGGGAAGCACCAGACAGTAGGATCCAACAAGCCACGAACGAGGTAGATCTACTAAAATGTCTACAACTAGTGGGGGAATATTGGTGACAGGGCAGGTCTAGCCCTTACGAGGCTAATCCAGATCTTCAATGATATGATATGAGTAACGAAGAATTATATCCCCTACCTTCTAAGGCTATTATCAAAGCCAAGAACGTTGACGGGGAAAGCTGCCGGATCTTATGCTACGATATCCTTCTGATTGTATCGTCAGCTACTAAATCATCCACTATTTTCGTCTTGCTCACACGCCAGCTCCCCGCGCTCCATATACTTTGTTATTTCAAGGATTTAATTAGATTTAAACATGTGTACTGGAAGAAAGTTAAATACATGCACAATTAAACAACTGTAAAAGAATTGAAATAAATATTAATATTTCGTGGAATTCTTCATTACATAACTAGTCTAACATTGCTAAAGTTTCCTTTCGCTATGAGAAATAATATAAACAATTATAAGTAGCCTTAATTCCAATGTTTTCAGAGGTTTTGTACGTCTCTGCATTGTAACCATCGTAAAATGTATTACCGAAATAAGTTGAGTATTTTAAAATCTCACCATAGTATAACCGAGCTTCTATAACAATTCCCATACTGAGCATATTTTTCTCGCAAACACCCCACTTTGATTGTTGCTCATATTAAAGGAGAATGTCATCAGAAAACCAGATTTTGGCTCAGATGTTCTTTTGTCACTTTGTTCGCTCACACATAAACTACGGCCATAGTGATCTAAAGCGTATATGTGGCAGATGCATATTGTGTTCCTTAAGTTTCTCCCTCTGTATCTTAGCTAGGACTGTAATCATATTGGTGGAGATTGGTACATCTGTGTGCAAATTTCTGATAACATAATAGAAGTCGTACTTTCACGACCCTTGACTTGATTTGATATAATCTTTTAGTGTTAGTATTTTTTTTTCAGTAAAGAATTTTTAAGTTGAAAACTAAGAGAACTTATTTGAGCAGCAATACCTAGTGTCTTTCTACCTCGGTCCCTGTCACAGAGGTATGAGGAAATATGGAAAAAACTAGCGTGTAAGCAAACTCGCTCTTGGTGCGTATCGTAATATTTCTGTCACGCCAAATATTACTCAACAGGCAAGTTGATGATCTCGTTTCCTATATTCTTAATCGATGTTTGAATTCTTATTCAATTGCTTTAACTACAAATCTAAAGTGAGAAATCTTAGCTCTTACTATAGCTGTCTTCAGTACAGTCACTGAAAAGTTAGGTCACAGAAAATGGCTGTGTCTGATGCTTTTGTAAAATTACATTCATTCGTCGGATTCAGTATTGTCGATGTTCACTGCACCAAGACCGTTCTCCATACAGTTGACGAGAAAGATCACATGTCTTGACATTTCCATCGCTAATAGTGCAATTCACAATTTGCCATATTTCACATCATTATATGTCATAATAGTAATATTTCTTTGCATTCTAGATAAACCTTCTTAAATTAGGTATTGTTTTCTTATTCCGCGTCTTTTAATAGAGTCTGAATCTAGGTCAGAAGATTCTTCAAGACATATGATGCTGAACTGACAATTATCGACACGTGTTATTAATGTCATTAAGTTATAGTGGTCTAACTGTTTCCGACGCCTGATTTTCTCCATTATAACAATATGTCTATCTCCATATTTTTTGGCACAGCTTGATACGTAGAGTTATATAGAGAATATAGGTTAACTATAACGTGTAAATTAAAGTAAATAGTACAAAGCTTCTTTGATAGGTATAAAAATAAACACGATTATAAACACTACTTGTGAAAACATAAGAGTATTTGCTAATACAAAAGATCTACGATCATGTCTTGCTTTAAAATGTTAATTTAAAAATGTTTCGTGAGGGTCGCCTGACGTTACTTACTGTAGTTACATATATTGGATCAATCTACAAACAAATTCTTTTGTATCAATCGTCGAGTGACTAAGTGCCAGTGCGATCAAATATCTGTATTTTATTTTCCCGTGGCGCCGGTTTCTCGAAAAGGTTTACTAGAAGGTTTAAAAAACTATTTTCATTACATAAAATGAAAACAAGTATTTAATTTGTATTAACTTAACTCAGAACCAAATGATATGTTATCAGAGTTCATAATTAAGAAATAGTAATGGAACAGAGTAGTAAATCCCTAAAATATATAATTATAGATTACACATTTTACTATTCTTTTAAATGAATGTTGTAGGATTATATTAATTAGTTGTATTTAGATCTAATGAAGTAAATACCTCTTATATGTTTCTGAGTATTTTTCCCAATGTTCACCAATGTGTGCATCATAATCCTGGATGAAACTTAGAGAGCGTACTGTCTTCATTTTCTAGGCAACACTTCAACACGAAACTAAGAAAATTAACCTTTAATTATCATCTGTTGTAAATAAACTGACGATGATCACACATTATTGGAGCGTTTATTATTTGCCGTTTATTAATAATAAACTGTGGAAACTGATATCGACTAATTAATAAATCAATCAATCACGTAATTACTAATTTCAAAATCTTATCATTAAACCTATATAACTCATACTTGTGTTGCGGAATGCCTATGGTTAAGGATATTGTTTGCATTTATAGAAATAGCTCATCGCAAAAATCTTTGTTAAGGCAGAAACATATCATTTTTATGTCACGTGAAGTCTCATCACAAAGTGTAAGCCTACCTATATGTTAAATAAATATCCTTCTAACAAAGATTTGTTTTTTCAAGAGAGAAATATTTTAAATAGAGAATGAAAGTAAAAAGAATTATTTTTAAAGCATTTATAATTTTTTATATTCATTTATTTTTTTAAGTCTGTCATTAACGTATTTTCTACACAAATGTAATGATACAGTAGTTTCCATAAACACCAATCAATTTCAATACTGCACTTACAAGTTATACCCCATGTTATAGACATGATTAATGTTACATTTATTAATTTATTGAATAGACTTGGTTGCTTCTTAATAAATGACTTTTTATTAAAACAGCATATAATTCCTTACTCGACATGAGACTTCACATATACTTATATATATTTTTTATTCAACTTCAGTTGCTTAGTTGCTACTAACATTATATAAAACATTCACTTATAATTAGCACTCTAAGTTTTTTCATTATCAAACTTCAACACTTTCGTTTGGTAATTTAAAGAAAGGTTCGGAAATGTTCTTCCTTCACTGGAGTCCCATTTGATAACAGAATTCTCAAACGTACCCTTGGCAATGGCTTTGTCATAATATCTGCAAGCTGTGCTTCTGTAGGTATTTGCTGGGCCTAGTCCTGTGATGTAATCCTGGGTTCTGTGCCAGTTTTACTGCTGCAGAGTTATCTACTTGAAGCACTTGAACTTCCTTATTATTCCTTCAAATAGATGATCTCCTTACTGCTTTCATTTGCAGCCACGATCTCTGCCTCAGTTGTTGATGTGGCTACCATTGTTTGTCTTTGGCTTATCCACGAAATCACTGCGCCTGCATAGATGACTACTGCTTCTGTTGTCGATCTCCCAGTCTTTGTGTAGCCTCCAAAGTCTGCATCATTGTAGAATTCAAGAATTCCTTTATTTACATTACACTTGTATACTATTCGTTGGTCAATAGTGCATGCAATGTAACGAAATACTCGCTTAATTTGTGTGACATCTTCTGAAGATGGATTCTCAAGTGATCTTGACAAAAATCCTACGCTGTAGGCTAGGTCTGGTCTTGTGCAAAGCATCAAATACATCAATGCTCCAACTGCTTATCTATATGGAAAGTTGTGTTCCTGGGAATCATCATAATTTGCTGGTCTTGAGACAATTTTAAATTCAGGAATTAAATTAAAGAAATTCTTAATGGTCTTGAGCATAAGTTGCTGCAATCAACCTATCATCCACATACAGAACTAATATGAGCTTTGTACCATTCCTTAGTCGAACAAGCAAGGATCTGCTTTACTGGCTTTAAAATCCTTTTTCACCAGGAAACCTCCAAATATTTTATTCCAGCACCTTGGCGCCTGTTTTAACTCATACAAACTTCCGTTTAGCTTACAAACATTACCTGTGCCATCGTTGTGTCCTTCAGGTTGTCTCGTGTAAATCACTTTTTCGAGTTCACCATAAAGAAAGGCTGCACATCGAATTGAACCAGATGCATCTGTTCACTATCAGCAATACCCAACGTCGAGCGAACTGTCCCCATTCTCGCAATGGACTGACTGAAATCAACTCCTTGACTGAACCCTTTGACAACTAGCCTTGCTTTGCATTTGTCAATACTACCATCTGGATTCGCCTTCAAGCGGAAAACGTTTACAGGGGGTTGCCTTGGCACTTCTGGCAGTGCCGCCTTCTCCCAACTCTGATTTTCATATAGAGAATTCATTTCTCTGTCCAGAGTTTTCTTCCATTCAATACTGTTCAAAGCATCCTCAAAGGTTTCAGGAGCTTTTGTCTCATTGACAAACACTTTTGCTGCTGTGACATAGTCGTTAAACTGGCAGGGCTTTCTCAGGGTAGAACGACCTCAGCTGTCCTCCTACTGGAGGTTTAAGATTCTCTTCTTCTGACTCTGAGACACTCATTACATTACATTTATTAATTATGTCGAGAAGAAATTATCTGCTGTTTTAATAAATAGTTGTTTATTAAAGAGCAACCAAGTCTATTCAGTAAATTAATAAAAGTAATATTTAAAAATTACTGGTAACTGTATGTTACGTGTTATTATAATTAAATGCAGGAAACGTTCTCTGATGAATTTTGAAAGTGAAATGAAATTGTATATATTCATGTTGCAGAGGACATAAGAAAGTCTTAGACAAAGTTTTCAAGAAGTATAACAGAAACCACCTTGTAAATAATGTTTTGAAAACTGCAACTGCAAGTCAACTTTGAAAATAACTTTTTAGGAACTGCAACGAAATTTGATTTGCATAAGTAATGGCAATAATCGGCAGACCGGTACAAGTACGAAATTAATTTACAAAAGAACGACACGGACGTCTACATTACAGCGCTAGAACCTTCCAAATCTAACCAAAAATTTACAAATATATCCTTCGAGGAATCTGCATCCTTTTATGTGCGGTGGCGATCGTACCTTCTCGAGGCGTGCTCCACTTGCCATGTGTGATGTACATTGGTTTTAGTGGCTTTATTCATAATTAACCTAAGTAGAGCAGTTTCACTGTATATTTATAATCAATAAAAACAAGTATTAATTGAAATCAAATCTTTCATTGATTATTAATTTTAAGATGGCGATCTTCGAGCGATTCTGTTTTGAATCGGCAACTGAATTTAAAAGATCCATGCGGTCCTTTCACGTCTGTTTTCAGGACACCGATTTTTCACAGGGTCTAGGTTTATTAAGTTTGAGTGTCTACAGTGTTAATTTTAGGATGGCAATCACAGAAATAAAGTGAAAAAATGGTCTACAAGATACAGTGGGAAGCAAACAGGGGCAATTCAATCTAATTAAAATATTTCCTTTATCGACTTTAATGTCTTTGTGAGTTTTAAAGAATCAACCCTAAGAGTGGAGAATACCTCCCACCGTTGCAGAGGGCAGTTCTGTCGCCCTTTGTTATATAAATACGTAAGTTCTTCCATATTGTCACGCGACACAATGCGACGTGTGATTTTAGTATTATATCGTATCTACTTTAATGTATTTATGTAACTATAAAAAATGTAATTGTACTAGTTGTTTATATGTCATTGATCTAACAATAATCATAATTGGTATATAAACATCATTGAACTAATAATCACAGTTAGTACTTAGACATAATTTTAGTACTTTAAGTACATTGAACCAGTATATTTTGTAATTTGGTATATATTAAATGCGCTGAAATTTGTCGGTTTAAATATTTTAGCGTTAAGCAATCACCTTCCAAAAAACATTGCCATTAATTAAATCCCATGAAGAATATCTTCATGGGTTAAAGAAATCGGCAGCTACTGGAAGCTGCTGGAACCTCCCCACCGTTGGATTTTTGAAGCCGAAAAGAGCATTAAATTGTGTGCTATAACTGCACTAAGCGTAATCCTTGACTTGAAATTTGGCACAAGTATATATTATAACGACATCTGGAAGTATATTATATTTTGAAATAATTCCGTGGAAGGGTTGGGGGTTAAATAGGGGTAAATAGGGGAAAATAAGTAAAGCAAGCTGGTAAGAGTACAGAAACTTGGGATTTGGTGTATATACTAGAAGCGAAGGACTCAGGTTTTTTTAATAATATTTTTCATCCCGGTTCCAGTCCATTAAAGGGATTAATAAAATAAAATTCAGATACTCACTTGAAAGTTAGTACACATATGTATAGTAATAACATCCGATTGAGATGGTTCCGTTGAAGGGGTGGGAGGTGGTAGGTTGTGAATAGCACAAAATAAGTAGACCAAGCTCTAGAAGTTTCATTTTTAACGTATATGGTAGAAACCAATTCCTCAAATTTTTCTATGAGATCTGCCCAAAATATTATTAGAATTCTATGACCAATAATTTCCACATACTGTAGTGAAAATATAGTCAAGATGTTTCCTTTAAAGTGACTTGGACGAGAAATCTAAATGTGGAAGTAGTATTCCTTACAGCGGTCTCTGATGTTTTTATTCGTATTTCTAGATTGGTACCTGTGTAACATTTATGAACTCTTTCGGAAATCCAACCTATAATTAGCGGGCTAGTTTTAATATACCAGCACTGGTAAATCCGGTGGTAAAGTGGTGGTAAATCCTGAATGCAATAGTTGTTAAATAGGACGTGACGAAAAGCGATCCCTTGCTTCACATTTGCCTTGTTTTTGTCGCGGACACCAAATCGAAAGGCTGCAAATGTGATATATCGTTGAAATCGGAATGTTAACTGCTTTTTCATGGTTTGATTACAAATTGTAAGTAATTATAAAATAAACAACTTGTTATGTCAAAACGGCACGAAACGTAACCTTCAATCAAAACCTTTTCAGATCTTCTGGAGCACCAAAGAAACCCTGATGCAAAGTTTCATCCAAATCTGTTCAGTAGTTTCTCTGCTATCGTGCACACATACACGCACACACACACATACATTTTTTTAAAACCACTTTTTTGGGTTCCTGGGACCTCAAATTATACAGATTTGATGTTTTCTCAATTTTAGAGTTTGCACTAATTTTAGTAACCTCCAGAATTTTTTTTTTTTTTTGGGAGGTTAAAACGTACTGGGGTGCTTAAAGCTACATCTAAACATTAAGATTTTCACTTCTCCCTTTTCTTTAAAAATATCCGAAGTCAGAATTAATTTAGTCGTAATTCCAACACATCTTGTAGAAAATAAAAGTTTCTATAAGAAAGGTCGCTTAATATTTAGTTGAAGAAATAAATGGTTTTTTACCAATATCAGTATTTCTGTAGAGACGTAGGAATCCTAAAATTCGATTAAGAAAATTGTAACGAAAACATTTCAAGAAACTATTTTGCCGAAAATTGTATTCTCTACAATATAAGTGGAATGATTTTATTCACAAGAAGATCTGTACAAGCATTGGCACAAAATTTCACTTTCGATTTGGCACCTTTTATTTACTATTACTTTTAATTTTTGGTGGCTACCATGTAATGTTATTTTTTCTCTAAGTATATCAGGTTTTGTTCTTCGGGTAGTTGACGCTACAAACGAGCGACTTCAGTTTGAACAATGAGAGGCAGCAGTAGGCCGCATAAAGCAATAACTTGAAAAATGGTAGATGGGATGTTACCGAAACGTTATTTAGACAACGTCAAACCTTCCAGAAGCCTGCTGAATACGCAGGCTTCTGGGAGGAAATCCAGCAAAAGCTTCATATTACATCTTCGAAAACCTGAAACCAACAAAATAAAGAGTTGGTCTACAGACCCTCTGTGATGTCAAAAGTAAGTTTAAAAAAATCTCGCTACTCCAATACAACTCCCTTTTCAAGAAAAATTTTCGTTTGCATCTACTAATTACCTATATTAAAGGTATCCACGCTACAATTAAATCCAATACTTAGTAACATCCCATTTTTGTTGGAAAACTGTCTTATGTACACGTAACTCTATGAATGAATGTTACGATAGGATTCTTTAAGCTGATCAAAATAACGCAAGTAAGTACATTAACAATGCTACAAACACGAGAGCCAATGGAATAAAGAAGTTAACATTCAAATATTGCCCGAAGTGTAGTTTGTTGACTTTTAATTTGAGTTTACTAGCTAATCATAAGAATAAATAAATCTCTAAATAGAACTTATGGTTTTACTCTTGGATATGTTCATATAAAATTAACCTATTGCTCGCTTGAAGTACATACTGTGTTACATATTTTTCTCTACTTTTAAATATAGAACAATAACCACGTTTTGAATGACGGGTCCAGCTGCAGCACGAACTTAGGTCGCAGTTGTTCCTGTTGGCAAAGAAATCATTTCGATTGTTATCGACAATGTCACGGACAACAAGAAAAACGAGAAGTCGTTATTGTAAAGGGTCCACATTTCATTCTAATGCAAATTTCCAACGAGTGTTTGGATTCATTTCTGTCGAGACGAACCAGGTGTGGTATAAACCTCAACACGTGCCTCATGTACTTCGAGATGAGCAAAGATCGTAATGTATTGACCGAGTATAAAGGTGAAAAAACGTTCTAATTAACACGTAGCATATTAAACATCCATCAATTAGAAATAATAGACAAGTAGAAGGGAACGATAAACGGTAAAAATAGGGAGGGTAAAAATCGGCCATTTTTCGCCCATCACAATCATGAAAATAAAACGTTTTTTTTTAGCCTTTCCTTTGTATTTATTTTTAGTTCAAGTGTTCAACACTGTGTTTAGATAAAATTGATATAAAATGTCCTATAGTAAGCTGCACTAGAAATGTCTCAAACATAGCATTTTGTTAGTTTTCTAACAGTTTCGACGTTTTATCGGGTTTTCAATGTCATTTCAATGTAAAGTGAACCATGAACTACTACAAATTTATTTCTGATAATAGTAGAGTTTATAACCTCCTTCCTAAGCTTTCTAAGCGTGTCACTGAAATTTCGAAAAATCGTCGAAAGTGTCAGAAAACCAACAAACATGCTCTGTTTCAGATAATCTTAATGCTCACAGTACCACATACCCTCCCTTACGTAGAGTTCAGTTTTCTTTGACAATACGAGTACCTGGAGAGAAAGTGCCTAGAAGCACATGTATCTTGAGAGAACTTTATTTTTTGCCACCAGATGTCATACTATCATATGTACAATCCCATACGTCAAGAATAACTTACGAACGGTTATGGTTATGAATAAATCAAATTAGTATTAAAATTTTTAGTTTTTGTAAATATATCGTGTTGTATTAGGTACCAGGTTAGTTACATATCTCGTCACAGTTTTGTTGCTGGCTTCAGTTTCATAAAGTTTGTTTAGCTCTTATGCAAAAGCTGATAATATCTATTTAGCAGATTAAAATGAGATATTTTTAAGAGCCCTATTTAATTTTTAGCAAGTTTGATAATAATGTTTAATTAAGTCTTCAACTGTCTCGATAATTGATACGATTATCTGTAGTAATATCATAAGTGCATAAAAAATTATCTCTAATAACACTTTCGTGTTTCAAGATTATGTAAAATTTTCAAATCATTGCAATTTGTTCTCGCTGATCTCTTAATTTTGTCTGAAAGTTTATTCAATTAAAAATAAATGTTTGAACCGGTAATTACCTATAGTTGAATAAATGAAGGGTTTTACTTCGGAACCCACAAAAACAGAATCGATGATGATAACTTTTTTTAAATATTTAATATCTACATACAGTATTTAAAATCAGAAATATTCCTGTCTAACGCAAATATTTTTTTTCGCAGATATCTAATCAAAAATGATTTTTGTTTGAGAATTTAGTACAACGGGAAATGGTAATTTAGTAAGAAAGAACAAAATTTTCATTCAAAAATGTTAATTATTTCCACATCCACATAGTGGAGTGGAAGTATATTAATCGTAAAAAAAAATCAATTTTTTTTTAAAAATTGGTTTAAAATGTCATGAAACGACGTAAAGATTTTAATAAACGTTTTGTAAAATATGCTTAGAATGTCATAAAACGTGGAGATTTTAAGTTCGAGCGAGAAAAAAATGTTGTCTTTCGGTTGGTCTGTCTGTAACTTTCTTGTACGCACGATATCTCAGGAAAGGTGTAAGATATTGACATGAAATTTGTGTATTCACTTGTTAATAGAGCCAGTCAACAACTTCAAGAAGCGCACACCTGGTTTACACAAAATGATACTAAATAATAAAAAATCATCAGTTTTAAGATTTAACCTGTCAAAAAATAAAACACTCGATCAGAGTTTGTTAATTAGAACAAATAGCGGCACTCTTAGGCAAGATAATAATATAAAATTTTTAGGTATCCACTTATCTGACAATTGTACTTGGTCCTCCCATATAGATGCAACATGTAAAAAAATTGCACCAGTATGTTATGTTATACATCAGTTACAAAAAGTAATTGATATGTCTGTATTGTTAATGTATTATTTTGCTCATTTTCATTCAGTGATATCTTACGGCATTATAGCATGGGGTGTTTCACATGAAAGTATACGGGTTTTCCGATTTCAAAAAAAAGCTATTAGGTACATTGTAGGAGTAAGTAAAAGGACAAGTTGTAGAGAAATTTTTAAAGAACTTGGTGTACTACCTCTACCCTGTGTGCTAATTTATCAGTTACTACTTTACGCTAAGTCTGAATTAAGTAGTGTCAATACATTAAATAACAATCACTCCTACAATACTAGAAATAATTTGACCCTAGAAATACCCATACATAATTTAACTGTATATGAGAGGAGTCCAAAATATCTAGCAATAATTGTTTACAACAAGTTGCTTAATAGTTACAAAACGCTAAATAAAAATAAATATAAAGCAACTATAAAATGTTTACTGTTAGACAAATCTTACTACTCACTAAAAGAATATCTTGATGACACATTGTAATTACATCTTTCTTCCCTTCTTTTTTCTTAGACCTTATATGTTAAACTTTTTTTTTTAGCATATTATGTCATATAGATTTCTTCTTTTCAATATCAGGTTAAACTTGTATTTTATTATTGTTATTGTGATAGTCTAATTTATTTAACTGTGTGTGTACCAATATGCATTCTGTTTTTTATCTTTATTAAATTATATATACATATCACTTATCAGCTGACGTACCATATATACATATTATGTATCAAAAAGATGATCAATAAATTATTATTATTATTATTATTATTATTATTACACATATGTATCATGACGAGATCTGGAACTAGCTCATGTTTTGCGCTAATTCCGGTGAAGTGTTGGGGGTTAAATATGGGCAAATAGGTGAAAATAAGTAAAGCAAGCTGGTAAAAGTACAGAAACTTGTAATTTGGTGTATACTAGAAACCAAGATCTCATATTTTTTTATAATATTTTTCAACCACTCCCACTCCATCACGAAAGGGGTTGATAAAATAAAATAAAGATATTCACTTATTTATAACGTATACAGTGTGTCCCGCTTCTCATAAATCCACCCTAATATCTCAGTTGTTAAAAACGCGAATATCTTTAAATTTGGGTGGTAATTATGTGTTAGAAAAATGAATTACTTGGCATAGTAAACATTTTCATTTGTCATTGGCGTGCGGTTTTAAGGGGTAAAATAGGGTAGGTTTTTGGCAAAAGGATATTAGGGCTTATTTTAGACAAATTTTGTCTATCTAAATCTATCATATTTGAATTCAGCATGTCCAAAAACCCCTGAATTCATGTTCTCCATGATCACAAGAATGGATTATGGCAGAAACGAAAACTGAATTAATTTCATTAAAAAAATGTTACTTTTTTATAACTTTATTTAATTGTTATAACAAACCTAAAAACAACTTTTTTTTAAATTCTGGTCTCGTCAACATAACCACCTTCAATAAAATACACTTTTCAAGAACCCTTCTTAACCATTAAATCACTGTTCTTAAAATTTGAGGAGTAACTTCTTGATTCGCTTGCCTAATCCTACAGCAAAGCTCTTGTCTGTTACGCGGCAGAGTAGCATACACTTTATTTTTCAAGTACCCCCATAGAAAACAAGGGATAATATCAGGCGATCTAGGGTCCACGATTCTAAAGGGCTATTTTTACCTACCCACTTTCTAGGGAAATTTGCATTAAAAAAATTTCTCGTCAGAGAATTGTGCGCCGGGGCACCATCTAACTGAAAGTACACATTTTCTATCTGTAGGCATTTCCATAAAAAAATCATCTAAATCATTTTGCAAAAAATTTAGAAAAGTTTCTGCGTTGAGGTTATTCAGGAAAAAAGGGCCAACAATTTGTTCGTTTAATATGCCACACCAAACGTCAACTTTCTCACTGTATTGGTTTTTACAGTTAATTACAAAGTTGGGATTTTCGGCTGCCCAATATCTACAATTTTGACTAGATACCATACCGTTTGTCGTAAATATTGTCTCGTCACTAAACAGTATGTTCTTTAAAAAAAATCTGTCGTTAAGATAGTTACCTTGCAACCATAGGCAAAATTTTGGTTTAAATGCCCTAATCTTATTGCGTTTCAAACACCTCCATATTTTGTTTTTGGTTAAATTTACCGTTCTCGCAACTGCCCTTATACTATTAATAAAGTTAAAGATGGGGGAAGCAATCAAAATCTTATATTATTTATTCGGGGAAAAGCTATATCTGGGACTCCTAGCATTAATGGGACTAATCAATTTCCAAATCCTCCAATTATAATGGCTACCATTTGGATTGTTCCGAAATTCTGTTAAAATGCGTTCGTCGTCTGGATATTGTCGTAAATTTAAATTGTACCTTCTTTGTCTTTTCTTGGAAATGGCTCCGGTTCTTGCAAACAGTTTGTTGATGTCACCAACGGTTTTGTGCCAAATTGGTGCTGGTGCTCGATCACGATGACGTTGATTAATTATTCGAGCAACCTGACTCGTAAATCTTTCATTATCACCAATTAAGCGAATAATTTCAACTTTTTCTTGAGTTGTAAGAACTACTCTCCGATTTTCTGCCATTATCAGTAAGATTGATAAATTAAATAACACTATTTAACTTTTGACAATTCTTATGAATCGCCAAATATCAAATAAAAAATTGTTGTTCAAAGCACTCTTGATTAATGCCTATGGTTGCAAGTTAACTATTTTAACGACAGATTTTTTTAAAGAACATAATGTTTAGTGACGAGGTAACATTTACGACAAATGGTGTGGTATCATTGGAAGGTGGTTATGTTGAGGAGACCAGAATTTATAAAAAAAAAATTGTTTTTAGGTTTGTTATAGCAAGATATTAAAAAAATTTTTTTAACGGATTAATTAATATTTCGTTTCTGCCATAATCCGTTTTTGAGATCATGGAGAATATTAATTAAGGAGTTCTTAGACATGCTGAATCCAAATATGATAGAAGAATTGGTCTAAAATAAGCCCTAATATCCTTTTGCCGAAGAATCGACCTATTTTCATCCCTTAATGAAACGCCAATGAAAAATGAAAATGTTTACTATGCCAAAAAATTAATATTTCCAACATATAATTATCATCCAAATTTGAAGAAAATAGCATTATTAATAACTGAGATATTAGGGTGGATTTATGAGAAGCGGGACACACTGTATATTATAACAACATCTGGAACTAGATTATATTTAAGGGTGATTTTGTTCAAAGGGTGGGAGGGGGGGGGTGAGTAGGGGTAAATAAAAGAAAATAAGTAAAGCAAGTTGGTAAGTGTACAGAAACTTGAGATTTGGTGTATATACTAGAAGCCAAGGCCTCAGATTTCTTAATAATATTTTCAATCCTCCCACCACCTCCACTCTATTATTAAAGGGGTTGGTAAAGAAAACTGAGATATTCACCTGAAATTTGGTACGAGTATATATTGTAATGACAAATGATTGAGATGATTCCGTTGAAAGGTTGGGGGTGGGAGTAAATAGGGGAAATAAGTAAAGCAAGCTAACAAGGGTTCAGAAACTTCATTTTTGGCATATATGCTAGAAGCCAAGTTGTTTATGATATCTGCCTCAAATATTATTAAAATTCTATGACCAATCATTTTCATGTATTAGAGTACAAATATAGTCAAGATGTATTCTCTTAAAGAGACTTGGATGAGAAATCTGGATGTGGAAGTAGTGACTCCATAGGTAGTGGTTTTTTCAATGAATAATGGAAAAAGTAATCATATGTGATTTACAATTAGTGTGTGTTCAAAATAATTGGATTATCTCTGTTTTTAAGTCTGTTTATTAATTTAAAAGAAATAAATTATCATTATGATAAATTCATATGCTGTAGATTAATATTCTTTCAAAATATTGAGTATATTATTTGTATTAGTTTTCATTTCATAACAAGTTTTGTTCCGAAATTTCCTATATGTTCGACATGTTCATGTGCAAAATAATGAATGTTTGCCGTTTTACAAATATCCATTCAATCTTCACAAAATTTTGTGTGCTTATTACTTGAGCGACACTGAACGAACGAGTCTGAAGTTGTAGTCCTTTTATACTAAAAACCGTGTGATAGTCAAGTCCATGAAACCCCCACCTCCTTGGAGGAAGACCAAGGAAGGAGGTGATAAAAATGAACATATTTAGAGAAAGGCTCGACAGTCAGTAAGAGGATCCGCGGGACTTACGGGCCTTAAAAAAAATGGAATCATTAGAAACCCACTTCGATGTTAAGAAATAAAATACTTGGATACCAAAAAGCAGGAAAAACTTGATCCAAGGATATTCCAAGGTGGCCGGGCCATGGACGATGGTAACAGTTGGTTTGGTAAGAAATTCCTCAAATTTTGGAGCGATGAGGAACTATTCAAATTTTCTGATGTATTTTTAAGCAAAAAAAAGTAATTGGGGTGTTCAAGGAAACATCCTCAGTGCTGCAAATTAGAAAAAACCAGAAATATCAATAAATATACAAAAACCCCCAAAAACTCCTATAATTTTTAAAAAAATTTGAAAAATTTCATAAAATTCTTTGAAAAATCTTTATTTTAACACTGTAATTGGTGACCCTAAAAACTCCCTAGGTAACATTTTCTCGTCAAAAATCGAACTTAATATGTGAAACTCTAATTATAGATTTTTTCCAAAAATTTCAAAATTTTGAAAATTACGGTTAAAAAATTGTCAAGAATATTCCTGATTTCAAAAGATCAAAATACATATAATTTTATGTCTTATCTTATATTTTTTTAAAGAACTTCAAAAAGGCTTAATTAATT
Source organism: Stenurella melanura (assembly GCA_963583905.1). Lineage (NCBI taxonomy): Eukaryota > Metazoa > Arthropoda > Insecta > Coleoptera > Cerambycidae > Stenurella > Stenurella melanura. Next base: position 45,327,662 of record OY757316.1, read on the forward strand.
GTATAATAGATACAATAAACGAATTATATCTTACATTTTTAACTTTGTTTTCAAAAATCCAGGTAATAGTATGAAACCTGCTTCGGTACTTGTATGGTAACATTCGATTTTCTTTACTTAATTTAAGTATATTTCCAGGACTGAAATAATTATTTCTCTGACCTATTTAACTTGCGCTTCAGTTTATTTTTCCGTCTAATAAATATTATTATTACATACCAACATTATATTTTTCTTGGTTTTGCTACACAAACTAAAATAGAAAAAAACATAAATTTTTTGATTATAATAAAATAGATTTATTGTCCACTCTTAGGGTATGATAATATTTACCTATGAAATTGAAAAATGTTCAGTAATAGATTTAAAAACAGTATTCCTATCCATACATACCTGCAAGTTAAAAATAATTAAATCAAAAACTAAATTTGTTTATGTAATTGCAGTTTAGAATTGAAATGTTTTTCAAATTATTTAGTCAAAACGATACAGATGTTATTATCTAATGTTTTTCATGGAATTTTATTTCAACTTTACGGGGTCAAATTACGTTAACAACTAACAAATATCATTTGTTTGGGTGAAACAGCTGTGACAATATATACTTTACTTTGCGCGGTGACCATAAACTCACATTTCAACATGACAAAAGAAGGGCCTCCTAATAATTTCCTCTTAATTGAATAACTATACTTTGTTTGGAAATGACAGAGAGTACAAATCACTGGGATAAAGATCAGACATGACCGTACTATTAGGCCGGTCATCGTATTTTTTCTTTCGCCAGAAATTTAAAATAGCAATTTATTGACTATTCTTATAGGAGAAATTGCACTGAACGCAATGCGATGGTGATATAAAAAATGTATAAAATGCAGGCTTCATTGTTAAAAACAATGGTTTTTAGAGAAATTCTCATTTTTTCATGTTGACTTTTTAACGAAAACGCACGGTGGGTCAGACAAAAACAAGTCAAGATATAAAAAATTACGATTTTATCAATACCCGTCGTTTGAGACCTTTTATATTTGACCCTTCAATTGTTATAAATGAATTAAGGGTTCCAAATTAACAATTCTTTTCTGGTTAACAAAAGATCATACGGATATTTTATTATGGTCAAAATGTTGCATTTTATTCATAGAATTTACAGTTTTTTTGTGTCGATATCTCGTGTATTTTGCAATTGTTTAAACAAATAAACTAATTTGTTTCTTAAGGGTTTGCGACTTTCAATGGCATTCTTTGCAATTTCCACCTTCGACAATCGAGGCAGTGGTACGCCACTGGCATTTTTGCATGTGGATATTTTTCCTGAGTAGCCTGATCAATTCTACATGAAAACGGTCTCATTTTTCTCGTCAGGCGCTCAGTTCTTGATTGAAACAATAAATGAAAACATGGCGTCTAAAAACTGATAATTCGCGAAAATCAAACAAGTGAACCCAAGAGGGATTTACCTTCGATACAAAGGAATTCACCTATAAGGAAAAGTTTGTAAAGTAACAGCGGAAAGTCGTAATATCTAAATCGCTCTCACGTATTGGTGAATTTGTGTGTATCGACGGTAAATCCCTCTTGGGTTCATTTGTTTGATTTTCGCGAATAGTAACAAAAGTTACAGTCAGTTAAGTCAACACGATCTCAATACGACCCATAAATATAAATAATACACTACAAAAAGTGTAACAGAGGTTTATAAGACTTCGATACGATTCATCAATAAAAACATGACCCAATTTTTGCTCCATCAAATGTAGCAATGTTAGTTTGTTAGTAAAATTACGACAGTGGACGTCTCTTACTCTTATAAAATATAAAGATGAATTTTACAAGAGATTGGCGTAAATATAAATAGTCAACGACCTATAGAAGTGCAGTTTAAAAATGAGACTTACCTTTTAGTCTCATTTAACGCATGGAAAATGACAATATAGTCATATGAAACAATTGAGTCACATAAACGGTGTGAACACGCCACCAGCCAGTCGTCATTACTACTATGTGGTGAATAAGATTCTATGTTCCTATCTAAAATATAAAATGATTTCAGAGTAATTTAAAAACAGTCTTATGCCTGTTTGATAGTTTCACATACAAATTTATAACCATTAGGTCGTAAGCAGCCTCAGCCATATTTTCTGTTGGAATTTTAACGAAATTTGGCGTCCATGTTTGACAATCAAAATATTAAAACTTAAAATTTAGTTTGTAGGCATTTTACATATAAACTTAACTGGAAAACATGTTTTTTAATATTTCCTATTATTCTCTACAAATGTGTATACATTCTAAGCGTTTGAAATTAATATTTAAAAATAAAAATCCTTTGTTTTTTATTAATCTTCAATTTTCTTTAATTTTCATTATTCTGAGGGCGACTTGTGTTTTTCGGGGTACCTCCAACACTTTTACAATAAAAAAACCGCTGCCTAAGGAATCACTACTTCCACATCCAGATTTTGCATCCAAGTCACTTTAAAGGAAATATCTTGACTAGATTTGCACTCTAGTATGTGGAAATTATTGGTCATAGAATTTTAATAATATTTGGGGCAGATGTCATAGAAAAGTTTGAGGCGTTATTTTCTACCATATACGTTAAAAATGAAATTTCTTGTTTACCCTACTTATTTTCCCCTATTCAGAACCTACCACCTCCCACCCCTTTAATGAAACCATCTCAATCAGATGTCATTACAATACATACGTGTACTAACTTTTAAGTGAATATCTCAATTTTGTGTTATCATTCCCATTAATAATGGAGGTGGCGGGGTTTGAGAAATACTAGAAATAAATCTGAGGCATTGGTTTCTAGTATATACATCAAATCCCAAATTTCTGTACTCTTATCAGCTTGGTTTACTTATTATCCCCTATTTACCTCTACCTAACACCCAACCCAAAATATTTTGAGGCGGTTCCGTTGAAAACCGCCTCAAAATATATTCTAGTTCCAAATGTCGTTATAATACAAACGTCTCCCAAATTTCAAGTGAATATGTCAATTTTTTTTATCAACCCCTTTAATAATGGAGTAAGAGGTGGTGGGGGATTGAAAAATATTATTAAAAAATCTAAGGCTTTGGCTTCTAGGACATACACCGAATTTGAAGTTTCTGTACTCTTACCAGCTTGCTTTACTTATTTCCTTATTTACCTCTACTTACCCCCCACTCCATCAACGCGATCCTGTCAAAATATAATCTAGTTTCAGATATCGTTATAATACATACGTGTAAATCTGAGGCCTTGGCTTCTAGTACATACACCGAATTTCAAGTTTCTGTACTCTTACCAGCTGGCTCTATATATTTACCCCTATTTACCCCCAACCCTTCCGCAGATATCTTCAAAAAACAATTCAGTTCTTGATCTCGTTATAATATATGTATACGTGTACAAAATTTCAAGTCAATTTCTTAAACCATTCCGGAGAAAACGTGCGGACAAAAAAAAAGTTATAGACAGATCGACGACAGACAGACGGACGCACGGACGGACGGACGGACGGACGGACAGACAGACAGACAGATAGACAGATAGAAAAAATTTTTTCGCTCAAATTTAAAATCTCGACGTTTCATGAAATTCTAAACCTATTTCGAGAAAAAAAAAATTGGAAACTTTACGATTACTATACTTCCAAGCCACTACGTGGATGTGGAAGTAATTAATCCCCAGCAGTTTTGGAATCATAACATTGCTAGAAATCGATTTAAACATTTAACATTTTCTTAAATGACACGACTTGGTTCATACTTAGCAGATTGATTGTTGACCTTTTATTTTCCATATTGTAAACAAATGAATACAAGATATACGTATAGGTGAAATATGTAAAATATAAGTACATATACTGATTCGTTACGTTCTTTTCTTTTCTTTAGGACTATTTGGTCATATGGAGGTCCTACTAAAGGTCGTCGTGACTTTGTAACGACTTCTTTATGTTATTAAGAAGTCTTTGAATTCACACCACGATCTAATAGCCTTATAACAGTTTTATTCAATCATGTCATATAAAAGTTGTATGAAAAGTCGTGACAGTCCTTTTCAAACCGTCCAAATCTGGCCAAAAGAGGGTTGTAAGGTGGTCTTGTCTAAAAGTAATTTGTATGTTTGCTTGGGTGTATTTCTGATAATGTTAATAAAGTTTTGTTAGATTGAGGATTGGCTTAGTTACAGGAGAGATCGACCCAAAAGATCGCAACGACAGAGACAATGACAGATATTGAACCGAAGTAGGTGGAAATGGGTCCGTACTTGTGCATCTCATGCATGATGCGGTACTAAAATTAGAAATTCCGGAAGGAGTGTAATTAACAACATATGCAACGATTATAGCACGTTACTGAGAGAGATGATAGCAACAGGAGAAAGAACACTGCGGAGAATGAAAGAATGGATGGATGGATGGATGGATGGAGAAGGTTTGGTGATGGCCATGTCAAAGAGAGAAGCGGTCCTACTAACGGGAAGAGAGAAACACAAAAATTATAAAAATAAAGGGGAACTTCCACCATTTTAATACCGACCTGCCAATATTATAGCAACATTTATAAGGTAACAGGCAAGCAAAATAAAAAGCTACAAGCCTTAACTAAATGATAATTGTGTGTACTATCTTTTGCTAATTGGGGGTGTTCTGCCTCCCTCCGATACCGCTATCAGGGTTAATCCTGATGGATAACATTTATGCATGCATCCCTCAGTATTCTCTCAAAAAATAGCCGAAAAATGTCAGCAGCTCTTAGACTATATGTATTACATTGTTGCAAGCTAGACAGGCTCACGACTGAGTTACCAACCTCTTGTCCAGTAAGTTACGAGTTAAGGATCTATGGTCTTCATTTAGATGTAAACATTATTTCATTTACAAAAAAGTTATCGTATCCATTCATTGAAGTATGTAAATTACTAATAAATTAACAATTGTTCTAGGATAGTACTCGTGCAGTTTCATGATGCCTTGAGGTAATCACATTATCTCGTGACGATTATTCATTTCTAGGAATTACGTACATTACTTTTTTTTTAATTACTACTATTTATTTCTAGACATTGCTCTGAGTGCTGGAAATGCCCATATAATTGTTTATTTATTTTTCATAGTATTTTAATATCTGTGCCCGTAGTATTCTAGTGATTTAGATAATAGCTTTAGGTAATTTTAAGCCAAGCGTCTGATTGCGAATAACATGAGAAATTGTTGACGGCACTTTATATATATGGATGATGTTATGTAATAATGAGTTATCCCACATTTTAAATAAAGTTTGGTTCCTTAAGTAGAAACCTCTAAAAGAAGTCAAATGACAGCATGAAAAAATGATTCAAGGATTAACTGTGTCGTGTTGCCATCTATCTAAAGATTTCTTAACCCACGATTTCTCAAAGAAGGAAAAGGAACTACAATAATGTGTTAACCCACAAAATCTGTTAAGCTAATGGGCCAGTAAATTGTTTTTGGTTTAACACCATGTTTACATAAAAATTTTAACTTGTTTTCCTTCTGTTAGATCTCTTGAATTTGTAGGGTAAACATTTAAATTTAGTTTTTCATTTAAAGTTTATTAGAACTCGACAAATACTTACAAAAATTAAAATATAAGTAATCTACAAAACATAATAAACTGTGGTATAAAAAGTGTATTAATATAGGCTTACAGTCATTTGAAAATGTAATTGTCTTCCATGGATTTCTGCGAATGAGTCCAATTGTCCCTCATTCAGAACGAAAAGCGAAGTTTCGGCTTTCTTTGCAATTTTTTCAACCCACTATACAGTATGTCTCACGTATCATGACTCCCTATCACAGCTTACTTATTAACAATGCAATTTTTAAAAAATTTGGGTGGAAGGAACTTACCCATCAGGAGATTGCGTCATGGTAAAATATTTTAAAATCCACCAGTGGCGTCCGTAGTTATGAAGAAAAATGTACCTAATTTTCCAAAGAAAAGACTGTAAAACAATCTCATAATTTTATTCGTTGTTATCAAAAAGATAGTGTTCTTGGTGTTCACGTAATAGGAAAATGAAACTTCCCTTTTTAAAGTACCAATTATTACAGTCAAAACTTTATTCTCGGACATAATTAGGAGTTAATTAAGCTGGAGGAAGACAGGCTTTCCATTTAGAATTAATCACGACGTCAGTCAGTTCACTTAACAGTCAAAATCAAACAATAATTGACTTTTCAATTGATTTTCAATTTTTGTTAATGTTATAACGCAGTGCAATATGTTTCATTAACAATCCATTTTCTGTTTTAACAGTAACTACAGCATTACAATAAATAACATAGTACAAGTGCTAAATGTTTCATTTCGGCTACTCATTACATATTCAAATAGAGACATTTAGAGATTTACATTAGAAAAATATAGTTGTCCTATTTTTTTCATGAAAAGTGAGACATATTATAAATGTGAGAAGAACTATACATACTTCTGCGGAAGTATTTGCTATACTTCAGGGTATAAAATACATTATACCTAAGAATATAACATTTTCCGTCGTACTTTCCGACTCACTCTCCGTGCTGACAGTGATAAAAAATAGCGATAGACCAAATACTATCATAGACCCGCTAGTAAAAAAAAATAGATCTCTATCGTTCAAATGGAAAGCAAATGGTGGCAGTATCACATTTGTATGGATTAAGGGGCACAATGGTTTACAATATAATGAACTGGTCGACATATTGGCAAAACAAAGTATTAACTGTGGAATCGAGGTAACAAATGACATATGTTTGAACGACTGTTCTAATGTTTTCAGAAACAAGGTGAAGGAAAAATGGACACAGTTTTGCTGTATATCTTCCAAAGATACTCATACACTGACCCTGAAATACCAACAAAGTTTTGGCATGATGACCTTCATATTCCCCGTAAATATATTAGCATTATTAACCGCCTAATATTCGGACATGGAAGTTACCTAGCTCACCTTGCTAGACTCAAACTTATTACATCAAGTTTATGCGGACATTGCAATGTAGAAGGTGACTTAGATCATATAATGTTTAGCTGTCAAAAGCACATGGACGAATGTAACAGCCTCTACTTTAAGTTAGTTAGAGGCCAGTGGCGGCTCGTCAGGGGAGGCAGGGGAGGCTGCACCTTGGACGAACCACCAAATCTTCAAAAGTAATATCTTAAGAAATTTCTATTAGGTATATCTCAATTTTCAATATTTTTTATTGTTTATTATTCATTAATTAATTTTCAGTTTATATATAACATTTTTGCATTTCCTTTATTCCTTTCCACAAACATACCTATAACGTTACAGTCCGGATAGTCTTTGTATGCATATTTCCCGGTCGGCCGGTCTTTAACTGAATGAACGCTGCGGTTCGCTGGAGGCTAATACGAAATAGCTTCCAACTTTACCGCATTTACTTATAACATGAATGTCCTTGAATTTCTTTGCGCTGTGTAAAATAGCAACACTTGGAATAGCCAAGTATGAGGCTAGCCTCAGATGTCAGTTCTTTATAGCGCATGTGCACAGGTCATTAAAGAGTCAGGTGATTCACTAAGAAAACGAACTGACGTCTGACAGTTGCGTTTAGCCGGTTGGCGGTTAAGAACAACTCGACGTATAAATACATAAAACATTTGAAAGGCGGGCTAGAAATAAGTGCTCTAGGTGAAAATATTCCCAACAACATCTCTTGTTATCCAGACGTGGTGGATTATTTGTTATTAAATGGATTTACTACTCTTATTTATGACGAAAAGGTAAGAATTAAAAGAAATGCCAGGCCTACACCAGCGATGCTTTCGTTAGTTTTTAAAAGTGGTAAACAAAACAGAGGGTTTTGTGATAACAATTATAAAAAAAGTCGAGTGGTTAACGGCACCAACAGTTAGAAACAAATTATATTGTTGGAGGTGTTTATTATTTACTAATGATCAATCCTCAATTTGGGGCAGGGCCGGGTTTAATAATTTGCAAAATTTGTCGCGAGGTTTAGAAAGGCACGAAAAATCCCAGGAGCACATTTCATCTTGCATTAAATTCGAAATGTTTGGTAAACAAAATATTGTAAATTTCTTGGATTCTGCACATAAGAGAGAAATAGAAAATGTTAACGAAAAGGTCCGTGAGAATAGGAAAATATTAAAGAGGTTAATAGATGCCGTTATATAGTTATCTTCACAAGAAAAATCTTTCCGAGGACATGACGAAAAACGAGAATCGTGCAATAAAGGAAATTTCAAAGAGCTGGTAGATTTTTCAAAAACTTATGACCCAAAATTAGAGAACTTTTTGAATAACGCTACTATTTTTTGAGACAATTCCGGTAAGCTTCTGTTGAATGATCATTTTCAGCACTTAAACGCATAAAAACATTTTTACTAGAAACAAAATGAGTCAAGACCGCCTTTCAAATGTATCGCTTATTTCAATAGAAAAACGTTTTTTGTCAGAATTGAGGAAACGCGATTCATTTTATGATGAAATAATCAACCATTTTGCTAGTTCCAAAAATCGCAGGTTACCACTCATTTATAAAAATATTCAGGCTTTAAAGCAGAGATTAATATAGGTAGTTGTTATTTTAGAAGAAATATTTATTTGTGTTATTTATTTTTTAGGAAATATTTTTTATAATTCTCCATAATATAGAGTTCCGCGGTTATATTTTTTTTATATAACTTCTTTCTCAAAACTATTTTAATTTCTATTAAAACATAATTTTACACGCCTGGCAGTGATAATGAATACAATTTTTTGTTTGTAGAAAAACACTTTAATTTTTTTACCAAAACTATTTTTATTTTTATTAAAAGTTATATAATTTAATTACAAGTGGGATAGTAGGACTCCTTTGGATACCGATACTCGAGTCGTAGGAACGAGAATTTCATGAGAATGATTTTTTCATCTCATCATATTTTCTATTTCCTTTTCATTCTATTCTTTTATTAGTTCTATTCTCTCAAGTCGTGAATCGGTATCCTGGCGAACAACCCACGGCAAAAAAATGTAACGCGCCGTTGTAATACCTCAGGGGTGGTGGGGAAATGTACAAATTGTAGTCATATTGCACATCAGTTGTCTTTCAGAATATCAAGCCTCCTCTGCAGACAATATCACGAGCCGCCACTGTTAGAGGCGGGGCTTCGGCTCCATTGAATCTACTACATGTCTTATGTCTGAAGAAAATCGATTTATTAAAGTATATAGTTGCTTTCTTGAGTAAAACTGGTGTAAAAATTTAGAAATTTTATATTTTAATATATGTCCTATTGTCTAACCTCATGTTGATCTCCCTATTTACCCTGGTCTTAACCAGTTTGTACAAGAAATTTTCAAAACGCCTTGGTAGGCCTCTAGGTGAGAAGCGTGTGTCCCTGTCAACTTTCCCTTAATTATTATGTAATTTTGAAATATGACAAATAACTTAAATGTGTTCTTCCTTTTGCGATATTTTTAATTACACTATATAGATGTCTGTGGTCTATGGGTTCATGGATTCAGCAAATAAAAGTTAGGTTCAAATGTTTAATCTTTAGTCAAGTATTGACTATTATATTATGTTTCTGGCTGATTGGACTAGTTCCATAGTGCCACAAAAAAACTGTACATACCTTTTGAGCACATTACTTGCATTATTTTCCGTTTTACAACAAATATTTCTCCGAACTTCTCACCAAAAAAATCAATTTTAATGAAATGTCATCGAACACATCTTTTTTATTGTAGGTACTTTACAATTTTTTGTAATTGTATAAAAATATAAGTACTTATGTTCGACGGCCGGAATGCTTCTGATTTCAAACAACTAAATACAAAAAAACATTTGAAAACAGTTTAATCAAAATCGGTGATGTTGTGGGTTCCGAAGTAGCAATATTTTAACTTGCAAGGTTATCCCCGTACACAAATCACAAAGAAAATAAATTAAAGAAAACAACTAACAAAAATAAGCACCTTGACCAAGTGTGCGCCCAGGCCTCCTCTCCTGATGTACTCGCTTTGAACGCCAACATGGATACTTGAGAAAGGCATCTCTTGAGTCCTGCCATGCTTCCCATTGCAGTCATAGGTGCCATGTGTAGGTAAAGAAGCCAGTTGATGATAACTTGCACTTAAAGTTCAGTATTAGAATAGTTTTATCGAATTCACGTAACACCAATTTATTTTCACTTCACTTTCTATTAGGTAATAACTGTCAATTGGTCGGTTTGATAGTTTAATAGCCAGCATGGTGGACACGTGGTTTATTTTTATAAGGGATGTTTCTGAGGCAAATAAAGATGATTATTGGAATTGCTTTAGTATTAAACTGGGGTAAATATATAGGTTAGTAAACAAAATAATTTCAGATGAAGAATGAGAGATGAGGCTAATAGGAAATTTATAAAGATCATCATCTTTGTAACTTTCCTTTTGTTAAGTTATCACAATCATAAAAGATGGAGTTATAATGTAAATCTGACTTGGCGGCTAAAGTAAATTGTTGTTACTGAAATAAGAATTTATTTAAATTATGTAGAAAACATGCTTTTTAATGTTTCCATAAGTTTCATTTAAATTCTACATGTATTTAGGCTTTTTAGGCCCTTGTCAAGAGTACAATGAACACTAAATTACAAAATTCGTGTTCGTTCCTTACATAATATTACATGGTATTACATAGTAAGGGGAGTTGTAAAGTTATAAAACTATAATAAATTTAAATTTATCTTTCCTAGAATTATAATTTCTTACAGAATAATGATGTTATATTATTATACTATCCGTTCTATATAATTTTAATTAATTACTTAGATTTAAATTTGAAATGATTTATTTAAAACAATATATAGTAAGGGGAGTTGTAAAGTTATAAAACTATAATAAATTTAAATTTATCTTTCCTAGAATTATAATTTCTTACAGAATAATGATGTTATATTATTTGAGATTAAACGACTTACCTGTAAGGAAGTTCAATCGTAATTATACGACTGTTCCGGTCCGCATAGAACACTAGGTAGTTGCACCTTTAGGTGTTACGTCACTAAGTTGAAAGATGAAGAGCTCCCCACCAAGCTGTCCCAATCCATACGTCCGATACGATACCTCATTACGCTTTTTAGACGTAGATCGCGATAATAAGGGATGGGCTGAGAACTTGTCTCTGTACTATATAAGCACAAATAATAGATATGTCTTCTTGCGGCTCGGATTTGCTAGGGTGGGAGACGTTCTATGCGGACCGGAACAGTCGTATAATTACGATTGAACTTCCTTACAGGTAAGTCGTTTAATCTCAAATTATACGTCCTGTTCCGGTCCTTATAGAACACTAGGTAGTTGTTTAAAGCCAATGAGCGATCTAATGTAATAAGTTTTGTTGATATTGAATAAAAAATATTTTTATAAAAATATTAAAAATATATGGATCTCTTAATGTTTTCTAAGGTATGGCCTTAACCAGCCTCACCATGATCTAATTATCAACTGGTAATTAACTAAAAACATATACTTCTAATTCTATCAAATTTAAATAGCTATCAGGAAGTAACACTTCCGGTCTACTTTGCACCGGTCTATTATAAAATTTAAAAATTATATCAGTTTTTTTTTTTTTTTTTTTTTTTTTTTTTTTTTTTTTTTTACCACCCAGCTGTAGATCTAATTGTATCTATGCTAATACCCGCTCTGAATGCTGCAGACGTTGCAGAACGGCGAATACCAATTTTGGTTGCTCTATAGATGATCTCGAAGTTTTTAACAATTCTGAAAACAAACACTTCTATACCTTCACCTTTTGATAAAAGCTGCCTAACTTAAAGATTGCAGTGGGCATAAATTTGATAAATATTTTAATACTGGGCAAGGATCCCATGTAAAGCTATATTTTGGAAAGCCCACTCGAAGTTTAAAAAACTCCGTTTACAAACCGATTTATCAAGTGAACTTCCATCTTCTTGGCAAGTATAATTCAACGCCGACCGAAATGTGTTTATAGTTGAATAGCTAGGACTATATTCAAATTGTTCACTAAACATTTCTATTATAATACTCCTTACCGACGGGTTTAACAAACTTATAGTACTGTTTTACAAAAATTCCATCACTTTTTGAGTGCCACTCTATACTGCGATGAAGTATTTTTTCTTAAAGAGGATATTAGCACGTCGATGGTTATTTCTGATATTCCTCTGGACCTGTACCCCTTCCCGATAACAGCCTCATAGCCAGTATGAGATTCGGCCATAGGGGGTGACGATTCCTGAAAAGATCTAATAAAACATTTTTATCAGGGCCTAAGTATATGGGATCTTTAGCTAGTAACCTCAGAAATATCGGCTACCAAGGTTGGGTTTGCCAAACTGTAACCACAACAATTCCCTTTCCTTTATCTAAGACAATCTTATTTAACGCCTTAATAATAAGGGGGGGATGGTGGAAAAGCATAAAAATATATACCACGACCAATTAAGAGCAAAATAATCTACTAAAATAGAGTAAGAGTTTCTTTTCCAATATACTAATTCTGTACATTATGCATTAAGTTCCGATGCAAATAAAACTCCTTCAGGCCTTCCAAATAATGATATAAATCTGGAAAAAATGTCATTTAAAGAATATTCAATTTTAATTAACTTAAATCAAATGAATATGTCTCGAGTTTCACACCACTACCATATATCTCCTGCTAGCCCACAGAGCCTTCTATATTTTATACTCCTCATCCTAATTATATAAGAAACGGCTGCAGTGTTGTCAGCTCTAAGCAATATGTTGCAATTCAACTCCAATCTGGCGAAACATTTAAGAGCGTTAAAAATAGCTAAGAGCTCTAAATAGTTTATATGTTTGTTTATTTCATTAGAAACCAAAATCCTCATGCGGCTTCGACCTTACACACAGCCCATCAACCAATTTTCGAAAAAACCGTCTGTGTATATCTCCAGTGTATATTTTATGAGCAATAGAAAGTGTATTGCCCTGGGGGTGACTTTAAGCCACCAATGTAATTCTGATATTACTGCTTCAGATATAATCATCTACTTATTACAATTGCCTTTATTGTTTGTAAGTGACAAGAACTTAGGTCGTTCTAGTTTCTTTGTACATAACCACAACCAGCCAATCTTAATCGTTGGGCATATAGCAATATGGGTTACCAATAAACCTAGCAAAACTCCTTATTTTGTACATGTCTATGTTCATGAAAGCTTGCACGACATTTAAGCATCTTATCTTGTGGTAACGAAATTGTGAAATCTGCACTGTTAAAGAGAAAACCATAATATTTACCAGTTTTAATTGAATCTAAATCGCATTTATTGTAATTTATAATGAATCCTAATGATTCTAACAATAAAATAGGGTCATTTACATTTTTAAGACAATCAGAAGCAGTGGTTCGAAAAAACAGAAAATCATCAAGATAATTTATCGAAATATTACCAGCTGAACGAAGATATTGTGTAACTGGTTTTAGAATTTTTAGTAAACACGTATGATGCTGTGCAAAGTCCAAAGGACAAGCAATTAAATTAAAATAATTTTTCTAGGAAAATAAACCTAAGATATTTTCTGTGGCGTCTGTGAATTGGAATAAGAATCCTTCAGATCTAAAGAAGCCATGTGACAACCTCACTGTATAATATTTTTAACTCTTCTGTAATTATCGATCTTAAAATGTGGCGGTGACATACAGGTATTTAACTGCTTTAAATTTAAAACAAATCTAAATTTATTATTAGCCTTTGGTACAAGAAAATGTGAGAATATGAATTGGCCTTTTTTAGGTTTACATTCATTAATGGCACCTACATCTAGTAACCTCTGAATTGCTGTGATAATCCCTGATATTACTGGTACTTTGATTTTTGTTTGACTTTAGTTTAATATGGAACTTTCCCAAAATGAATGTGATAACTACTGATCGACTGCAATATATACTGATCTGTAGTTAGGGCGTTCCACTTATCTATGAAAAAATTAAGTCTACCAGCATATTGTTATACTCGTACCTCTAGTGTTTTAGGGTGTACTACTGATTCTTTTTTCTGTTGTACCTTTGGTATCTGCCCAATGGCCGCTCCTATCTTGGTTTGTATGTTGTCCGTTCTTTTGTGAAACTTTGCATCCTGAATCTTGATCGAAGTGCTGGACGCTGAAAGTTTAAATAATTCTTTGTAGAATTTGTTTTTCTGGTCACTGGCGCTGCTGTAAAATTCTGTCTCTGGCAGTTAAGTAATGTCTTTTTTAATTGCCTGTGCTGCCTCATATTTTTCGGTTAGATTTTTTACAAATAAAAGTGTCTAGATTTGACTCTTTCGCCACTTTGTGCATTGCTGGATTCAGTCGTGAATAAATCTGATGTTTTCTAGTGACAGAAATCTGAAAAAAGTGTGCACTGCACATGAATCGTTTTGCTCTCGTTCAGCAAAATCTCTATGGCAACACCCAAAGCACTAAGAGCAGATCCTATATCCCTCTGTGTATTTGACATGTGAAAATCTTTTTTACCGCCACTATCGGAAAGGAGAACCCGAAACTCAGAATATTATACTGGAGCATTTAATGCCGGGTAGTTTTCCGGGATAACCCATTTTGAATTAATTTCCTCTTTATTTTCTAAAATGATTCCCTCTTTTAGGTAAGTAGAGCAACGGTTTACTAACTCAACAGTTAGTGGTTAGATTATATTCGATAACTTTGAACTGGCAAGTGTGTGAGGGAGCGAGAAAGGCTACCCTATATATAAACGTTCAAACTGTAAGAGAGGCGAGAAAGGCCGTCTCTTATTCTCCATATGGTGTGAAGGATCGAGAAAGATAACCCTATACATGAACGTTTTAAAATTCAAGAGCGGCGAGAAAGGCCATCTCTTATTTTCTTTCAGTGTTATCAAACAGAGGACGAGTAAGGCCACCCTGTATATATACGTTTAAACTTTAAAATCCTCTTATATTCTGTCAGTATTATCAAACAGGGGACGAGTAAGGACACCCTGTACGTGTACATACACGTTTAAACTTTAAAATCCTCTTATTTTCTGTCAGTGTTATCAAACAGGGGACGAGTAAGGACACCCTGTACATATACGTTTAAACTTTAAAATCATCTTATTTTCTGCCAGTGTTATCAAACAGGGGACGAGTAAGGACACCCTGTACATATACACTTAAACTTTAAAGTCCTCTTATTTTCTGTCAGTGTTATCAAACAGGGGACGAGTAAGGACACCCTGTACATATGCGTTTAAACTTTAAAAATCCTCTTATTTTCTGTCAGTGTTATCAATCAGGGGACGAGTAAGGACACCCTGTACATATACGTTTAAACTTTAAAATCCTCTTATTTTCTGTCAGTGTTATCAAACAGGGGACGAGTAAGGACACCCTGTACATATGCGTTTAAACTTTAAAATCCTCTTATTTTCTCTCAGTGTTATCAAACAGGGGACGAGTAAGGACACCCTGTACATATACGTTTAAACTCTAAGATCCTCTTATTTTCTGTCAGTATCATCAAACAGGGGTCGAGGAAGCACACCCTGTACATATACATTTAAACTTTAATATCCTCTTCTTTCCTGTTAGTGGAACTAAATACGGGACGATTAAGGCCACCTTGTACATATACGTTTAAACTTTAAGATTGGCGAAAAAACGGCCACCTTTAATATTTCATAGGTATGTATCAAGAGACATCATTAGTTTTATACACATAATAATCTAAATTAACTTAAGTCTTAAGAAATTTACCATTAACCAAGAATACAGCCTTCGAATATCGAGACTGTTTATGTTCAAACACTTGAGCCGTATAAACAAACGCGCTCACCCGGCTCACGAATACCGTACTGAGGCGGGTTATATATTTCCTTATAATGTTAATGCAGCACTTTTTAAGAAACTCTTCTCTTTAACTCCTAAATATACATTAGTTACTGAAAACTTATTACTTATTACTTACTTGTAGAACTAGAAGATTCATCCCGAACTATCTTTTCTAGATTTTTCTTCCATTTCATTTAAGTTTTTCAAATTGCTGCTATGTCTGTCTCTTTCTTTGGGTAATTCTTAGAAACTTGAAAAATCTCACTCTGTTTTATAAACACAACCGTGACTTAACACTAAAAATGCGTAATGAGGTATCGTATCGGACGTATGGATTGGGACAGCTTGGTGGGGAGCTCTTCATCTTTCAACTTAGTGACGTAACACCTAAAGGTGCAACTACCTAGTGTTCTATGCGGACCGGAACAGGACGTATAATTATACTATCCGTTCTATATAATTTTAATTAATTACTTAGATTTAAATTTGAAATGATTTATTTAAAACAATATGGCTAGTAAAGATATGCTGATCGTTGGTTAAATTTTTATTGTTTCTTACAGCCTTTATAATTTCCAGTTGTTCTAATAAATCAAGTTTTTTGCCTTTCTTTTCAGAGTGAAGTAATTCAGCATTATTTAAATTTAAAAAATGATTGTTTTTTATGCAATGAGTAGCCTGTGCTATCTATATTATTCAAAAAATACTTTTTATGTTCTTCAGGTCGTTTTTTTTATATTACGACCTGTTTGACCTATGTACTTAGCGACACAGTCGTTGGAATTTAACTGATATACCCCTTTTTTGCATATGTTCTGTTCTATTTTTGTTGTTAATTAAGATTTTCCCTAAATTAATTGACAACCGAAATAAAACAGAAGATATGCAAAAAACAGGGGTATATCAATTAAACTGCAACGACTATTGCGCTACATACGTAGGTGAAACAGGTCGTAATATAAAAAAACGACTTGAAGAACGTGAATAGTCTATTTTGAATAATATAGATAGCACATGCATGACTCCTCATTGCAAAAAAATTTAAATAATGTTAAATTACTTCATTCTGAAAAGAAATGCAAAAAACTCGATTTATTAAAACAACTGGAAATTATGACAATACAATCAAAATGTAACCAGCAGATCTTTACTAGCCATATTGTTTTAAATAAAATTATTTAAAATTTAAATCGAAATATTTTATTAAAATTATATAGAACGGAGAGTATAATTATGTAAGCTCATTATTGTACAAGAAATTATAATTCCAGGAAAGGCAAATTTAAATTTATTATAGTTTTATAACTTTACAACCCCTCTTACTATGTAATACCATTGTTTATATTAATAAATATTTAAGGAACGAACACGGATTTTATAATTTACTATTCATTGTACTCTTGACAAAGGCCTAGAAAGCCGAAACACGTGTAGTTTAAATAAAACTTATGGAAACATTAAAAAGCATCATATTTTCCACATAATATAAATATTACAAGATGTTTCACAAGGAACCAACCGCAGATTCAACCCAGTGTATTGAAATAAGAATTTAATTGTCAAAAAAATTTGAAAAAGAAATAAGTATGATGGAAAAGTGTGCTATTTTACATTAGGTGACCATTCAGTTTGGAGTCTAACATTTTCTTGGAAGTAAATACATTTTATCAATGAGTATTTTTAATTTTTGTGCTCTTTGTTAATATCATTTAATACAACGAGTGACTTTTGTACGTTATAAAAATGAAATAATTATCAAAGTTCTAATTTTTCTGTATATATGAGGGCGCCATGCATTCTATAGGGGATAAACTTTGTAAAAATGGTTTTGGAGTTATGAAATACCTATTTAATAAATAATATATGCAGAGTGTGGTTTCCTATATTTATTTACAGTAATATACTAACACCTCGGTCCGGCCTTGCTAGGCACAAATCGTATAGATTTCAAATTGGGTTTGAATGTTAAAAATTCGGCATAAAATACAACGATATTATGAAATAAGAGATACTCTTGGTACTAGTTATCAGCTTGGACCTCGCTTGAATAATTTGGCTACATTTGGTATAGATCAACCACCTTTGCAATTAATATTAAAAGAAGGAGATTTCATAGTATCTTTTTTTATTTTTATTTAAATTATCGCGAAATACCCTTTAAACGAGGTGTTTTTGTATTTTTAGGGGCGTTCTCCAACTTTCAGGATTGCGGGACTCGGATTTTCGTAACTAGCAGCCCAAGAAACGTATAGTCAAAGTAGTACTCAGACCGGTGTTCTTCCTGCACCATTTCGCGCGTTTTGAATGGACTATTGGTTTGATCTCTTTGCAGCGTCCTAACACCCCTCCAAAGAAAAGACATTTAAAAAATGAGTAGAAAAAATTGTTCGCAATAAAATGATCTAGAAAAAACATCCAATGTGCTTATGCAAATCAAATCAATAGAAAAGAAGTTATAACCCTTAAATGATATTTTTCTTGAAAATCTTAGTCTATTTTTAACTACAACTTTTTCATATTCAATTTTACTGTAAGAAGTATCTAAACCAAATTTGTAGAGAATTCAATTCTCTACAAAAAACGTCTTAAAAACGTTTTTGTGAGACTTACGGTTCTCAAGATTTCGCGGAAAAACTGTTTACGCCCCCTTTTTTAAGATGGCGGTCAAATGGGGGACTTTCAACCTCGAAAATCAAGTTTTATACCCACACTGGACCCCATACACATAAAAAAAATCTTGTCCTGTCCAAAATGCAAGGTCAATGTAACATTTCAATGAACTATACACAATTAGACGTTTCTTGTCATAAACCACATCATCTTTATCATAAAAAAACAAAAAGGAAAATTAAAGGTATTTTGATAACCTACAAAAGCAGAAAGTAATATATTTTGATAAACAGAGCAGTTTTCAAAACCGCTGCCTAAAGAATCACTTCTTCCACATCCAGATTCCCCATTTAACTCTCTTCAAAAGAAAACATCTTGATATTATATTTGCACTCTAGTATGTGGAAATAATTTTTCATAGACTTTCAATAATATTTAAGATATATGTCATAAAAAATTCGAGGCTCTGGCTTCTAGCATATGCATCAAAGTTATTGAACTCTTATTTGTTTGCTGTACCTATTTTCCCCTATTTAAAATTTCAAGGGAATATCTCAATTTTATTGGAAATTATTTTTTTAAATTTGAGATCTCATCTTCTTATTTTAAATCTCGACGTTTCATGACATTCTAAGCCTAGTTCAATAAAAAAAAAATGAAATTTTTCCTCTCCACTGCGTGGAGGTGGAAGTAATAATTACAACTTTTTTCGAAAATAATGAAAGAAATAAAGCAACATTTTGGATGTAATTAAATAACTGCGTCAATTCTTATCATAGAGAAACAACAAACAAACGAAACGGAAGCTAATTTTATCACTTATAAAAAACAGTATTTAGATGTTTTGTAAAAATTAATACTTAATGAAATATTTACTAAAAAGAGAGGAGAATGCACCGCTACTCCCAAGTCGCCCCTCCCCTACGTCCGGCAAATAGGTAATTCACTTAAACATTTTTTTTTCTCTTATACGATATCAAGGTTGTAGCTAACTATGTATTTTGTGTAATTGAACATTATTTTTTCTGTGCTATAACTAATTTATAAAACTTTGACCAATTTATTTAGCAATATTTATTTTTTGAAATTAATTTATGGTCCAATCATTTACACATTTAAACGCAAAATAAATAATTTACGATCTACCTAAATATTGGTGTACTTGTTGAATATTTTATTTTAGGATATTTACATAAACTTACCGTCGGATTACAGAATTAATTGAAAATCCCTTGATTAAATGTGTTATTTTAGAAGTGGATTGTAAATAATCCAAATCTAATGGCAGGTATTTTTTCTCGGTACTTCTAGTCTGGAAGAATATATTGATCGTCAGATTACACTAAATATATTTTATAGTAATATATTTTTGCAAAACTTACTGGAGACAGTTTTATGACCGCAATTGTTCTGGAATACAGAGAAACTGAATTTATCTATGATTACTGATTGCCTTTTAAGGTTTGACTCACCAATTAGTATACATATGTTAAATAATATGTATGTTTATGTCTAGGCCAATCTGTCTATTTAAAGACAATCATATTTGAAATAGATTTCGAGTGTTTTCTTATTATCATATATACAGAATCTGTCACCACGACTTTAAACTATCAGTATTTTTGAAACTATTAAGATGTTTTTATTTTCTTGGCCGTTGATATCAGTTTAACTTGATTTGTATTTTAGAATTTTTCGGTCAATTTTAATGAAAATTATTATCTTTTCTTACGTTTCGGTTTATTAACCATCGTCAGAGAAAATTAATATTATTATTATTAATTTTTTAAATACTATTTTAATATGTTAGAGCTTTTACAGTTGACTGTTTTGACGTAATTCAAAACAGTGAACGGTAAAAGATCGAGAATGCTAAAATAGTATAAAAAAAATTAATAATAATGAAACAAAATATACACATCAAGTTAATTCGAAACTGTTAAGAGCACTGTTCTAATACAGCCTATTCAATTAAAATAGATTAACTTTTGTGAAATTTCCGGTGCTACTGCTAGTGGCAGCCAACTTCAAAACAGAAACATTTCGTAAATATTGTCTAATGAAATAAGTAGTTAAATTTCTTAGGTACAATAAGGTTTGGGGATACATGTCTGCAGATAATTAAGGTTATCACGTACTCCGCTGAGTGTGTGTTCTACTCTCGCTTAGCACGCCAGAGCTCAGTTTCGCTGATAAAACACTCTACGGTTCATAATCATTAACAGTTCACTATCAGAATAGAACCCTATTGAATTTCATAATGACCGCCGAGTAGTTTAATTTTATTACAAGAAATAATTTAACGCTGTTGCGAGTTTTGGCGGGCCATTTCACTCCTTCTCAGCGTCTTGTGAGTAAATAATTATAAATAGAATATAAAATCAATTGTCTTTTTGTTGGACTCTCAAAAACGAAACGATCAATTGATCTCAAATTTTGATCATATTGTGATTACATATTTGCTAATAAGATGTGTTAATATGGAGATCAAATTTACTAGGGGTAAAGAATATCAACTTTTTCTAATTCCATGTCGATAAAATTTGATAATTTGCAGGGAAAGTGTAGCAAATAGGAAACTTGTTTTCTTTCAAATATACTGAGAAGAAATAAAAACATGCTAACAATTGTACTCTTCGCTGATTTACTGTACTTTTAATATAATTGTTACACATTCTATAGAATACTCTCTGCATTTTAAAAAAAATATTTACGAAGAGTATAGTAATGTTAGTTTGTAATAGCGAGTGACGGCCTTGTCTAAATGCGAGATGAATGAAAGCCGCCAAAGCTTGGTGAATAATCTTATCGAATTTGTGACAAATTTATTGCTGTTAAGTTGATAAGCACTACTTCCTAATCAGCGGGTTTTGCAGTATAAGAATATTAATATAATATAAATACATTCTGTTTAAATTCATTGTGGTATAGGTTAGCCTGGCTACATCTTGTATGTACTGTTGGAATATAAATTTTCTCTTCTCTGTAGTGTTCATGTATGTTCCTCACCAAGGTACAATATTCTGATAAACGTGTTGGCACTAACTAATGGGATATGTCGTAAATAAAAGTCATTGTATTTAAAGTTTCACTCCCAGTAACTTCGTAGCATCAAGCATTAATTTTATACTTGTTACAGTTTAGAATAATTCGTGATGCTTGGTTTTGTTTTTTCTGTAACATATTTATTTTAGCATTTTAGCATAAGTAGAAAAGTAGTAGTATTCTTCAGCAGAAGTTGAAATGTGTTAAAATAATTGTTTTATATACAGGATGTCCCGAATTACATAGGCCAAACTTCACTAAGTAATACAACTTTTCAAAATAAGAAAAAAAATTTCTATAAACATGGGTAGGGAAGTGATTAGTTTCCGATATACAGGGTGTTCAAGTAATTCTCCTGAAAATGTTTTTTATGAATATTTTCGAAACGTCTAAAGATAAACAAATGATAATTTACACAGGAATTTAACTCTTTATGTTTATTAAGAAAAAATGACAACTATGTGCGAAAATCATTCAGGAGCGGGTGTAACTGGGAGGCCTAAATTAATTTATGAGCAGAACTTAAAAACTTGAAGTTTTCTACAGAAAAAAAGTCTCTTGTGTTTTTTCTCTAAAATTATCAGTTTTTGAGTAAATCTTATCTGAACTTTATTCGGGAATTGTTTTTTATGAATAATTTTAGCAGAACAGAAAAACCAATGGCAGTAAAACAAAATTTGATTACATTATTTTTAATTAGACAACAATAAATTAGATTAAAGTAATGTAAATTACAAATTACAAGAGTCTTTCAAAGTGCATTCCGCCGGCTTCAACATATTTCCGACATCTGCGCCGTACAGTGTGTGTAGCTTTACAAATGAATTCAGGATTAGTCCGCAAACTGTCACATTCTTCGAGAATTCTTTCTGTTATCTCTTCTATCGTGTTTACAGGGATTGCGTAGACTTTGTCCTTTAAATAGCCACGGACAAAAAAATCAACTGGAGTTAAATTCGGTGAACGGGGTGGCCAGGCTCTTGCACCTAATCGACCGATCCACCGTTCAGGATAATTATTGTTTACCTACAAACGATTCTCAACAGCAAAATGCGCAGGAGCTCCGTCCATTTGAAACCAGCATTTATTTCTTAAATTAAGAGGAATATCCTCGAGATATTGAAAAAAATGGTTATTTAAATAATCATTAAATAATGATCCATTTAAACGGGGAGGAAGGATGTGGGGCCCACAAAAAGTCCCGTTTATAACACCACACCATACATTAACGCTAAACTCCTGTTGAAATGCCCTAGGGCGAATTATATGAGGATTCTCATGAGCCCAGATTCTAAAATTATTAAAATTAACCGATCCATTATGGTTAAAGGTAGCTTCATCAGTCCAAATAATTTTACTTCCGAAATCAGGATCTTGTTCCATGGCATTTATAAACCAATTACAAAAATTGATACGCCTTTCGGAATCACCTGGTTGACGGCTTTGGACTGGCTGCATTCGAAAAGCTTTTCTGTGGGTTTTTTTCAGAATCCGAAAAACCTTGTTTTTGGAACCATGCACAGCTTACGCACGCAGCTATTGGACCGCTCTTCTGATATTTAATTTATTATTATTGTTCTTCATTTCTTGGACCTCTTTTAAGTTCAACATTTCTGAATTCTAAGTGGGTTCGAATAAAAACATTTTTAGATGGTTTCCTTCTATTAGGAAATCTTTTGCGATATTCGCGTACCGCGGAATTCGCGTTTCCATTACAATATCCATAAATAAAATGAATATCCACGTACTCCACATTACTAAACATAACCATTTTTTACTTTTCAATAGAACACTTTTTCCAAAAGGAAATAATAAAACTACAGAACAATGAAATATAGAAAACCAAAAAACAACAATGTAATTATTGTCATTCTGGCATTGCATGCTAGATTATTTTTCATTTGTTACAAACATTGCGATCACGGCACACTCCTGCATACCAGGAATGCTGGTAATAATGGTTACTAATTAATGAAGTTCAGATAAGATTTACTCAAAAACTGATAATTTTAGAGAAAAAACACAAGAGACTTTCTTTATGTAGAAAACTTGACATTTTTCAGTTCTGCTCATACATTAATTTAAAAGTGTCACACAATAAAATTGGGGCTTAATTATACCTAGGCCCCTCAAATTTCACCTGCTCTTGAATGATTTTCGTACATAGTGGTCATTTTTTCTTAAAAAGCATAAAAAGCTAAATTCCTGTGTAAATTATCATTTGCTTATCTTTAGACGTTTCGAAAATATTCATAAAAGAACATTTTCATGAGAATTACTTGAACAGACTGTCGGAAACTAATCACTTCGCGACCCATGTTTATAGTAACTTTTTTTCTTATTTTGAAAAGTTGTATTACTTAGTGAAGTTTGGCCTATGCAATTCGGGACACCCTGTATAGTTATTTTTGTCCATGTTCTAAAATTTCTTCCTATCCGCCCATCAAATTAACTGTTTTAGCCATTTTTTGGTAATATAAAGAGCACGTCTGGAGAACGTTAAATAATCATCAGTAATTACACCTGAATACTTGAATTCTTAACTTTTTGTTCCAATAATGGTTACTTCTTGGTTATTTACTGTGTAATTAAGCTAAGGCTATATTCAAGTTCTATTTCTTAAAGCTCACTGTTTATTATTGTTTATAGTCGAGTTTACATTATAACCAACTAAGTATATCAATGTATCGTTAGCACAGGTTTACATGAAATGATGTTCATGAAGATATAAGGTTTTTCTGATGACGAGTCCGCGTTAAAACTTTTACTTTTTAATGACTATACATAAGAGGCCACTAAAAAGGATGAAAAATATGTTTTACCTAACCTTACCCTTCTCGAGATATAAGCGTTAAAAAAAAGAAAGTGTACTTAAAATCTATATTTTTGAAAAACTAGTATTTTTGATAAACATGAACTCAAACCTGTGGACTTTATATTTTGGACAATTCTAAATATTTTTTGACTTTTGATATTCTTTACCTAACCTCGTCCTTTTCGAAATATAAGCGTTTAAATAAGAAAAAAAGTGTTTTTAATTTCCGTATCTTTTAAAAACTAGTATTCTTGATCGTTTATTATGAATTAATGTGGACTCTCTATTATGAGCAATTACTTATATGCATTTTTTGATTCTTGACCTCTTACTAACCTCACCCTTCTCGAGATATAGGCATTTAAATATAAAATAAATGTATATTTAAGCTTATTTTTTCAAAAGATTAGTATTTACGATTATTTATGGGCGATTATAATGGATTTAAACATGGAGACTTTATATTTTGGACAATTCGAAGCATTTTTTGACTCTTGACGTTTTTTTACTCACCCTTCTGGAGATATAAACGTTAAAAAAAGAAAAACCTGTATTTAAGCTTTTTTGGTCAAAATGTTAAGAGACAAAAAAATGCTTAGAATTGTCCAGAATATACAGTTCACACGTTTTAATTCATAATAAACGCCCAAAAATAATCGTAAATACTAGTTTAAAAAAAAAGCCTAAATACACGTTTTTTTTTAAACGCTTATGTCTCGAGAAGAGTGTTGTTAGGTAAAATATGTCAAGAGAAAAAAATGCTTAGAATTGTCCAAAATCTAGAACCCAATGTTTTATTTCCAAATTAGAAAACATTTTTGGCGGCCGGAAAATAGCGCACTTCTGCTCCAGTTTACGACCGGAAATCGAAAACGCACCAGTTTTTATACCCTAAACTTTCTTCTATACATCTTTAGGAAAATTTTGCACAGTCGACTACATCACCCCCACTCTATTACTAAATAGACTGATAAAATAAAATTGAGATATTCACTTGAAATTTGATACACGTACATATTATTACGATATCTGGAACTAGATTATATTTTGAGATGATTGAAGGGTTGGGGATACAGAGGATAAGGGAAAATAAGTAAAGCAAGCTGGTAAGAGTACAGAAACTTGGGATTTGGTGTATATTCTAGTGACCAAGGCCTCAGACTTCTTTATAATATTTTTCAACACCCCGCCCCCCCATTCCATTGTTAAAGGGGATGAAATTGGTTTCATTGCTGATTTCTTCTCCTAAAAAATCATTTTATTTTCATCATAACTCAGTAAGTTTTTATGCTAACGACTTTTACTAAAGCTCATTTTAAAGGTCTTTTCAATTACTTTAAGAAACATCTAACAAGGTTTCCTGCAAAAACTCGTCGTTTTTCCGTTATTTAACGTTGAATGGGTCGCATTCTGTTTTCGGCGAACAAACAGTCACTTTCAGCGAGCCATAACTCGGTTCATATTACATATACAGAAATAAAGAAAAAAACAGTCAATTTGCTATTCTATAAGGTTCAATTTTTTCTCTTATGATTCTATTGATGAAACGTAAGGTTTTCTAATTATTCATGAAAAGTCGCTTTAAAACATTTTTTGGATGAAAAATCTACATTTTTAATAGCGAATAACTCGAAAAATATTGATTTATAGAAAATACTTCATACAAAATTTATTGCTTAGAATTCATCCCCTATCGATTTCTACGTTATATCGATTATACTAATTTCCACCCCAGAGAAGAGGTGGCATCCCCAGGGTAAAAGCGCACATAGGTACTATATAACCTTTGTTCCTTTAGCCATTCCCTACGTATTGTCCAAATTTCACGTCAATCGGTTTTATCCAAAAGAATTCTGAGCGAAAAACCGCCAAACACAGGACAAAATTCATACTTTGCTCAAAAATAATGGTATTTTCTTAATTTTGTGTTCCTGTGTAGATCACGACCTAACGGACTGTGCAATAATCATTCTTTAATTATTAAGAAAATTTAATGGCCAAAAAAAATTGGATGGTATTTCATAAAAGTCAGTTTTTCTTTCATTATATTAGGGTGTTTGTTAGCGTTAAGGCCGTTTTTATTTTCATTTTAATACTGTTTGAGAAGGACACTGCGAGTGTTTTTTGTTTTGTAATTTAAAAGTTATTAAATGTAGATCAAAATAATAATTTTTTATAAATTTCACCACTATAAACTAACAAATTTATTATTACTAATATGTCAGTGACTACATGGCATGTGGAATATAAATACCTCCGTTTCAATGCGACAATATAACGAAATAAATAATCCTTTGATAAATCATAATTCATAAATATTTGTGTATCACAGTATTTGTCACTAAAATCACATGATTTATCTTTTTCCACACGAATTATTATTTAGATAACTTGCACTAACTTTAAACACAAATAATTATGCAAAATGTATGTAATGTGTAAATGAACCGGTCCTTGCGTAGGTGAGCCATTTGCAATAACTGAGAGGTAAACTATACGTACACTGGACAAACAGACCTTTTTTATTTTTGTAAAAACTTGTGTGTATTCATTTGCGATAACCTCATACAAGGTGTTCTATTTAATCCAATGAGCAGAATGTGACCTGCTCTTTACAACGAAGGAAAGAATAATATTATTATTAAAATATTAATTAATATTACAATAATTTATTCTCATTAATATATGAGCTGTTCTAAGAACAAGCATATAGATTTGTATATTAGCCAACAAATATTTTGGCTAGATTGCTGCATCAATTATAGTACATAATATTAATTATATATTTTACTTCCACATCCACGTAGTGGATTGGAAGTATAGTAATCGCAAAAAAAATTTCAAATTTTTTCTTTCTTGAAATAGGTTTAGAATGCCATGAAACGTCGACATTTTAAATTTGAGCGAAAAATAAATTTCTGTCTGTCTGTCGGTCTGTCTGTCTAACTTTTTTTTTTGTCCGCACGTTTTCTCCGGAACGGTTTAAGATATTGACTTGAAATTGTGTATACGTATATATTATAACGAGATCTGGAACTGGATTGTTTTTTGAGGATATCCGGTGAAGGGTTGGGGGTTAAATAGGGGTAAATATGGGAAAATAAGTAAAGCACGCTGCTAAGAGTACAGAAACTTGAAATTCGGTGTATGTACTAGAAGTTAAGGCCTCAAATTTTTTTATAATATTTTTCAACCCCCCCAAATAAAATTGAGATATTCATTTGAAATTTCGTACACGTATGTATTATAACGACGTCTGGAATTAAATTCTATTTTGAGATGATTCCGTTGGAGGGTTATTTAGGGGTAAATAGGGGAATATAAGTAAAACAAGTCAGTAAGAGTACAGAAACTTGAAATTCGGTGTATGTACTAGAAGCCAAAGCGTCAGATTTTTAAAAAATATTTTTCAACCCCCCACCACCCCTACTCCATTATGAAAAGGGCCGATAAAATAAAATTGAGATATTCATTTAAAATTAGGTACACGTATGTATTTTAACGACATCTAGATTATATTTTGAGATGATTCCGTTGAAGGGTTGGGGGTTATTTAATGGCAAAGTAAGTAAAGCAAGCTGGTATGAGTACAGAAACTGGAAATTCGGTGTATGTACTAGAAGCCAAGGCCTCAGATTTTTTAATAATATATTTCAACCACCCACCACCCTTATTTCATTATTAAAGGTGTTGATCAAATAAAATTGAGATATTCGCATGAAATTTGGTACGCATATGTATTATAACGACATCTGGAACTACATTATATTTTGAGATGATTCCGTTGAAGGGTTGGGGGTTAAATAGAGGTATGTATATAGGGGAAAATAAGTAAAGCAAGCTGGTAAAAGTACAGAAATTTGGTACATGTATGTATTATAACTATATCTGAAACTAGATTATATTTTGACATGATTGCGTTGAATGAGTGGGGGCAAGTAGAGGTAAATAGGGAAAAATAAGTAAAGCAAGCTGGTAAGAGTACAGCAACTTGAAATTCGGTGTATGTTCTAGAAGCCAAGACCTCAGATTTTTTAACAATATTTTTCAACCCTTCCACTATCCTTACTCCATTATTACTGGGGTTGATAAAATAAAATTGAGATATTCACTTGTAATTTGGTAGACGTATGTATTATAACGACATCTAGAACTAGATTATATTTTGGGATGATTCCGTTGAAGGGTTGGGCTTAATAGGAGTAAATACTGGAAGATAAGTAAATCAAGTTGGTAAGAGTACAGAAATTTGGGATTTGGTGTATATACTAGAAACCAAGGCCTCAGATTTCTTTCTAATATTTTTCAAACTCCACCACCTCCGCTCCATTATTAATGGGATTGATAACATAAAACTGAGATATTCACTTGAAAGTTAGTACACGTATGTATTGTAGTGACATCTGATTGAGATGACTCCATTGAAGGGGTGGAAGGTGGTAGGTTGTGAATAGGCGAAAGTAAGTACGGCAAACTATAAACTTCATTTTTAACGTATATGGTAGAAACCAACTCCTCAATCTTTTTTATGACATCTGCCCCAAATATTATTAAAATTCTATGACCAATAATTTCTACATACTAGAGTGCAAATATAGTCAAGATGTTTCCTTTGAAGTGACTTGGATGAAAATCTGGATGTGGAAGTAGTGATTCCTTAGGTAGTGGTTTTTTAATTTTTAATTTAGCTATATAATAATATATATATAATATATAATTTGCCAACGTTCATGTCACTCTAACAGCGGATTCGTATTCAGTGACGCAAAAAACATCGAAAAACATTGGTCTGGTATGCCGACCAGAAAAGTTTTTTTTGTGGGCCTGTGTTATGAACATTCACCCTCAGCCCTAGATACCGATTATTCTTGAGAATCTGTGCTAAGTTCCTCGTAGTCTTTCTCTAAGGCTGCTAAGTCTTCCGGCTCGAGAATTCGTTCTCCTTCGTACTTTTCTAATTTGGAACCGATATAATAAGACATTTTCTGCGTGAAAAATGTTTCATTCACGTGAAAATGTAAGTTATAGGTGGCCATATATTATTTAAGCTTTGTTATAAATACTTCGACTTGAAATTTATCTATATAAACATATTTTACTAAAGTTGCGTTAAATATTTATTTATTTTATTTAACGTCTTATGTATTTATATGTAACCGCATTGTTTTAAAATGGCCAATTCAAATTGTCTTCATTTATAGCAACTGAACAAACTGGCGAAAAAAGTCCAAATGGACTCAGTTTTCTCTGCAGTTTCATAATGAACAATTTAATTTTATTGATATGCAACCCGAGATATTTGATTTTGAAAATAGTTGTATAAAATCAATGATTTCAGATTTAAGTCTGACTCCCCTATTTCGTTGCATTAATAAATAATCATAAATCATAGATTTGAAATACATGCACTGTAACGAAAAAAAATTTGTATCGTTGAAGCACCCGTGCTAGATAAATTTGAATTACCCGCGGTAAATGCCGACGCTAAGTCAACAAGTGCGCATACGCAGTAAAAACATCACTGAGGACATTTTTAATATCAAGGTTTCTTCACTTTCGCTTCCGACACGGGTGAGTTGAGATCGTTTACTTATTCTTTAACGGATTTTCACGTTTATTTTTTTAATCCTTTGGTATTTTGAATATATTTGATTATTAAATTATATCATATTATTAAGTTAACGTTGCTGTATAGTTATTTTTGGGGAATTATTAAAGGATATTCCGTGTAACAATTAATTTTTATTTAGGCACGTGTTTGTGCGACTCCGGTCCACTGGACACATGTATCTTTGTTAACTCATTAATTATCGTGGCAATTTTGTATTCTGTGGTCGCTTGAGACACAAAACCGTGGTGTTTTATCAATTTTTTTAGATTTTTGTGGACGAGGATTAACCTCAGATATAATCAAGGGATAAATTAGAATCTTTGTTTCTTAATTATGGGTAGACAATCTCATCTCATTAAGAGTCGAAAGCTAAAGTCGTTTTGTCGCATTTATTAACCTCGTGTTAGCACAAGAAATTAAGAGATAATTTTTTATTAGTTTATTTTTTGGGAGATTAAACCCATAATTTTTTTACTGTATTTGTTACAATATTAGTATTTTTTCAGATACTAATTCAGATATGTTCTATCTAATTCAGTTGTGCTAAATTTTGTTACCGCCTTCATTCAAATTTTGGTCATAACCAGTCCGCCATATTGTGAAGGGCTAAAATTTCATGAGAGTAGAGTTTTCTCTTTTATTCATTTCCTTCATTATTATATTAATCAGTAGCTTATTCATATATTTTCAGAAGTAAAATTTTACCAATACTCAGTTTTTTGTTTGTTTGTTAAATTGCTAATAGTTTGGTTTTGCAGTGACCTTCGTCACCATAGTTTTTTTTTTGTAGTTTTTCTTGTATTCTTTTACCTCAAGTAAAATATCTTGCCAATTTTTTTATTAGACAGGAACTAATATCTGAAGTGCTCTTTTGCTCACAATTTAATTTTTTTTTCTATTATCAACTGGTTCTTTACATTACCCCTTTTTCATGTAAAATCCTGGACCAAACCACCATTGAAGCAAGGCACAAGGCATACATTGAATATTTGGAGTTATCCTCAAAGTACTGGATATCATTCCGATGCAGCGTCTCCTGGAAATCAGCGTTGTTGGGACCTGAATATTGCGTCCTCCTTCCCGGGTACCATCTTCAGGACCAGACCTCGTCGGAATTCCACGTCTCCGCTAAGCTAACTAGCCCAAATTTATGTGCAAAATTCAACTTTTGGTTAGAAGAAAAATTGTAAGCCAGTTGATCGTTTCTTAAATTGTAATTTTTTTGTTAATCTTAAAATTCACTTTGTTTAAATAA
The DNA here is from genome assembly GCA_963583905.1 of Stenurella melanura. Lineage (NCBI taxonomy): Eukaryota > Metazoa > Arthropoda > Insecta > Coleoptera > Cerambycidae > Stenurella > Stenurella melanura. The sequence continues at coordinate 45,358,813 of OY757316.1, forward strand.
TATTCCTGTTTTTGTCTGTTAACTAATTAAATCAAATTTTTCACCATTAAATATTTTTAATCATTTGTAAAGTGTTGTAAAATTTTCAGTCTTATACTTATGTTAATATACTATTTGTTTTGTATTTGATTTTGATTGTTTTCTCCCCCTGTTAAAGTTTGCAAGAGTGTTTGTTATGTACTGAATACGCTGGCGTCCAAATTCTTTGTAGTTTATTAAAGTTTTATTAGGTTAATTTGACAATGAAATAATTGTTCAAAAAAATATATATAACTGTTCTCGCCATAGAGCGATCCTCGACCGGCCCTGAGCTAACCGGTTGCTACTCTTTCATAGCTTCCTCAGCACCCAGCGAAGAAGTTGTGGTTGCAGCACATATATTTCTAACATAAGGATGTATAGTAGCTCGGATACCAAATTGTATGTATTAGACATAAATCGTGTTCCAGATTACACGCAATTGGTATTAATCATTTGATACATCTAATTCAAACATTTTTGCTTTCGCATACTCACTCACTGTAATTAATAATAATCACAGCGTAACGTTTAGTTAGGAATATTACCATTGAAATTATGAATTCATATCAACGTATTAGTCTAAGAGCTGGCTACGAAAATTAAAAATGATACGGTGCAGATCAAATTTTTATGTAAAAACTCTCTACTCCGTACTGGCTGAAAAGTACATATCTCTGCAGCTAGAAGCCCCTACCTACCGGGGAGGGAAGCGCGGGCGGGCGGTCAAACGCGTTAATTTTGAATCAAAATAATATAATTGAGTACAGCTCTAAAACCTTGTGTAGTTATAGTTTTTAACTGTAGAAATTGCGTAAAATTATTACCAGAAGTCTAGGACGGGCATTAAACGTTGCCAGAAGTCGGTAAAACAGTAAAAAGATCAAGAAGTTCAAATTTTAATGTCAAGGTGCAGTTCTGGCAATTTCATTTTTGTATTTAAAATCTCCATATTCTTCCGAGTTTTCCGGTTATTAACGTACCAGTGACATTAATGGAACAAAAAACAAATCGAATTCGCGAAATGTCAAAAAATGCTTTTTCTCGTTCACTTCTGTATACTTGAATTTTCGATTTCGCCCATACAATTAACGATGCTGTGAAAATGCCAATTTCGATCTTTTGATAGCAACATTAGGAAGCCTTCCTGTTGATGAATTTATTTAGTTATGAACATTTTCCGACGAGACTAATTGGAATTTCAAGTTCACCCAGGCCGTAGCACATCGCATTAAGAGACGACTTTCACAGCAGATTTCTCCGTTCGAATCCTGTACGGGTACACCCGCTTTTTAATTTGTTTTCAACTTCTTGGCTGATATTTCTTATTCTAAAATTACATCGCATTTATTTTTATCGTCAACAGTTAAAGATGTTAAAGTAAATACCCAAGACTCTGAAGGTAAAGTATTCAACTATTACATGATATACAACTTTCGTTGTACGACAGTTTTTATAAAAATCTTAATTTATGTCTTAGATGATGAAACAGATATTGATTATACTAGCGACAAGGAAGTAGATGATCAGTCACATTGTGAATGTTACTAAAAATCCTTATTTTTACCCTGTAGTTAGAATAAACAATTTTTTAAGTAATATATAAAAACGAGTTAACAGAAGATTCTAAATAATGTAATTATTTATACTTCTCTGTTATTTATACTTACCCTTCGTTTTGTCTACTTGCAATTTATTTATATTTCATTAATATTTTAAATAATGCAGAGACAGATTGCCAAAACTGCATAAAATTATTTTAGATAAAAAACATTGTTTTACCGCTTCAGCAACTTCTTGCGATATTATCATTTTTTATATACTTAGCCATCATTTTGCCTTTTGGCAATTTATGTACAGCTTTTTTAAGCCATAAATAACATAAAAACGAAATTGCCAGAATTGCACCTTGACACTAAAATTTGAACAATTTTCTTACAACTTTACCGACTTCTGGCAACGTTTAATCCCCGACCTAGACTACTGGCAATAATTTTTCGCAATTTCTACAGTTTAAAACTAGAACTACACAAAATTTCAGAGCTGCACTCGAACATTTTTAATTTTCGTAGCCAGATCTGCGTCTAGATTTGGTTTATTCATATAATTGCCAACAGCATAGCCGTAAGTTAAATGATATTTATTTACTTTTATTGAATTTATGAAGTTGTTCATTAAACTAACATTATTTATTATAAATAAATAATATGTTATAAATAAATAGTATACATCGTGCCTATCAATTACTAAAATAATATTTACAATAGATAATTAAAAAGTGGTAGTAGAGATTGTCGGTTGGCGCTTATTGCATCGCTAGTGCTATCTTATGCTTACGAACTATTCCTTTGTCGGTCTTTTTATGAATTTCAAACTGACTTTGGATATCATATACCTTAATATAAGTCAATAATAAAACATAGTTCCCACAATGAAGCAACCACTGAAAAACTTTATGCGCAGAAATAGTCACTATACTCTGCTTATTTTACCAAATTAATTCGATTTCGGTCTTCCGTAGTGTATGAGTTCATATATCAATGTTAAACATTGTGTGCCTATTTTTATTATGTACATAAAAGTGACGTTTAAGAAAATCATGTCGGTTTAGTTGGCCAGAGAGAAAAATGTTTTCCAAATTTTGAATGAACACATGTTTTTAGTGCGTATTTTAGAACTGTAAAATCGTCATAACAAGTTTCGTGTTTTCTTTCAAACCATAAATATAAGCTCCCTTAACAATAAAGTAACAATATGATTGAGTAGGTACCAAAAGTAGTGGATACCAAGAATATTTTTAAACTCGTGAAGAATTTCTTAGGGCTTCTAGTTATTCATTTTTTTTTTAAACAGTTGGTCAAAGACAAAGTATTGAAATCGTTAGGCGCAGAGGCGCTCGGCCAAAGTCATGCCAGACGCATCCTCGGCTTGCGACTGTTGGCACTTAACCTATTAACCTATTGGCAAGAACGACCTGCTTATCTTATGGGAAATTTAACGCTTCATGAAATTTCAAAGGTCTAAATTTTCAAAACTTTTTGACATTTCTTAAAAATGTTCAAAAAATTATTGAGCATATTTAACTATCTTTAACGGTCATTAATAGCAATAATAATTAGAATATTGCAATCCGCAGCAAATTAGTATCGTTTTTCAGAAATTTGTGGCACATCATTTACTGGAGAGTCAGGTGTATGTAACAGAAAATCTTATTAGTTTACATTTAGACTTATTGATGTTAAAATTCAAAAATCTGGATATGAAAATCTCGTTCTTAACAGAAGTTTTTGAAATGAAACTTTTGCTCGAGTCCACATTTACAGTTAAGGAACGCTGATATTACAAACGTATTTTTCAAACAAATTTGTCGTTTCATCATTATTCGCACTTAGGTCTTAAAATGTATTATTTTTAAAATGTCACACTTTTCCATATCCGACTGTTTGTAATACACTGTCAAACGACAAAATACATTACAATGGTCTTATTTTTAAACTCTTATTTTTAAATTTTACTATGAATTACTACATACAGTTTTTGCTCTGGCGTGAATTCCTCGTTAAAATTAGATGGTTGAGAAAAATGACTAACACAATAAATGTTAAAATGCATCATAAGCAAGCTAAATGTGATGGCATGGATTCAAAGCAGCTTACAATTTACATACAGATAGACGGGATGACGGGAACTATCAAAATTCACTATTTGGATTATGTCACAAAAATGTCCCAAAGACAATCACACTTATAGCGTACTTTGGCGGTGCGTACTAAACCCAAACCCATTTTTCGGCGCGACAAAACAACGTCGAAGACTTTGGCGACGTTCGCGAATTCTATTTTAATTAACGCAAAATATGAACGACCCTGATTTTTCACAAGTTCAGAGTAGACGGTTTATTTTTATTGCAGTCTAACTACTTGGTATTAAATAGAGATGAATCTCTCACGGGTCTTTTTCCTTATTACAAAGCCACAGTGATGTCAAAGGTCATTTAGAGTTGAGTGTATATTAGGAACTATAAAATGTTAATAGTAAGTGACAGATGCTGTTTATTTTGGACGGTGCTGGATGGAATTTGCTTTTAATCTTTGAAATATAAGTGCTCATTAATATTTGTGATGACAAACCAATATACCCGTCAATGTTGAAGCACTTAAAAGTATATCAAATCTGCCTGGTAAGAACTGGTGTATTTATATAAAAAGCTTGAACTGAAATTCTGAAATGAATTTAAAATTTTTATAACCCATCTGTATTGTTTCTGAGAGCAAAATGAACAAGAGCGTTGCAATTCGATGCTAACGTGACCACTTTTTTTTAAATCTGCTCCATGTTTGGCTCAAATCTATTAAAACTTACTAGCTCGATTTGAAAATTATATTAAAAATCTACTTTGCACGAACCTCACTAAAATGATATTAATTAAGAAAAACGGCGACCAATTTCAATTCGAATTGTGCATTTTGTGACCCTCGCGTTAATGGATAAATTAATGTCCCTACTTCCCAATTCCAATAATATTCTTTGGCATTAATGCTACCTACCCTAGTAGCTCGCGAATGCTAGAATTACCGTGGTGCCGTTGAGTTGGCAATGATAAAACGGGACTGTAATAAGGGGGGGGGACATATTTAGTGCAGATTCCGAGAATCTGGCCACAAAATTTACCCACCACAAGATTATGAGATATTTGAGGTTAAATCCTTTTTAGGCTGTATTTGAGAACATATATACTTAGTAAATAAAAATTTTCTTAGTTCATAAATGATAAACCTAGCTCTTACGCCAATAACTCTAAACCTGATTACCTACCCACATGACATCTCGCGGATATGTACATCCATTGCATATACATTAGATGCTGGAATTTGAATATGTATTTTTAAATATACATATGATATGAAGTGTATATTCAGCTACTGACATCCATCAGTGTCGTATACAGTGTATATTGCTGGAGGTATATACATAATTTTAATATCCTCAAATATGCATCTTACCTGAAAGACTCAAAATCTAACACCCAAATTAGAGCCTTGAATAATTTTCTAGACACTAATAATATATGTCAATACAACTCAATATTTAATGGCAATGACAATATTCTTGATCTAGTATTACACAACAAAAACTGTGATGTATCTCAATCTTCTGATCCGTTAACTAATGAAGATTTTCATCACCCTGCGCTGATCATTTCAACTCAAATAAGTACTGTTAAGAACCTTAATAATAATTTTCCAACTAATCATGACGTTAGTTATAATTTCCGCAAATGTGATTTTTTAAAATTGTATGAAAACCTTCTCAACATAGACTGGTCCTCCCTCTCTTCTTTTAATGACGTCAATGGTGCATGCACTCATTTTTACAACAAACTTGACTGTATTTGAATCTTGTGTACCTAAGAAATCGACTTCTCGTAGCGGCAGATATCCTCCGTGGTTTAATGGCAGTATCATAAAAAAAATAACCTTAAAGAACGTCTTAGGAGACAGTATGCAAGAACCAGTGATCCACTTATACACAATCACCTCAAAAAGATCAGAAGGGAAATAAAATATGATACCAATTTAGCCTACAGAAATTTCGTGCAGAACTCTGAAGATAATATAAAAAATGATCCCAATAAATTTTGGGCTTTCATCAAAAATAGAAAAGGGTCGGCCAGTGTATCTGAAGAGATGTTTTTTGAGGGATCTTCGCTAAACAACCCCTCTGATATACTGAATGCCTTTGTCAATTATTTTGGTCAATCTTATAATGAGTAATCATTAGATATCGAGGAACATCACATTGAGACCGGTATACCTAACAATAACCCTATTGTTAGCATAAACTCTTTCGGTGAAAATGAGGTTGTTCAGGCTCTAAAACGAATTAAACCCAAAATGACGACCGGTCCTGATTCTCGCCTCGCTTTTTATATGCCGACGATCTAAAAATTTTCACAGTAATTGATGAAATCGATGACTGTTTTTAACTTCAGACTTCTCTTGACAAAATAAACACCTGATGTATAGTAAATAAATTATTCATGAATCCTAGTAAATGTAACGTAATGTCCTCTTCTTTAAAAACATCACCTTTTATTTTTGATTACAGGTTAGATAATGCCATGCTTCAAAGACCTATAACATTTCGCGACCTCGGTGTAACTTTTGATAGTAAATTATCCTTCACTGATCATATCGATACCATTGTGTCTGAAGCCTCCAAAGCCCTTGGATTCATCGTTCGTACTAGTCGAGAGTTCACTAATACTGATACTCTGAAAATTCTTTATCAATCCTTCGTTAGATCGAAACTTGAGCACACATCGCTAATTTGGAGTTCCAGTTATGATGTTCACAAGAATAACTTGGAGGCAGTTCAACGTAGATTTCTTAAATTACTGTGGTTCAAATCCGACGGTACCTATCCAGTGATTGGTTTTCCGCAAAGTAACTTGCTTGAAAGATATTCTATGACTACTCTTGAGGATAGGCGTACGTACTTTTCTCAAGTATTTTTCTTTAAATTACTACACAATGATTTTGACGCACCCGAAATAATTAGTAAGCTTAATTTTCACGTTCCCAGATTAACCTCTCGTAATCACCAAGTTTTCTATTTACCTACGCTGCGTACCAACGTACTAAATAATTCACCTTTATATACGATTTGCAGTATTTCTAACAAATTATGTAGCGACTTCGATATTTTGAATTGCAGCCTTAGTGACCTAAAACAAAATGTTCTAAATTAAATAACCAGTGATTGTCTTTGTTTTTCTTAATTTACTTTGAATCACATTTGCATATATATAGTTTTTATATTTAAACATTTTCCATGATATTTTTTTCTCTCTCTTTGTATCATTAGTTATTCATAGTTCGTACATTTAAGTAAATTTTTTCTTCATTTTACTTTCTTTCTATGTTGTTGTATATCATGTAATTATTGTTTTGTATGCCTTTATTCCTGTTCTGTAATTGGATATCATCTTACCTGTGGAACAGTGTATGCAATAAATAAATAAATAAATAAATAATAATTTATACATAACATGTTCATTAAGGTACAATCAAATTATACACGTACTCGAATTTTATCTCATTATCTGATGCGCATGTGCTTCTAATTTATGGCATAGTGCGTCGGCGCACCACGCATCATTCGTTTACGGCAACAGCCGGCAGCCATTAAGCCCTATATATTGTTGCGTGCATAGTGTTTATGTGTGATGGAAGTTAACTTTTTCTTATTCGCTGGATTTTATATTTGCTTATTGCTATACTATGCTGTTACATTTGCATGAAGCTCCCATAATGTAAGAGTATATTTATTATAATGCAATTCTTTAGATTTGTAAATACATACTCTTTTAGGGTTAGAAAATTTGCAAGTTTCATATTTAACTGATTGTGGCAGGTGTGTGTTTAGTTAAGATGGCGCAAAGTGACAGAGGCCCAAAAATTTGCTGTTATGTCAAGTCATATTGGGTATGTATGTTATAAATATACCTAGTGAATAAAAATTACATACGTTCATATTATATAAGTTACTCATGGTTGAGAATGTTTGAAACACATATGTAGAACATGAATAACTCTAATTATACAGACGTTTACAATTTGTTAAACTATCGGAAGGTATAAAAGTATACGTAAATATTGAAAATTTTAAATATTGTGTAATAATTTAGGTTATTTTGCAAATTTAAAGTTTGTATATGTTCAAAATATTTATATAAAATATATTTCTTGTTAAACTATCTGTGTTTTATTACCTCTTATATGGATACATCTAAAGTAGTTCCCACGAACATTAAAATACTTGACCACTTTCATTCGACGCGTGCTGCACCACTCGTGTTGGTATCATCGAGATGATTAAAACTGTTCGTTTCAATCATCTTCCGATGATACCAACATGACTGGCGCAACACGCAGTGTTCAGTAAGTGTTTTGATGTCCGTGGAAACTACTTCAGAATATGTAATGATAATAAAATATGCGATTGTGTATATGATGTGTGTTTCATATCCACTGAATGTACATTGCATATGTTTATGTAGATTCACTGGATGTGAAATAAATATGGAAGTCGGCGACAAACGTTTATGCTAGGAATGTTAATTACACATCCATTAGATGTACATTAGATATACTTTCTCCATCCTGTGGATATACATATCCATAGATTGAAATGTGTATTGCATATAATTTTGTTATGTGGGTAATAACTAATAAACTCTAAACCTATAAACGCTAAACTGACGGTATGTGAAACTTATTTGGTTGAAGCGTTTATCGATTTTTGATTTAGAATACTTTGTGTTCATGGATTTAGGTTTTACATAATTTGAATGACTGATGGGTTATTGAGTTTCGGTCATAAAATTAATGGGTTTATGGTTTACTATCTAAGGGCTTTCTACCTATCAGTCATCGACATTAATCAACATACACACAACTTCTGGAAAGCGCCAAAGAGGAGGACGCGACATCCCTTAAGAGCGACCAACCTTCACGGTTACCTATAAGTCATTATGATTTTGAATGTAAGGTTCAACTTCAAAGAACCATCACTTTAAACTCTATAATATTCATTTAGCAACTCTTATGTATATTCAAATTTATTAATCTTTAAAAAGTCACAACTCCTATAAAAAAAATCGTAGATAGGAAATCGAAAACTCATTTTGAAGGGGAGTCATAGAACTAGACGATGCAATCAGCAATAATTCAGAGGAGATAGCCCAGATGGAGCCAACTTCGACCTTTACCTTTATTTCTAATATATTGAGAAGGATAATAATAAATCATAAAATCTGAAAATGCAATTTATAAGACTATAAGGTGAAAAGTTTCACATGTGGCCATCTAGAAACTTCTTTAACAAACCATGCATGTAAACACCAAATATTAAAAATGAAGTTACATTACGTCAAATAGATGTATCATACAAACAATAAAATATTGTAGAAAACATAACGTTACAGTGGCGTCATTTAATCGTCTTACGACGTGATGGACCAATAATAATTATTTAAAGAGTATATCAAATTTATGGCAGTCTGTTATCTGCCAGTTATCTGTTATTTCTGGTTGTCCAGTTGTCAAACTGATTGTTCAAACTGTTATTCGTTACCAGCAAAAGTGGAAGGAAAATTTATCAACACGTTCATTTGCATTTTTATCGACACTGCACTGATTATGCCTTATATAATTATTGCCTCTCCGACTAATTTGGCAAAATATAAAGCAAATTATTATTAAGCATTCGGTGCTTTTGGCAAATTTCATTTGTAAATGTTTTTGTAATTAGAAAGACCTAAGATAATAAAACCTAAAATTAAAATTGATGTACGATAATGAATTTGCACGTGAATAGATTTATGTGCCAAAAACTTAATTCCAAATATTATTAACGCACGACTTTGATTCATAAGTCTATAATTAAATAGTAATTAAAGTCACAGGAAACTATTCCAGTTGTATCTTATGATCTAAATTAACAAGTGCCTTAAGAGCACTGTTTTAAAAATATTGGTACAATAATAAATACACATGGTGTCTTAAATTTGCCCTGCAACTATTACGTCCAGCAACTATGAGTAGATCGGGTTAAAATAATGCGATTTAATCTAGCTTATCTATCTGCCAGATTAAATCTATAGAGAACTATACAGCTCTCTAGTGTCTGGTCAATTTGGAAAAACTTAAGATTAGAACACTGTCTGATTTTTTTTTGCTTACAAACGGCCGATACAACTTAGCTATCAGCTGTGTCGCTTTTTATTGTGTATTCGTTATTTGGAAGAATTCCGCGCTCTATCAAGAAGGTACATACAGTTTTTTGCCTTATTTAGAATAGTTTTCAAGGTATTAACAAGAAGGCATAGAAAGTCATCTTATTTTGTGGCTGCCATTTCTAGTAACTAGTAACCTGAAAAAGTGGACATCCCCTGGCACTCTAGAATAGGTACACATCTCTCCTCAAAACAGAACTAGTTCAGGAAAGACAGACATGGAAATATCTAAAGTTCCAATTAATTTGTAACACCCTCTATTATTATTATATATTGGCATTGGGGTTTTAAATAATATGCGAGAGTTCCTCATCGAGCTGACACCTGCAGGTTTAATTACGTGAGATCAAACGGTTTTTCGCAAATATCTCGAAAACGGTGAACTTTTCCACAAAAATCTCTATTACCAAATTTGTTGCTGGACAATTAGCTACAAAAACTGTAAGAAAAGTATTTCTCGTAGGGACAACCATTCACGAAATACAAAAAGTTGTTGATAACTTCGCGTCCCGCGTTTATCATGATAATATATATAATATAATAGAAAATATCGCGCTATTAACATACATACATGTCTACCTACTTAAGTTGGCGGCATATGGAAAACTTTTTTATTTTCAGTTTTAGGAAAAAAAGTTATTCTTTATAAAAAGTTCTGCATGGTCTAAAACCTACAATGCAACAATCAAACCTCAAAATTTATCAGTCATATACAGGGTGTCTCAATAAATATGAATTTGGTACAAGAGTAAAGTACCTTTATTTTTGACAATATCGAAAATTGTAATTATGAGAAGTTGTTCATAATTAAAAAACACATTCAAATATGCAGTTCTATCCATTTACGTTAAAAACGAGTTTCTTTACTTTTTCTAAACTTTTCTTTACAATAAAATTGAAAATGTTAATGTACACATTAATTAAATTTAGTCTAGGATGCACTGACAAGAAACTTTTATTAAAAAATATGAACAGTAATCTCTTATTATTGAACCCGTCAATTGCTTAATTGCATATTAGTAATGCATTTAAATGAATAACACATACCATAAAAATAATTAACTTTATTAGTAAATAATATAACTTATTTTGTTGCAATAAGTAGTAACGAATATTATCCCTTCCTTCAATTTACTAGTGCCTCAACATATCCGCCTTCTCTGACCATACACATAACCGTTCTATCACAAAATAGCCTCAATACACTCCTGACCATAATAGGAGTTACAGTATGAACCGTTTCAGTTATGATTCTCTCTAAATGGTCAACATCTGTAAATGGCCCTCGAAGATATACCTTTTGTTTCAAGTAACCCCATATAAAAATCTAGTGGGGTCAAATCTGGAGACCGGGGTGGCCAACGAATTTCCGAAAGTCGATGTATAACTCTTCCATTAAATCTATTTTCAATGTATTGCCTTACATCTAACTTACTGTGGCATGGAGCACCATCCTGCTGGAACCATATCTGTTGACGTTCAACTATGGGAAGGTTATCCAAAAAATAATTTATTTCAGTTTCTAAAAAGCGTAAATAACGGTTTGCATTCAAAGATTCTCGAAAAAAAAAAAATGTCCGATTATTTTATTTTTATAAATTCCACACCACACGTTTGTTTTGAATGAATACTGGTCCCGAGTTTTGATTGTAAAATTCGGATTCATATCACTCCACCAACGGCAGTTTTGGCTAGAGACTGTCCCATTTGATGAAAATGTTGATTCATCCGAAAAAAGAATATGCCTTGCCATAAATGGGTTATCTTCTAACATTCCTTGGATATCGCAACAGAATTCAAAGTGTCGGTTATGATCTCCTGGTCTTAACGTGTGAATATATTGCGGCTTGTATGGGTAAAATTTATTCTTTTTTAAAATTTTTGAAACCGTATCTTTGTTTATAGTATTTGTCATCAGAGATGCCCTCTCTCGCAAAAAATACTTAGGATGTTCAATTGCTGAGAGCATTACTTCAAACTCATTGTCATCATTAGCAACCCCTTTATGGCGTTTGTTGTGAAATTTATTACTTACATCTCCAAAAGTCTTAAATTTGTTTAATAATTTCCTTACTGTTTCATTGTGAATCTTTTTCTCTGGATGCCGGCTATTAAAAATTTCTGCAGCTTCTCGAAGTGATTTATAATTTTCTCCCACGATTAATATAATTTCAATTTTTTCTTCTTTACTTAATGTTGCTGATATTTTTATCTATTTTTATAAACAAATACGTCTTATAAATTGTTATCTTGACGTTTACTGTCAAACATTTCTTGTCAGTGCATCCTAGATCAAATGTAATTAATGTGTATACTTAAAGTTTCAATGCTATTGTAGAGAAAGGTTTAGAAAAAGTAAAAAATCTCGTTTTTCAACGTAAATGGATAGGACTGCATATTTGAATGTGTTTTTTAATTATGAACAACTTTTCATAATTACAGTTTTCGATATTGTCAAAAATTAAAGCACTTTACTCTTGTACCAAATTCATATTTATTGAGAAACCCTGTGTATGACTGATAAATTTTGAGGTTTGATTGTTGCATTGTAGGTTATAAAATATGCAGAACTTTTTATAAAGAATAACTTTTTTTCCTAAAACTGATAATAAAAAAGTTTTCCATATGCAGCCAACTTAAGTAGACACACTGTATATGTTGCATAGTATCAAATATGGTAAAGAAACTCACATTCATTGTTACTTTTTGCTCGGATAAGAATGCGCAAAAATAAAAAATCTTCCTTGTATGAGTTACTGCAACCAGTCGTTGAATGGAATCAAGACTCGACATTTACTAATATGATAGTTACATACATTATGTACAAAAATATTTCGGTTAAACGTCATTATTGTATTTGATGGCTATAATGACCATCAAAACAATTTCAAAGCTTCAGAGCAGCGTCGTCGGTGTTCAAAAGCTCTGCCGATATTCTCTTCGATGCATCAGTTGCTTGGCAAAAAACAAAAGCCGCTCCATTCTGATATTATCTGATATATTTAAAGCTGCTAATATCTTGGTGAAGTAAGCTAAACATGATGCTCATGTTTTTATAATTGAAATAGCCATAGAACAGTTCGATACGAACACCAGCTAGCATTGTTGTTGGAAAGGATCTGGACTTTCTAGTCATATTATAATAAATCATATATTTTCGTAAAGCTGGTAGAGCAATAGTTGAATCCAAAATGTGTTCTTCTAATAGTTTAGCCTCTTATTCAAAATGTCCAGTCCACATATTATTTCTGCATGCAATGACTGGTTGTGACACAACTTTTGCTCTGTACAACAAAGTAAAAATAAAAATCTTTTAACTATTTGGACAGAGTGCCGACTTCATTTATTATGCTGAAGTGTTTGCGACAGCCAACAGTGATTCTAATGTCATTTTTAACAAGTCCATAGAGCACACAGAAAACAGGACTCCATCGATGTTTTAAGATACGTACTTAATATTTATTACATCAACAAAACTCAATAACGCTGTGCAATGTCTTCTCTTTCCCACAACATCTGCTGCTAGTCAACAACACTATTATCAATTATATGACTAAGTTCGACATGGCTTGAAAATGATGAAAATAATCCTGAAAACTGGGAATGGACAATAAAAAAATAATGTCTTGGAGCCAGTTACAACCCTGTTCCAGCCTGCCCCTGATGTACTGATGAATACTATTCTTCATAACTGCAGTAAAGGCTGTGCCTCTAGTTCTGGATGTTGGAAAGCAAGATTAAATTGTTCTATAGTTTGTGGCCACTGCCATGGTCAATCATGTTTGAATACGATTACACCCAATATTAATAAAAACACATGGATCCATCATTTTTCCTGACTCAATTTTTGGAGACCGAATCGGACTTGGATGAGGATATGAATGCATTCAACTTTTCAGCTCCATGCATTGAATAATGATTACATGTGTAAAAATAAAAAACAATAATTACTTAAGTATAATTATAAATAATAACAATAATTAATAATAATTAATTGTGCCCTACTATGACAGTCGCGATTCCTATATCTTGTGAAGAATTACCCCTACAAGAGAAACTCTTTGGGCCGTTTTTGTGGCCAATAGTCTGAACAACTTTGGTAATAGATGTTTATGTCGATAATATAGCAAAAAAACATTTTTAGTGATCTTTGACACTGCGTAATTCACCCCGCAGATATCGGATCGACGAAGAACACTCGTATATTATTTACAACCCCAATACCGATGTATATGCAAAAATAGAGCCTGTTACAAATTACCTCAATGTCGTCTATTTTTCCTGGATTATATGGCATATGTCAACTGCCATTTCAGTTACCTACCTTCAAATAATCCTGCGAAGTCATTGGTTCGATTGTTCAAATATGGCTATCCAATTCAACTTTAAACCCCTGAAGAGAACAGACTATGAAACATTAAGATTGCTCGTGGCAGGAGTAGCGTCTAGGCTGTACCCTTATTGAACTTAAAACTGGTGAAGAATGCAATGCTTTGCTTGTTCGCTCATGACAGTATAGGAGCTACTTTTTCCAATCAATTTTTTTGCAAATAATAGTAAACAAGCATCAGATCGACAACAATGAGGTTAAGCTGCGTTACTAATCACTGTATTTTTTTTTGCAGTGCATCCAGATTATCAATAATTAGTTTATTTGGGCTTTATGGAACATGCAGTTATCATCTGTTAAAGTATACTATGAATTTTTACAAGAGACTGGTTGCATGTGATATCAGAGAGTCTTCAGGTACATGAAATTAAATTATGATTAGTCACATTAAGGTTCCTAATCATGCCGATATGATAAAAAGTTTGTTTCGATGATAATGTCATTGAACGTTTACTAGAATAAAGTGGTTGCATCTAGCGTAAAGGGGGTTTTATCTACATCTACATCTACTTATGTGTTGCAATGATTACTTTAATATGACATATTCATCTGATACTGATTATATCAGTAACGTCATTAATATCTACCGCAAGTATGTTTATATAAGAATATAAGTACAGAGAAAATAAACTTTTTCTAATATTTGTTTCAAGTATGGAATAATATACCTATTGAACTAAGACGAGGTGAACTTAAAATCGTATATGACATGTTAATGTATAGCCAACAACGTTAACCATGCGTTCGCTACACGCTTTCGTATCTCCCTCAGTTTTGTCCGATCAACTGGTTAGTTTTTTGCTTAAAGAACATTGCTCAATCGAACCTTGACTAACTGAGAACGGTTCAAATATATTAGAGATTTAAAAAACATGTTGCAGGCTTTGCTTAATAGAAAAATTTCATTAAAGAAGCAGAAATTCACAGGTTAGTGCAAAGCCCTATACCAATAAAACCATAGCACGAGACAGAGTACCAGAAGTTACTTAGGGCTAAAGGCAGATTCCATTCTAGGAATGCCCACGGATACTAATAGCTCCAAAGTATAAACAATAAAAAAATCCAAATTAAAATACCAGACAGAGAAGACTGAAAAACCTGGCCACTAGTATCGGCATAAACAGTGGTATACACATGCTCCAAGACAGAATAACGAATGGGAGCTGAGATTTTCGGAATAAGGCCAATAGCAAAAACCTGGATAAGTTATTTAAGGATGAAGTGGTCGATATACAGTGGTGTGAAAAGTAAAGTATAAAGCCAACCTGGCAATCAACCGATTTTCCTTTTTTGCTTCCCTCGCATACCGAAGGGAAGTATTGTATTCGAGAATAAAATACCCTCCGAGATTTTTTCGGATTCTGACGTTTCAGATCACGTAGATTACGAAAATATAGTTTTCTCAATCCCGTCAGTCTGTCTGTCTATCTGTCTGTCTGTCTGT
This sequence comes from Stenurella melanura, assembly GCA_963583905.1. NCBI lineage: Eukaryota > Metazoa > Arthropoda > Insecta > Coleoptera > Cerambycidae > Stenurella > Stenurella melanura. Next base: position 45,374,464 of record OY757316.1, read on the forward strand.
CTGTCTGTCTGTCTGTACGTATGTCTGTCTGTCTGTCTGTCTGTCTGTCTGTCTGTCCGTCCGTCTGTCTGTCTGTAAATTTCCACGTTTCATGACACGCTAAACCTATTTCTGAAAAAGAAAATTATTTTTCACCATTTTTGAAAAAAATTTTACCACTAAAAGAAAAATGTTTTCTTTGTTCAAATTTAAAATTTCCACGTTTCATGGCATTCTAAACCTATTAAAAAAAAAAAAAATTGAAAATTTGTTACCAACATTTTTGAAAAATTTTTACCACTAAAATAGATGGAATTTTTTTTCTTTCTCCAAATTTAAAATTTCCACGTTTCACAGCGTTCTAAATCTATTATAAAAAAAATGGAAAAATTTTAAAAAATTTTTGAAAAAATTTTACCACTAAAATAGATGGATTTTTTTTCCTTTGTTCAGATTTAAAATTTCCACGTTTCCATGGCATTTTAAAATTATTCAAACAAATTTAAAAATGTGTTTGAAACATGTTTCGGTAATCTATCACTACTATAGATTAGAAGAAATATTTTCTTTTGCTCAAATTTAAAATTTCCACGTTTCATGACATTCCAAACCTATTTCGGAAAAAAAAATTTGCAACATCTTTTCGATATTTTGGAAAAAAATTTAACACTAGAATAGACGGAAAAAAATTTTTTTTTGCTCAAATTTAAAATTTTCACGTTTCATGACATTCTAAACCTATTTCAGAAAAAAAAAATTCACCAACATTTTTGCAAAATTTCAAAAAAATAATTATATGTTTTAACCACAACTGTACTTCCACTTCATTGCGTGAATGTGGGATTGAAAATGTGACAGTGATAATATTTGGCATATACAATTATTATACATCCCAAAAAATAATTCAACCATGGTGGACATTTGTAAAGGTATTTGCGCAAGCCTTAGGCACCTGTTATTTAGTATTGAATTTTTGCTGTTGGATGAGCACTCTATATTTTTTTGACCAAAAGTTAGCAGGTTTTCTTTGTAATAATAGTGATAACTATATTCCGATTCTGTGTAAATACCTTTACCGATTTTTTATCAGTACCATAGAATAGAAGGAAATTATCCTTTTTGATCAAATTTAAAATTTCTGCGTTTCATGACTTTCTAAACCTATTTCAGAAGAAAAATATTTAGAAAATTTTTTTACCAACATTTTTGAAAAATTTCAAAAAAATCCTTTTGTTTACCACCATTATGCTTCCACTCCATTACGTGAATGTGGGATTGAAAATGTGACAGATGGCAATAATATCTGGCATATGCACCTATTACACTTTTATTGAAAAATGTACAGGGTGGTCATCCCAAGAAATAAGTCATGGTGGACATGTGTAAGGTCTTTGCGCAAGCCTTCCATATGTGGTACCTGTTATTTAGTAATGAACTTTTGCTGTTAGATGAGCCCTCTGTATATGTTTTTGACCAAAACTTATCAGGTTTTCTTTGTAATAATAGCAATAACTATACTCCGATTATTATTCTCAATGTCATTTCGTAATTATTAATTTTTTAGAGTGACCGCCATGCACAAATAACGAGGGAAGTTCTGTGTAAATACCTTTACCGATTTTTTTTCTCGATAGTCAAAGGCAATCGATTTCAAGCAGATCGAATCAAGATTCGCATGGAACTGCGTAAATGCCCTTATAGACCCAGGCAGCTAGAATAAAGTGAACGTAACGTGGGCACTAGGAGACAATGGAAATGAAAAGGCTGCTGAGCTAGCCAGGGAAATCGCGTCTAAGGCTCTAGTAGGATCTAAATCCCTTAGCGGCATGGCTTAGCCATGCATACGAATTTTCATTAATAAGAGGCTACAAGCTGAATTTCTGGAATGGTGGAAACGTTTCCCATGACAATGACAAGCAAGAGTTCTTTGAGGAACGACCTGCCAAATTTACACAGGACCTATTACGTCTAAATAGAATGACTATACAGCCACACAAAAAAAATACTATTTTTAATCTGGGGTCTGACCATATATTTTTGGGGTCACTGAATCGGAATTCGAGGTTTACTTAACCCCACCACGTCAGCATTTTGCCATAACCTCAAAGAACCCATAATTTATGCGATTTGGACATCTCTTCACATAAATCACTGTAACTCCTTCTAGACAAATATGACCCCCTCTTCTTTATTCTAGATGGATCGAAAATTAAATATCCAATCCGATGATGTAGGGCATGATATTATTTCGGCGCTTTTTAAGTGATAAATCGGCCGCCAAAATGAGAGGTTTGAGAATTTCGATTTTCGAGCGACACGGCCTAGCTTCGAGGGACATTTGTGCCACACGAAATCTAGAAAAAATCTGAAGAACTTCAGAGTTACGTAGAAAGGCATAAGAAATCGATTGGCGTAAATCAGTGGTCAGTGCGCGCCTTGCCGACATATGGTCTCTCCAAGTCTCCGGAAGGTGAAAATCGAATTTTTTAACCGCTTCCCGAGGTCATATCTTGAAAACGAAACGAGGTACAGATGTGCGGTTTGCGCCATTCGATTTACCTCGCCGGAAAAAAAAAATAGATTTTCACATTCCGGACATTTCGAGCGGCTCTCGAAGCTGAGCCGTGTCGCTCGACAAGCGAAATCTTCAGACCTCTCACTGTGACGGCCGATATCTCACTTAAAAAGCACCGAAGAATATCGTGCCCCACATCGTGCCATCGTGCCATCGATCTGGCGCAAACAAAAGTGAGTCATTTTTGTCTGCAAAAGCGATTTATAGATTTTTTTAGGTTATGGCAAAATCCTGATGCGATGGGGTTAAATAAACCTCGGATTTGGGTTCAGCGACTCCAAAAACATAGTAAACATGGTCAGACCCCCAGATCAGAAAAGATTTTTTTGTATGGCTGTGATTAGAATAATGGAGGATCACTGTCAACTTAATAGACATATGAATCTAATGGGTCTGGCAGATGATGCAACATATGGATTCTGTCAGGAGAAAGAGAAAACCTCTGTTCATTTCCTGTGTTGTAAAGGCAAGCTAGGCTGAGAGTCTATCTATTTGGCGAGGGAAAACCAAGGAGTGATACTTTTAATACGGAGCCCTTATCAAGGCTGTGTAATTCGATACAAAGGACAAAGCTGGATAAAGTGATCTAAGGAAAACCAGAACAGGAGCGTCACAACAGATTCATGAGCGTCGCGGAGGTCAAGGCCAACCAGCCAGCTCATCTTTTCTAAATGTAATCTAATATATAAATAACTATTCCCCTTCTCCCAACGTATATATTTTTTCAAAGTATTTGGAATGTAGTTTTATATTTGAGGATATATCTCATCAGTCAAAAAAGTTGTTAATACTTTGCATTTTTGTCGAAAATGGTTGAACGAAATAAAAAAAATAATAAAACGTGCTTCTTACCACAATCAACAACTTTTGTATGAATTTTCTTTTCGAGGATGTTAGTAATCTCGAAGATAATGAGAAATAGTGATCTAATTATACTAATATCACCAAAACTCATCTTGCAAATAAAAATGGAGTGGTGTAACAAACTGATCAATTGCCAAGTTTATGGGGAGAAATAGGTCAAATTAAAGATATTGAATATATTTTTACCGTTTATTATATAAAACAGTAAAAATACATTACGTTTTTATAGATTTTATTGAAATGCCATTTTAATGAGTTGGCAGTTCAGTAATGTTTTTCTATACATGTATGCTCTTGACCTACTGTGCTACAATAGTAAAACATGTTAAATACCAATATTATAGGTAAATACTAATTAACTACTCTACTAACGTGCATTAAAGGAACTCGATGAATAAATGCCTGGAATGTATAAACAACCTTTAGAAAAGCTGAAAAGATATTCTTCAATAATTGTCCTATTTTAATTTAGTATTGTGAACAAAACTAAGGCTATTTTCTTATAAACTTTATATTATTACCACTTTTGCGGTATTTGATATAAAGAATACCAATACATATTCAGGCACAACACAAAAACATCAAAATATTTCAGAAGACATATAAATAGTTAATTGCATGACTTCTTGAGTTATAAGATTAAAACTGTTAAATGCAAAAACTCACAATAAAATACAATGATAACTAGTTGCAATGCTAACTTATAATCTTTAAATTCGTGATGTATTTGCCTAGGCAGTATAGTTTTTATTATTATTATTAATTTATCTAATATCGGCAAATTACGGGCGCCACGGGACAAACTATTCCCATCATGGAAATTTTGCCGAATCTTTTTCTATCGAAGAGTAGGGAATTTTTACTCGTCTAACATCCTATAGATAATGAACCATCTGCTTTAAATCTCCTCGAGTCTATTCACTACACAATCTTCGTCTAAAATTGAATAGCTTCTACGTATACGTTAATATACAAGTCGTTAGGAAATCGCTGTATTTCTCTGGAGGGTTGCCATATCAAGTACCAATCGCAAATAACGTTGCTCAATTTTTCGTATCGGATACGAGTCCAGATGAATCTACGCTCGCCCCCAGGACGGTGTAAGTTTCGAAATATTGAAAAATTATTTATCATTATGTATTATCGGAAATTTTTACCCTGTGCCTTTCAAACATTGGGGTTGGATATGAAACGGAAAGAAGAGAGGCAACCAAAATCAGTTATAAAAAGAAAACTGACTTACCCAAACAAAGGTAAGCCACTTCTGGGTAGATAATAATAGACGAGATAGTAGAATGTTTTATAAGAAAACTAACGAATATATGCCATTGCAAGGTTATACTATAGCAACTAAATATGTGGAAAATCTTGTTCGAATTAGAAAATAATAAAAAAGATGAAATAAATACTTCGGGAGTAACTTAAACACCATAAGCATACTACATGTATTATCTGTTGATATATAGATACTATCAGATAATCTTGAAGATCCCCAAATAGTAACCAATGAAATTAACAATGTCGGAAATAATTATAATATTAATACGACTAAAACTAAATTGATGATAGCAAACACCCCATCAGAATCTACCAACTTCAAATAGACCACAACTTAATCGAGATACTCCGCCTTGAATACAAACTGGAACTACGACAAGGAAGTCCAACTATGTGCAGTATGGCTAGAAATGCCTTCGTAAAGTTTAATAAACACCTTCTGCATAGAGTGACACCGCTAAATCTTCCACTAGATATCGTTAGAAGTGTTAATTATGTACATTCTCTTATTTTTTTGTTTTCCTTTCAACCGCATATATATTACATATTGTTCTCTTCCAAAAATAATATCCTTGGCATCAAAAAAATTATCCAGTATATTATTAAAAATTAATCTATATATGTCCGTGACCTTTATATCAAGGAAGCAGTTGTTTTTGATAAATGATATGAATGAAAATAAAAATATAAAAATAATACATTTTGGTGACGTTTTGGAAACTGAATCTCTTTTCTTCCTCAAAGCTTTATTAGAAAATCATGCAAGTACTACGTGCACTAAATACACAGCTTTAAGAATATATTCATAATAAACTCAATATCAATACTTATACACTTACTGTTCATATATAACTTCATATGACTACTTCTTGAGAGGTTAGCACACTTGACTCTCAACAGTATATTCGGATAAGTATGGGATGTATTTCTCTTGTCTCTAAATATATAACTTCTCCCCCACAAGACTCCTCCAGAGCTTTCAGGAAGAAGGTGGGGTCGTATTACATGTGGTATGTTATTATTATCAACTGTTGATATAAATTTGTTTTAAACAATGTCATTTTTTTTGTTTTTCTAATATTGGTAACCAAGGTGTACACTGTACAAGTATCTGTGGAACAGTTCCACACGCATGTATCCTTATTCAACAATATGAGTCTATAATGTTCCTGTTTTTTTGCTACAAACTGAGATGATATAGCGATACTATCAGATAATCTTGTAGATCCCCAAATAGTACCCAATGAAATTAACAATGTCGGAAAAAATTGTAATATTAACACGACTAAAACTAAATTGATGATAGCAAACACCCCATCAGAATCCACCAACTTCAAATAGACCACAACTTAATCGAGAGACTCCGCTCTGGCACAGTTTCGAAACATAGTCCACACTATGTAGAACATATGCCCAAAATGGTGATGAAAATGTGTACTAACTTTATTCCAAAATGTGCTCAAAACTGTTTCCAAAATTTGTCTTGTATGCGTCGCATGTTTACTAAATGTTACTATAATGAACCTAATATGTAACAAATATGTTTCTTATTGTTTCCAAGATGTTACTTGAATGTGCCTTACTATGTGTAGTTAGAAAATTGACACAATTAAATCTAAATTGTGCCTATGGTATCCAAGTGATTTAAAAACAGACTTAAGTTGACACAATGCATTCCTCTCTAAACATTAGGACAAACAAACAGTTGGTATGCAGTGATTTTATAAAAATTACGTTACAAAGAAGTAATCAGTTTTCACATGCGAATATTGCGAATAAATAAAGTACATGACCCAAAAAAATAAAACAACTCCATTTTCTCTGTCGAATGTGATGAGATACTCATGAAAAATAAAAGCCGTTAAAAAATTGTAAAATTTATTTTGAATATTTAATTAATTATGGTAATTAATAAATAACATAATTGTAATTTTTGGAAATAAACTTATTTCTGATATATTTTGTATGTTACAAGACATCAAAATAAGTGTGTCTTTATAACATTTTTGTGTAAAAATATGTAAATTGTTAATTTTTAAAATAACCATTTTTCTTTAAGCGCAGTTTTTCAATATGGATGTCCATTTCTCTAAAGAAAATATGGCCGATTTGTATAATGTGTCTAAATGGAACCACAAATTCTCATTTAGAACGAATTTCAACCAAAATTTACCTGTACGGACACACAGCTACATATTAGATAATAATTAGACTCAAATTTCGACTATTTCATTAAATGTGTACTAAAATGTGTCTATGTTGATATATACTCGCATATTTGGCACAATTTGAATTCTTGTGTTCACTACTGGTACAAATTGTGCCCAAAATGTTACCTATATGAAAAATGTTACATTTTAGATCCAATTTGGAATTTCCAGCATCGCTTTCATTGGTGCATTGTAGCTGCACATTGGCATTTCCCACTTCACAACTACCACTATCAGTACTGAGGCTGCCCAGGTCAGAGTAAGTAGCAGATTTCTTGTTATTTTATGGTACTTCTATTGATAACAAAGGCGAAAATGGCCTTTGCTTCACCTCTTTCATATAAGTTAACAACTTCACTTGATTCTCTTGTACATGTTTTTTTACATTCATATAGTATGTTGGTTGATTCTTGACTATTGGCATTTTTACAATATAGCCAGAATACACTGTTGTCAAAACTGACCTTCAACAGGTAGTGCACACACACACACACAATTTATGCACAAAATGGAAAAACGTGTCTAAAATTCGACCTTATGGAAACATGCGTTGGTGTAGATGCATTTAAGGCATGAAAAGAAACAAGTGTTCCTAAAATATAAACATGTGGACACATAAGTGTCCTCCTGGCTAAATTTCAGCAACATGATGGTTACACGATTTTTAGACACATGTTAAGTACATCTTGCCCAAAGGGTGTCGGCACGATGTATCCAAATTGTATCTAATGTTCCCAAATAGGCTCAAGATAGAAACATTTTGGGCACAAAAAACCAAAATGTTTCAATTTGAACACAGTGCCTATTTTGACACAATATTTCGTTAATGTGTCGACACATGACCCAAAAAATATTACCATTTGGACATAATTTCCTTCCTGACTCAAATTACTTCCACATCCACGTAGTGGATTGGAAGTATAGTAATCGCAAAAAAATTTTCAAAAATTTTTATTCGTGAAATAGGTTTAGAATGTCATGAAACGTCGAGATTTTAAATTTGAGCGAAAAAATTTTTTCTGTCTGTCGGTTTAAGATATTGACCTGAAATTTTGTACACGTATATATTATAACGAGATCTGGAACTGGATTGTTTTTTGAGGAAATCCGGTGAAGGGTTGGGGGTTAAATAGGGGTAAATAGGGGGAAATAAGTAAAGCAAGCTTGTAAGAGTACAGAAACTTGAAATTCGGTGTATGTACTAGAAGTTAAGGCCTCAGATTTTTTTATAATATTTTTCAACCCCACACCACCCCTACCCCATTAAAGGGGTTGATAAAATAAAGTTGAGATATTCATTTGAAATTTCGTACACGTATGTATTATAACGATGTCTAGAATTAGATTATATTTTGGGATGATTCCGTTGAAGGGTTGGGGGTTAATTTGGGGTAAATAGAGGAATATAAGTAAAACAAGTTGGTAAGAGTACAGAAACTTGAAATTCGGTGTATGTACTAGAAGCCAAAGCGTCAGATTTTTTAATAATATTTTTCAACCCCCACCACCCCTACTCCAATTTGAAAAGGGTTGATAAAATAAAATTGAGATATTCATTTGAAATTTTCTATATATTATAACGACATCTGGATCTATATTATATTTTGAGATAATTCCGTTGAAGGGTTGGGGGTTAAATAGGGGTAAATAGGGGAAAATGAATAAAGCAAGCTGGTAAGACTACAGAAACTTGAAATTCGGTGTATGTACTAGAAGCCAAGGTCTCAGATTATTTATAATATTTTTCAACCCCCACCACCCCTACTTCATTATTAAAAGGGTTGATAAAATAAAATCGAGATATTCATTTGAAATTTGGTACACGTATGAATTATAACGACATCTGGAACTAGATTATACTTTGAGATGATTCCGTTGAAGGGTTGGGGGTTATTTAGGGGTCAATAGGGGGAAATAAGTAAAGCAAGCTGGTACGAGTACAGAAACTTGAAATTCGGTGTATGTACAAAAAGTTAAGGCCTCAGATTTTTTTATAATATTTTTCAACCCCCCCCCACCACCCCTACCCCATTAATGGGGTTGACAAAATAAAGTTGAGATATTCATTTGAAATTTCGTACACGTATGTATTATAACGACGTCTGGAATTAGTTCATATTTTGAGATGATTCCGTTGAAGGGTTGGGGGTTAATTTGGGGTAAATAGAGGAATATAAGTAAAACGTTGGTAAGACTACAGAAACTTGAAATTCGGTGTATGTACTAGAAGCCACAGCGTCAGATTTTCTTATAATATTTTTCAACCCAACCACCCCTACTCCAATATGAAAAGGGTTGATAAAATAAAATTGAGATATTCATTTGAAACTTGGTACACGTATGTATTATAACGACGTCTGAAACTAGATCATAATTTGAGATGATGCCGTTGAAGGGTTGGGGGTTAAATAGGGGCAAATAGGGGAAAATAAGTAAAGCAAGCTGGTAAGACTACAGAAATTTGGGATTCGGTGTATATACTAGAAATCAAGGCCTCAGATTTCTTTCTAATATTTTTCAAACTTCACCACCTCCGCTTCATTATTAATGGGATTGATAACATCAAATTGAGATATTCACTTGAAAATTAGTACACGTATGTATTGTAGTGACATCTGATTGAGATGACTCCATTGAGGTGGTAGGTGTAAATAGTGGAAAATAAGTACGGTAAACTAGAAACTTCATTTTTAACGTATATGGTAGAAACCAACTCCTCAAACTTTTCTATGACATCTACCCCAAATATTATTAAAATTCTATGACCAATAATTTCCACATACTAGAATGCAAATATAGTCATGATGTTTCCTTTAAAGTGACTTGGACGAATAATCTGGATGTGGAAGTAGTGATTCCTTAGGCAGCGGTTTTTTAAGCTTTGTGTCGACACAGTGCAGACAATATATTGTGCCCAGGTTTAGACACATTTTGCTCCTTGGGCGTTGTCTCTTACATGGACTTCAGTCTTTCATTAGTGTTTAAGTTCCAAAGTTCTTGGTAATATACTCTGACGTAATTAAGTCCCCAAATATTGAATAAGTAGTGTAATTTAATTAATAATTATTATGATATTATTAATTAAATATTTAAAAATAAGATTTATTATTAATATAATTAATATTAATAAGTCCATAATTCGGAATAGATATGCTAGTGTGGCGGTTATGCTATTACTAATTACATGTATAATTATTATTCAATTATTATTATTGTTATTATAAATTATTATTATCTCTTTCGCAGTTTCGTATATGTTTTCGTTATCTTAACATTACACTTTTAAAGAACATTTGATAAGAAAAACTCAAATATCGGAACCATTTTTATTAAAAACTCGTAGGTACCTGTAGAAGAATAATTCGATTTTTGTATGACTAGTGTGTTGGAACTAGGAACTAACCATAGCGGAGGCTTGTGCCCATCAACATCACATACACACGTACATTTCAAAATATTAATGCCTGGTCCTATCTAAGAAATTATTTTATTCTGTAAAAATGTGGTACAGTTCAATTTTAATGCCACATTATTTAAACATGATATTATTATAAAATTCCTATTTTTAGAAACACGTGACATTAGTACTAAGTTGAAGGATAACTAACTGTTTTCATATGTATATGTGTAAAACATTAAAACAAAGATTTTAAAAAATGTATCATTCCTAGATCGACAATATCATTTGTATATAATAAATATGTACTTCCTTTCTATTCAACATTTGTATCCGCATTGGTAAACAATCAGTCCGGCATATTATTAAAATTTGCTGTTTCACTGTTTGCATAAATAAATATCATTGAATTGTAACAAAATAAAATTGCGCGAACTCTGGTTAATATACATTATTTCACTAACTAAACACGTGAGTTTAATATTTATAAGTATAGAAACCTGGGAAATATTATAATTAGATCTTGACCTGTGTTAATCGCAAAAATTATTTATATATACTTTATTAGTAGATTTATTAAGACACTAAGAAGTATTAGCATGTAACAGTTTTTGGCAAATCTATTCACATAAAAGCTACAGTTCCTTGAAGAAATACAATAAATCATATTACTGATTTATCGTTATATACAGGGTGTCTCGCCGCGAACTAAATCGATCGAAACTGGGAAACGTATGTAACAAAAAACTTTGAAAACTTTGAAGCTACTAAAGTCAGTTTGGCCAGGCCATTTAAAATAATTACAAGCATGTGGTACTTCTGGTTATACCGGAAGTCGATACCAACCTGCTTATTATAAATGTAACATCTTATATACGTTCGAGTTTTTTAGAAATGACCATGAAATTCTGAGTCGGAACATGTAGCACACGCTATACCTAATCCAGAAGTTTCGTAGACATTTGACATTTTATAAATAATTTAATAGGTGCGATGGTATGTAGTTTGACAAAATGTAACGTGAAAAATATAACATTTGGTATAATATTATGGAATTTATTTTTATTGTAGAGACTACTTCATCTTGGGTTGTCTCTATTAATATCTCCGAACTGGTTTTAGATATAGGGTGTGCTACATGTTTCGATGCATTATGATCATTTTGAGAACTCGAAAATATATAGGGCGTTCCATTTAAAATAAGGATAGTTTTTCCAATATCGATCAATTCCGGTGAGACACCCTGTATAAGTAGTACAAATTCCAAAAAATAAAATTCCTCAAAATATGAGTTACTTTGTTTTCAAATAATATTAATAGAACTAGAAAATAAATTGCAGGGTTTAAGTATCGGCTGCGACTTGAAAACTGTCATAATAATGATATTGATATTCTGGACGAAGTTAAAAGATTATTAAAAATAAGAGTAGGAATTCTTTTGTTGTCTCCGTAAATTACAAAATAATTATTATTTTAAATAATATAATATTAAATACTAGTAATCACATTTTTCCTTATCATTGACGATTAATTAGATAGCCTTATAAATAAAAAAATAAACAATTTTTTTAAACTTTTTGTATTAAAATAATAATTTCATGTAAATATTTACTTAGTTTGACGATGATTTGCTTACATTTTGTTTGAATTTAAGTTATAAAGAATTTATTTATATATAGATATTTGTTCTTACTTTTATGAAGATTGGAAATAATTCAAAAATTATATGAATTCCTTATTAAAACAAAAATACAGCCTTGAACATATATGTACAATGCACATTTGATATTTAATTGATTTTCAAGCGCTAACTTGTTACATTTACCGTAAAGTGAGTACATACGGGACAGTGCGAGTTATATGGGACGACACTACATACTTTTGGAATATCCCGCCATTATTGGGCTCAGTGATACCAACCAGTCAGAATAAAATATTCCCAACATCAACAGGTGTCAAATGCATATATGAACGTGAGTTCGTGTGTTTAAAATATCAAGTAAGTTTAAAAAAAAATCTTGAATATACTGGAAATTTCTCGCATTTTAACTTTTACTAAGAGTCTCATCTGTATCGTATAAAGTACAAGAGCTGTGGGCTCACTTCTGTAGAATGAATAGTAGTACATAATGTTAACAACAAGGTCCACGCATTAGTTCTTGTTTACAGTTGAACTCTTTCCTTATTTCCAATATTTATTTAAAAAAGTGTATTTCCAGGGTAATACAGGACAATTCCCAGGAAACATGTGCACAAGTTGGGAACCCCCTATCGCAGGAACTATTCCATGGCAAATTTAGAATGTGCATTGGAGGCTGTCACTGACAGGGGTATGTTATTTAGACAAGCAGCTGAGAGGTACCATGTTCCCTGGAACACAATATTTCGAAGGTATAAGGGACAGAATTCAGATCGACTTGGGAAACCCCCAGTATTAAATACCTTAGTAGAAAAAAGACTGGTTTCGGCTATGCAAACAGCTGCAGATTTTGGATACCCATTCACGGATACTGTGCTGCCATCGTTTGTGCAACAATACCTCAACCAAAAAGGAGTAAACATCAGTTTCATGACAATCTTCCCGGAAAGGAATGGGTGAAAAATTTTTTGGTTCGAAATCCAGAACTGAGGAGAAGGAACGCGGAAAATATAAAGAGAGCTAGAGTCCAGAAATTATTTCGAATTATTTTACTGAATTGTCGGTTACCATGGTTGATATTCCACCGGAGAATATTATCAACTATGATGAAACAGACTTCACCAACGACCCTGGCAAGAAAAGAGTTTTAGTGAGGCGACGGGCCAAGCATGCATACAGGATTTTGGACACGTCAAAAAGTTCGGTTTCTGTGATTTTTGCGGGTGTTGGAAATGGGGAAATGTTTCCACCGTATCTTGTTTATAAGTCAAAGAACTTAAATCCCGAGTGGATGCAGGGAGGGCCCGATGGTGCCTGTTGTAACAGATCACTGTCTGGGTGGTTTGTTTCAATAATATTTGAAGATTGGTTCAATAAAATTGCCGTACCTTATTTTCGCAGAATGCACGGCAGAAAAATCCTGATCGCTGATAACCTCGAGAGGCACTTATCGTATAATGTTCTCAAATTTTGTGAAGAAAATCAAGTCTCATTTGTGCTTCTCCCACCCAATAGCACCCGTTTATGCCAGCCACTTGACGTCGCAGTATTTCGTACGATTAAGGCAAAGTGGAGGGAAATCTTAATGAAATGGAAAGAGAACAATGCAGGCTGTGTACCCAAGACCGAATTTCCACGGTTATTAAGGAAAACGATCCAACTAGCCAATTCAGTTGAAAATGTGAAATCAGGTTTTAAGGCCTGTGGCATAATACCATTAAATCCAAATAATATTTTGGACAAATTGATTCCCAAAGGGCCCCCAACAGTCGCTAATCAAGCTTTAGAACAGAGCTTTGTGGAAATAATGGGCACAAAGGAATGGAATTTCAAACTAATTATTGTAAAAATTGCAGTTATCTCATAATAATTGTAATTCTAATTGAACGTAATCATTTTTACTTACATTGGTATAATTATAAAAATTAATTGCTATCGTCTCAGTGACATTTACATAACACAAACAATTGAACTGATAATCAAGACTTTTCAATGACACTTTAACTGTGTGAGTCATAATTATTTACTTGTTTATTTATATAGCGTTACATCTAGAATTTACCACAGGCGCATGGCTTCACGGTTACGGTTTTAATGTAGTTATAGTTGATCTCAAAAATCACGCATACCTATTAATTTGTTACACCGTTATTATATTGTGGTTAGGTACCATTTAATTTGGATTTAATGTAAAAAGAGTAAAAGGCTAAGTCGGGTGTGACCGGCCACAGGTCTAACTTGATTAATATATTGCTGGAATATGGCTAATTAATATTTTAGTGCCAAGGAAGCATCCAATATGGACGTGTTCACAGGAGTGTATAAAGAATTGTACGAGGATATCTGTATTAAAGAAGAGGATGTACGAAAAACTCACCGGACTAATATTCTTACAACGAAAAAAATACAAATATGGTTTGATTTATCCCAATATAAGAAACCAACCCTTGCATAAAACAATTAAGCTAACCAGAGCGGCCTATTAGACAAGGCGAAGACCTCGCGTTCGTATTAAGAAAATGACCCAAGCGATTTTTTTGCATATTCACGTTCGGGACATGCCCTTGAATAAAGACCAAGATTTTGCCGGATAGCAAATAGCAAAAATCGCTTTCATTGACCCGAATTTTTTTTTGTTTGACTTTTTGGGCCGTTTTAAACAAAAAAGGTCTTTTGACATTTTTTCGTAAAGCCGTCTCTGACATAAATAATTTAATGTCTGAAAAAACACAAAGGCGGTCATTTTCAAGGTTGAAATACAATATTAAAATATGAATTTTTTGAGTTAACCAAAATTCTTATACAATCTGTGAACACCCATTAATAAAATCATGAAGCGTAAGTGCAGTTTTTTCATTCCAAAGCTTAAATTTTTAATTGCAAAATATGCGTTTTTAACCGGGTGCGCGCTCCTTCAATTCTTTATAAGTCGGAAACGGTCAACTTTACGAAAAAATGACGAGAAATCTTTTTTATTTAAAATGACCAAAAAAAAATTAAAAAATCGTTCTGGTCAAGATTAAGCGATTTTTGTAATTTGTTTAAACCATTTTTTTTAACAAATTGCAAAAATCGCTTATTTTGACCAAAATTATTTTTTTTTTTAGATTTTCTTGGTAATTTTAAACAAAGAAAGTATTTTCTAATTTTCTCGTAAAGTTTCCGACTTATAAACAATTGAAAGAGCGTGCGCCCGGCTACAAATGTCTATTTAACAATTAATAATTTAAGTGTGGAATGAAAAAATCTGCTCTTACTTTCAGGATTTTATTAATGTGTTTAAAAGTGAATTATTTATTATTTGTTTGCTTACAGTAATGAAACATATTCTTTATAGGATTTTGCAAACAGCGGAAAAAAACCATCTATGAGAACTAAAGAGAAACTATATTTATTTGACATTCTCATTATAACACTAGCATCCAACATAGTCCTCTACGGCTAAGCAGTTTAATCTGCTTAGCCGTATGTTGAATGCTAGTGTTATAATGAGAATGTCAAATAAGAAATTGAACAAATTTATTTTAGGATTTTTAATTTGCTAGCATAACCAGAAGTCAAGTTATCGAAAGAATGCAACGATTTCATTAATATTTTTTACATATAGTTTTTCTTTTAGCTTTTTTGTTTTTTTTTTAATTTTTTTTATTTATTTAATCGTCTTATTTATATTAACGTCCTGGTGAAGTTTAGCTAGTTCTCATAGATAGTTTCTTTCCGCTGTTTGCAAAATTCTATAAAGAATATGTTTCATTACTATAAGCAAACAAATAATAAATAATTCACTTTTAAACATGCATAGAGAATATAGGCTTCAATACTAGTTAGCTAATAGAGAGGTTAAGGCCTGTTGTTTTTTATCAGTCAATGTCAAATATAAATGTTTCATACTTATTCATAGATATTGCCTTGGGATTGCATGACACATCATTATGAGTGGCTTTGTGCCTTTCTGATGAGCTCAGAATAACGGCGAAACACGTTTCAAAGGCTAAGCATTTCCAAGAAACTGAATGAGAGATTTTATAAAAAGGTAATCCATTAGAACGAAAAAAAAAAAAAAAAAAAAAAAAATTTTAAGACAAGGTAGGTAAATAAATCCATTTTAGGCCTTTGTTCTCATTTCTAACTGAATCTTCATACCGTAGGGGGTCATGTAGATACTAGTTTAATCTGCTTAGCAGTAGGGGACTATGTTGAATGCTAGTGTTATAATGAGAATGTCAAATAAGTAATTGGACAAATTTATTTTAGGATTTTGATTCGCTAGCATAACCAGAAGTCAGGTTGTCGAAAAAATGCAAAGATTTCATTAATATTTTTTAGGTACATATAGTTTTTCTTTTAGTTCTCATAGATAGTTTTTTTCCGCTGTTTGCAAAATCCTGTAAAGAATATGTTTCTTTATTAATGTGTGTTCAAAGATTGTATAAGAATTTTGGTGAACTCAAATACTTCATTTTTTAATATTGTATTTTAACCTTAAAAATTTCCATTTTTGCGTTTCTTCAAACATTAAATTATTTATAAGTCGGAAACGGTCGACTTCCCCAAAAAATGACAAAAGACCTTTTTTGTTTAAAATGGCACAAAAAATCGGCTCAATAATAGCAATTTTTGCCATTTTGCCATTTGTTTAAAAAAATAGTTTAAACAAATTGGGACCAGATTTGCGTCCGGCAAAATCTTTAACCTTATTCAAGAGCATGTTCGGAATGAGAGTATGCAAAAAAATCGCTTGGGACATTTTTTTTATACAAACGCGAGGTTTCCGTTTTGTCTGTATGTTTCCTTAGCTAGAATAGCATTTAACCATGGTAATTTTAAACATCTTTACAAAATGCACCTTGCAGATGTCCCCTTATGCACATGTGAAAACATATCGTCATGTGATTTAAATCACATATTCTTTGGGTATGGAGATCATACTAGAAATTAATCGGTTTTTAACGAATATTCAGAATTCTAAAAGCGAATTATTATTTGTTTGCTTAATAACTATCTACAAGAACTAAAAGAAAAGCTATGTGTAAAAATATTAATAAATTAATAATTTCTACACATAGCTTCTCTTTTAGTTCTCATAGATAATTATTTCTTCTGCTGTTTGCAAAATCCTATAAAAGATATGTTTCAATACAATTAAGCAAACAAATAATAATTCAATTTTAAACATGCACAGAGTATATAGGCTCCAACACTAGTTGACTAATAGATATGTGAAGATCTGTTGCTTTTATCAGTCAATGTCAAATATAATTATTTCATACTTATTCATAGAAATTGTCTTGGTTTTGCATGAAATATCTTTATGAGTGGCTTTGTGCCTTTCTGATGAGCTCCAGAATAAGGGCGAAAAACGTTTCAAAGGCTAAGCATTTCTAAAAACAAAATGATAGATTTCATGAAAATGTAGTCCATTAGAATGAAAATTTTTTAAGACAAGATGGGTAAATACATTCATTTTAGGATTTTGTTCTCATATTTAACTGATTCTTCATTACCGTAGTGGGTTATGTAGATCCTAGTTTAATCTGCATGGTCGTAGGGGACTGTGTGGATTCTATTTATTGAATGAGAATTTTCAAATAAGAAATTATACAAATTCATTTTAGGATATTAATTTGCCAGCATAACCAGAATTCAGGTTATCGAAAGGATGCAAAATTTCATTAATATTTTTACAAATAGTTTTTCTTAAGAGAAAAAAATAACTGTCTATATGAACTAAGGTTCATATAGACAGTTATTTTTTCTGCTGTTTGCAAAATTCTATAAAGAATTGCAGAATTATCTTTAATGCTTCCAACAAATATATCAAACCTGGTAGCCTAATTAATGAAAACTCGCCATTAAGGAAAACTGAACTGGACTTCCTATATTTGTTAAGAATTAACCTATAAATTGGCGTTGGTTTAGAATTGTATCCTATTGTTTAACCCTCTGTTGTGAACTTCTACCAACCGTAGTCTCCAATTTTGTGTGTTTATATAAAGTCGCCTTGAAAGAACCCTGCGCGCATTTGTTTCTCAATGATCCTATTCAAAATACCTTAATAATATTAGGAAACAAGTATGAAAGGCTAACTAGACTAACATTTTACTCTAATATTATATTAAAACATAATTTATATAAAATATGACAATTTACACGCTTCTGACAATCACCCACGTAACGCTATTGAATATTAGTAAAATCAATGCACAGGAGCAAATTTCTCGTTAAGGCAATAGGGAAGACTCTAGGAAGGGCCTAAAAATACCTGTTCAAAATGAAAAATTGTATTGAACAAATTATTTTTCAGTGCTCCAGGAAGGGTTCTAGGGGAGGTGGGAGGCAATTGTTCGATGATATGGAAGCAGTGTCAAGGTGCGTCATTTTCCTTTTAGTGATTTTAAAGATGCCTTAGTTGAATCTTCTGTAAAATATATTTTCACATTTAAGTAATTTGTATTCTACCATTTTGCTGGAAATCTTAAATATGAAATTTGAGTATATTCGCGTTAGTACTTGTTCCGTTATTACGAATAAATTCATACAGACAGGCATCATTTAGAAAATAGTTAAGAGTGGATAAAAAATGTACATGTATAGCAATATAAATCTGTAAAATCGAAAACAGTATGTTTACTATACTACTTTATAAGAAAATACATTTTCTAAAATAAAACAAGCTGAACATTATACTCCGCTGATTTATTGAACTCTATATAATTGTTGCACATTCTACCGGATACTTTTCTCAGTTTTATCGTAATGTCAGTTTTTCTGTAAGCCGCCAAACCTGGTCCATAATCTTATTGCACTTGTGGCATATTTATTGCCTTTAAGTTTATAAAAATTAAGGACTATTGGAATTTATACGTAGCCGGTTTTGCAGTGTAACAATATTTATTCATATCCAATAATTATTTTTAACAACAAATGAAACATATAATATGCATGTAATCAAACGTAAAGCAGAGTGTACATACAGCAAATTTTTACAAACGTGTACTAATACTAGGCGTACTCAATGTCAGAAAGTCACAATCCAGAAATTTCCACTAGTGGTAGAATATACCTTTTTCTACTTCCATCTTTAAAATGGCGTTTATCGTATACGTTTCCATGACGCTAAATAATCCTTTAAACACGCTTTCGACAAACCGTGACTTCGTGCATTTTAGTCACAGGCTGAACTTAGCAACGAGATATTAGTCACGGCTGAGGTTAATTCTAGATATTTTAATGGCAAAAATCAAGTTAGTTTTCCGTAATTCTTGTCATCAATCTGTCAAAATAAATCGACGCGTTGTGACAAGAGACAAGTAATTTTGTATTTTTTGGAAAAAAATGAGCCCAAACGACAGTGAAAGTGAAGAAGATGTTTTCATTGGTACTCCGCCCGAAATTACTCAAGCAGCGGCATTGGCAACTGCTAGTTTGCTGCCAGAAAAATCTAAAAGTCAATACGAACGTGCATATAAACTTTTTACTGTTACCATGTTATTGATACGTTAATAAATGAAATATTAAAATAACTTCCAAATTTTTTATTTAGATATTTGCTGTCGTAGAAAAAGTATAGTATGCAATACGTTTTATAAACTTGTTAGTCACTCATTTTATTAAACACTCGCTCCGCTACGCGTCGCTCGCGATTAATAAAACTCGTGACTAAAATGACGTTTATAAAACTTGTTACATAATATACTATTTCAATAGGAAATTTTTTAATTGTCATTTGAAAATAATTCTTCAGACTATCAATGTTTTTTATGTTTGATGGTAGTTTATTGAACATTTGAGTTGCTAAATAATTTGGTCCATTCTGTGACGTATTATACTCTTCACAAATACAAAACGAAGGGTATATTGCATTCGATCGGTACATTTCTAAAACCGGTAATATTGCTCGTAGAGAAAAAAATGTCATATCACCTGTGTTGGTGATCGAATTTTGAATAACTTTCAAAATGTCCGTCTATCTGTCTGTCCGTCTGTCTGCCTGTCTGTCTACCTGTCTGTCCGCCCGTCCGTCCGTCATGTTTCTTGTAAGCATGAACTTAAGAACGAAAAGTCCAATTGTACTGAAATTTCGACAGTAGGTTAGTGTTAGCTATTGTTTTTGAACAAAATCGATCAATAAATTAAAACGTTATTAATTATTTAAATTTATTAAATTCATATATTTATATAATATTGCTGCATTGCAAAACCTGCTCATTAAGCAATGGCCTTAAGAGCAATAAATCACAAATGCGATAAGATTATGGACCAAGCTTTGACGGGTTTCATTCATCTCGCAGTAAGACCTCACTCGTTAATATAAACAAACACTACTACATATACTATAGCATGTGCAATAAGTATGTAAAACGTGCAGTAAATTGGCGAAGAGTCTAATGGTTAACTTGTTTAATCTATGCAGTAGTAATATCATCTTTAGTTCTGCCATTATGACCGTGTTGGTTCACATAGGCAGGGTAGCCATTTGAATTAGGTTTAATATTTGTTGAACATTCCAAGACATACAGAGAAGGTAATGTTAATATGCCAAATTCAATAGAAGCATTTTTCCTCAGAATATCATAAATTCACTGAAAAATGTCATATGGGAATTTTGCTCAATATCTAATATATAATAAAAAAATTATAAATTTACTTATTCATCCACAGCCGCATCCACGTAGTGAATGCAGGTGTGGAAGTACTAGATTAGATTAGATTAGGAAGGAGGAGCTGGCTGATTGGCCTTGACCACCGCGACCCCCATGGATCTATTGTGGTGCTCCTGATTGGTTTCCTTAGAGCTCCTTATCCAATTTTGTCCTTTGTATCAGACTTCACAGCCTTGATAAGGGCCCCTTAGTGTAGCTGTCAGCTCTTGGTTTTTCCTCGCCAACTAGTTGGAATCTCAGTCTAGCAAGGCCTTCACAATGGCACAAAACGTGGACTGAGGTTTCCTCTGCCTCTTGGCAGAATCTGCATGTTGCGTCCTCTGCCAGACCCATTAGACTTAAATGTCTATTGAGTCGGCAGTGACCGGTTAGAAGACCCACTATTATTCTAATGGCCTTTCTATGTTGGCATAACAGGTGGAAGTACTAGAAAGCAAAACATAAAATATCGCTCACCCCATGTCCATGTCCTAAGACATAAAATATACCTTCGAGTCGCGTCAAAATGAATGAGAGTAAAATAACTTGTACAATCCTTGTTTCTGAGGATTGAAGAAGTAGGTAATAATATATCAATTTTGCTTCAAAACATTATTGGAATTATCACGAAAGGAGTGAAACCTACACTTAAGCGTTACTGATTGTGGATACATATTTAAACAATAAATGTAGGGAATATATTGGACGTGTACTTAATCACGGTGGCACCAAGTATAAGTAAATTGTGTCATATTCGAGGAAAGTGTTAAATAGGTATTCACAGCCGACCACGTCCGACTACAACTTCTACTTCTTGTGATCCATATGTGACTTCAATTTTATGTCCAAAAATAAATGTTTTAACTCTAAAGAGTTAAAATTTTTGCTACATAAATCTACTACAAATTGCAAAAAGTGACACAGCGTGCTGTGACGCAGATTGTGCGTTTAGTTACTACGCTAAACTAAAAAAAAAAAAAGAAATGGTATTTTCCTGCTATTATTGATAGTAGAATAATGGTATTTTATATACAATAAGTGGCTAAAACGGTTTTTTTCCTACAAGTGGGGCGAACCGAAGGCGAGTGCGCATGCGAGTATAAATCACAGGAATACAAAAAACATTTTAATCTCGAGTTATATACAAAAAGTTTTTGTATCACCATTCGAAATTAGAAAACAATATAATTTTGTAAAAATACGGCAAATTGACAGTTACCTTGTCGTAATGACTAAACTCTATTGCTGTTTCCATAGAAACCAATAATAAAACAACAAAATATTACGTCGCAAGTGGCAATCCGGAAATCAGGGAGCAAGCATGGGCTTGTTACCGATAATTCTTTTTTCGTTATTTTTTTATGGTATTTAATAGTATTCGATCATCTAGATGAGCCGTTAAATTTTAGCTTCATTGGTATATCCCAGCCCTTAGGTATTCAATGTTAGAAATTGGCCTTTAATACAAAGCGCTTCGCCGATTCATGACGTCATTCTGCTTATGTAGTAGTAGTGTTTATACACTACGGCGAAAGAGTTTGAATATAATTTATTTATGCACTGGTTTAAGAAGAAAACTGTGAGTAACCTATATGAGTCTGTTATTTTGATTTACCTATTTGACAAAGCAAAAACTCTCAAATGTTCAAGTCTGTCGATGTATCCAATTAGCAAAAAGTAAAAGCCTTTTTTTTAACAGACAATCCACTGGGTACAGGGCTATGAAACTTATAGTTTTTGACAAAGCACATGTCGAACGTTTTTTTACTAGAAGCACCAGATGAAAAGTTTTTAATGTTGAAAGTTGTATTAGTAATGGGCTTGGCGGGCGCTTGTCGTCGAGAGGAACTATACAATATGACAGTTGCTGAGGGACAGAAGATAGCATCCAGAACAAAAAGGAAATTTCAAAAGAGATATTTTCAAACAATACTACAGAAATGTCTGCTGATGTAGTCGTTGGTGAAAATCAGACCAACCACCATATTAATATAAATGAATCTAATATTTTTCGGACATCTGAACCTATAATTCCAGGAATAAATATAAATAATATTAGTAACAGTATTATTCATATAAATTTTTGTTAAATTATGAATAAAATTGTTCATAAAATTTGTTAACAATAATAATAATAAATTATTCATACTTGTTTCTTTATTTTTCACTTGACATTGTTTTGATTCATTGAAACTGTCAAATCATCGAAACTGTCAAATAAATGTCATTCTAGGATATGGCGTTACAAAATAGTATGCAATTTCATCCATGTGGTCGAAGTATTCGATGCTGAAGGCCGCTATAAAGGTCCATAAAGGTAACACATAGACATTGGAAAATATAGTAAGCTCACTGTCTATCTGAAGAGTGATTCGAGAGGGTACAAAGCGAAGAAAGCTGCGGTATTGGAAAGAGCGCACGTGGAAGAATTTTTGACAAAGGCTTGCGCTAAAGAATATTATTTGGTGATTAAGGTAATATCTCTTAACCTTTTAGACATTGTAGATAATAAACTTTGAAATATTTTAGGTTGCACTAATAATGGGAGTGTCAGGTGCCTGTCGTTGCTGTGAACTAACTAATTTGAAAATCAATGATGTAGAAGACAGGGGCGCATATCTGCTTGTTTCTATACCAGATACTAAGACCGGCGTCTCACGAAAATTCACAATTATGGAAGAAGGATACTCTATCAATACTGTGGAGAGGTGTTGAAAATACAGGTCCTTACGTCCGAAGAAGTTATCCAACGACAGATTCTTTTTACGATACACTAATCGAAAATGTACTTCACAACCTGTTGGAATCAACACTTTGTCGAAAGTTCCTTCAAGAGTTGCTTCATTTTTGAATCTGGCAAACGCAGAAGCTTATAGCGGCCATTGCATATATCCAATAAGCTTGATATCACAAAGAAAATCCAAGGTATTCCTGGTACTAGTCGTTCCTTAAAAGAGGAGACATCCATTGTTTCTACAGATTTATCAAAATCTTCGACAGGCACTATGCGTTCTGAAACTGATGACGACTACAAGTTTGTTATTAATGGAAACGAAGTGAAATATGATAAAACGAATAAGAAGATGTCTATTAATATAAATGTTAATATTAATATTAATAAAAATTAAATAAAATGTAATTGATTTAAAATTGTATTTTTCATTATTCCACTAGTGGATAAAGTGGTACTTTATATGCTTCATAAGTGTGGATAAAACTCCAATTATAATGTGATTGTGGATAAATACCTTTATTGGTTTTTGATAGTACACAGGATTACTAACACGCTCTAATTCTTTTGTTACTTCTAAAGCACTCATTAGTCATTATAGAAAATATGAAACTTTAATTAAAGAAAAATTTCGCGATTTTACTGGAAAAATGATTTCTTTACGGAAATAACGAAAAAACTTGTACTTATTAAGCGAAAAGATGATAAAATACTATACTAGCTTTGTATTTCATTTTATTTTTTATTTTAATTGCCTTATTTATTTTAACGTCCTGACGAAGTTTAGCTAATGCTATTCCACCACTTAACCAGGACGTGTGTATTATGATGTAATATCAGACCCACTTCGACCACGTTAAAGCAAGCCCATTATTATCTCACAGATAGTACGGATTAAGCAAAATTTAACATACCTGCTAATTCTATTAATTTGGTTGGGTGCGTCCTTTGATCCATATCCCATAGAGCTCTTGATTTTGTTAAATGATCCAAAAAGACTATTGTCCGACTTTCTCCTCTTTTCTAATTTCGGTGCAATCTGAGAAGCGGGAAGCAGAGAAGGAAGCGTGGGTGCAGTCTGGCATCGGCTGCCAAGCAGCTTTTCAAACTGCTCGGTGTTTCTGCCATTCTCGACGCACACCTCCTCAAGAATATCCTGATTATTGTTCGTCATTGTTTATAGTTTTCCATTATAGTAATTAATGAGTAAAAAAATAAATATTAAATCACAGATCAATTCGTTCGGAGTATATCACAGCACTTATTTTTAAAAGGAACTTGTTTAGGAAATTTGTATCTGAAACAAGAGAAAAATAAGGTAAATTATGTGTCAAGTTAATATCATTATTAGTATATATCATCATCCCTCTACCCTACACGGCCACCCTGTCAAAAAACTCAAATAACAAGGGGGGCCGTGATACACCTTTTGAAAGGTCTTTCAATTCGCTACATAGCTGTGTATTATTTTTAATTTTTATCGATTCATTACTGAGAAATAACCATTTTATTATTTTAGGTTCGGGAAATAAAAAAAGAGGCAGTTTAAATTATCACATGTATTGTTAAAAGTGACCTCCACCGAGTTCCATCCAGTAGTACAATCTCTTTTGAAATTCTGTACGAATAATTCTGAACACACCTGGAGTCAATAAACGCCATTCTTAAACAATTCTTTCACGGAACTCTTCAAAAAATGCAGGTTTTGTTATAAATACCCTCGATTTTAAATGTCCTTACAGAAATAAATCCAAGGTAGTTAAATCGGGTGACCTGGCGGGCCACTCCACAGAACCTCTTCTTCCAATCCATTGCTCAGGAAACCGTGAGAGCTATAGCAAAACGTAAGAGAACCTCATCCTGTTGCAAAAACAGTTCGCCCTCTAAAAGATTATCTTCTTAGAAGATTTGGGTAATCATTGGGTCGATGTTATTTTCTAATAGATCGAGGTAATTTGCATCATTTAAATTGTAGGAAATAAAGATACATATGTATACCAAATTTCAAGTCAATATCTTAAACGTGCGCACAGAACAAAGTTACAGACAGACAGATTTTTTTCGCTCACGTTTTATGACATTCTAAGCCTATTTCAACAAATAAAAATACTATACTTCCATTCTACTACGTGGATGTGGAAGTAATAGCTACTGTGTGGATATTATGCTAGAGTTCATATTTACGAATCCGCATTATTAGTGAATCAGAATAGAATTATAGTGTTATTATAAATGAATTAGAGAAACGCAACAGCATCCTTGTTTTTGTCGATAATTTAATTTTAAATAACCGGATGGATTGGATCAAAATTATGCAGACCGCACATAATAATAAAACCTATAATTACTGAAATAACAGAGTGAACAGCGTTCTTTGTTCAAAAGTGCACACGTGGAATAAACAATATTCGATGAATATTCACAAACAATAATATATAATTTGTGTTCTAGGTATTAAGTAAGTTGCTAGATTTATTACGATATACGTACTGCTACTTTATAACGCTGAGATGTAGTTGTAGTTAGTTCACCCAGTTTTAACCTCCTCACCCATAAAAGGGGGAAGGTTACTGCAACTGAAAAATGTCTGTACGTACATGTGATTGTGTGTATGTGTGACATGATACTGCCGAAATTAGTGAACCGATTTTAGTGCAATTTGACACAAGGGCATATAATATTGTTGCTGTACATGAGTTGAGAAGGTTTTGGTGTAAGTCGGATGATGTATAGTAGTAGTTGTAGTAATACGATTACGTCTACAGCGTGAATCTAAAGAAACGCACAAAATTTGTATTTTTGGTATGTGTCATTTTTCACAAAAATCCTCTAACAGGTCGATATTAGTTTTGTAAATGCTACATTTTGTGACAATACCAAAATTTATGACGTTGTTGGTTTTTGACTTATGACGCCATCATAATTTTTTTTAATGGAAACAGACATTTTTGTTTACTGTTTTTGGTGGTATAGTCCTTTAGCTCTTTGGTGATATAAAAAAAATGATACTACCTGAGCCATTCTTTTGGAAAAATGACATTTTATGAAAAAATAGCTTACCTTTGTCAAATTCAAGAGTAATATTTCACTTTCTTATGGACTGATAAATCTTGTTGCCTACATTTTTGTTTTAACTAGCATGAAAACATTTGACATAAAAACAAAACAAAGAAAATGATAAAAAAACAATCACCTTAACAACAGAGAAATACAGGCCTTTTTGTGTAAAGTATCGATAACTTTTTTTATTCCTGGCACGTGTGGAACCTCAGTTTTGTGACACTTCTGAGACAGTGTAAAACTAGTGAATGCAATGCCACGTTTAAGTGAAAGAGAACGCGTAGAACTTTTGATGATGGTTGGATATGGTGATAGGCTGAGAACTCATCAGGAAGCATGTGATGTTTTCAATGCCAAGTATCCCGAAAAGCAAATTTCTAGATCCACTGTAAGTAGAGTGGTGGCTAGATATGAATCTGGCATATAGCTGACCTCCGCCGATCTGATCGCCCTAGCACAAACAACGAAACTAAATTAAATATTCTTCTAGAAAGTGAGGAAAACCACCGTCTTTCGATAATACAGCTGGCTTTAAATTATAACGTGAGTCAAACTTCTGTTGTACGTCTATTGAAAAAGGAAAAATACCATCCATACAAAGTGAAATTAATCCACGAATTGAATGAGGACGATCCAGATCGGCGCTTTCAGTTTTGTGAACAGTTGATCACCTTGTACGATGAAAACCCACATTTTTTTAAAGAACATTGTTTTTTCCGATGAAGTTACATTTTCTTTAAAGAGGACTGTACATCGGCATAACTGTAGGTATTGGTACCGCGAAAATCCTCATTGGACTCAAGAAGCCCATACACAGCGATGAGGCAAAGTAAACGTGCGGGCAGGTATGATTGGTGATCATTTATTGGGACCTTCTTTTTTTTGAAGAAAATCTTACGGCCGCAAGATATTTACAGTTTTTGCGGGTTGAGTTAGTGCCAGCCTTAGCTATGTTTCTGAACAGTGAAGATAAAGATATTTCTGCTGAAAACGTCTGGTTTCAGCAAGACGGGGCCCCACCTCATTTTGGGATAGCAGTGCGTCAGTTTTTATAAGACGCTTTTACTAGAAGGTGGATAGGTCGTCGAGGTCCGATTGAGTGGCCCTCGCGTTCACCGGATTTAACCCTTAGACTTTTTTCTTTGGGGTTACTTAAAGTCAAGGGTGTATTTTAACAGACCGGACACCATAGAAGAATTGAAAGGCAGAATTGGCTTGGA
Source organism: Stenurella melanura (assembly GCA_963583905.1). Taxonomy (NCBI): domain Eukaryota; kingdom Metazoa; phylum Arthropoda; class Insecta; order Coleoptera; family Cerambycidae; genus Stenurella; species Stenurella melanura. Next base: position 45,402,059 of record OY757316.1, read on the forward strand.
GATGAGACGAATTGCCCATGAGATGATTCGGAACAGCGTGCAAAGTGTCCACACCCGTCTTGGTCAATGCCAAATGGTTGGAGGGTCGCAATTTGAGCAATGCAGATGACTTTTTTCTCACGATTACTTATATAAGGTATCAATCAATAAAAATATTTTTTCCAAAAGAATGAGTTAGGTAATGTCAATTTTTTTCATATCACCAGAAAGCTAAAGGAATATGCCAGCGAAAACTGTAAGCGAAAATGTCTGTTTCCATTAATTACAGATTACAATACCCTAGATGTGCATTTTTTCCTTAAAATGTATCATAAACTTTTTATTTACTGCTAGATAGAAACAATAGAGTTCTTCATCAGATCAATGTAAATTATATCTACTTTTCTATTATCTATAGAATCTGAAATCAACTGATTTATTATTGCATGTTATGATGACGTTTCAAGAAACCCATACTGATGGGGCGAAAACAAGTACAATGCTATTTCGAGGACCTTGGTGAAGTTATGTGAAACAGATAACATGTGTTTTCCAAATTATTTGGAGAATCAGATTTTAAAACTGAACACATCATTTGCCCTGTGGTCATTTTATTAGGCAGTTTTGCATCTTTAATAGTATTTTCAGTAAGACTACCTATACATACTTTTAAGAAAGCATAAATAAGTCTTACTTTCCATTCCTCTTTATAGCATTATTAGTCAAATATTATTTAGGTTGGTAGGTACGTTGTGTTATTAACTTTCTGCTCAAACAATAAAATCGAATTGATCCCTATTTAGTTATTGCGCTTACAAAAACGCATAATAGTATAATAATAGATATGGAAAAATATATAAAACATTCTTTGTAGAGAATTGTAAAAAACGTCATAAGATTTATTTTTTTATGAAACTTAATTCCAATATCGTTAATGGTTAGCGAGATATACTTAATCAAAACACTTAATCGTAACACCATTTTTTCAAGATAGCAGCTCGACTGCAACTTGAATTGGGGACTTTAAGGTAGTCATCCCCTAGAAAGAGACATCCGATAGGAAAATATTTATAATTTTTGTCCATAACTTTTTTTTGTTAGTACCCATATTTAAAAAAACTATAAGAGTACCTAAGTGGAACCATAACAAGACTATTACTATGAGTATTCCCTCAATAATTTCAGTAGTTTGCAAAATAGCTAGATTTAAATTTAAAAATTATGTTAATCTTCCTATTTCGTAGTTTTAAATCTAGCTATTTTGCAAAATACTGAAATTATTGAGTGAAAATTCATAGTAATAGTCTTGTTATGGTTCTATTTAGGTACTCTTATAGTTTTTTTAAATATACGTACTAAGAAAAAAATGTTATGTGCAAATATAATAAATATTTCCCTATCAGATGTCTCTTTCTAGGTAATGGCCACCTTAATATGTTTATAGTACATCTGAATAGGGATCTTTGTCAAGTTTCAGAAGTTCATCAATTTTTCCATCAAATATTCACTATTTACCTAACTGGAGTAATAATAATAAGTATTTATTATTTAAAAATATCATGAGGGTAAAATAAAAATAAAGTTGATTTTAACCTAATCTAAGGTATTCTATTTATACATAATAAACCAAACTATGGTAGGGAACATTTTCCCTTTACGATATAGGCCCTAGAATTCTGCCCATACTGATCATAAGATTATCAACTGGTTGTGAAATTAGTGAAGCAAGTATTTTTAAAACAATTCATTTAATAAATGATTAATGTCTGTAAACATTAATTAGTATTATCCACTCTTGATTAAATATGATTTCTACTTATTTTAAGTGACCAATATTTATTTACTATTTTTAATCATTTTAACGGAACTCATTGACGCATAATGTGCAAATAGGGTTTTTATAAAATACAAATTATTTATAAGGAATTGTAAATATACACCAAATAAAATAAACACTTATATAATAACTGCAAAATGACACTTTAGGAAATGATGCAAATAATTATAAATAAATGTATATTGATAAGTGCCAACATGGCTTTAAGTGATGAAGTTACTTACGTATTAGTATACTTATACTTATACTATACTTTCCTTCTTTGGAAAACTTGGAATGTTTTAATTCTGAGATGTGAACAAGTATCGCCCATACTGATAGTACGTCTGATTAAAGACTTTTGTCAAGTTTCAAAACCTAATCAATTTTTCCCTCAAACGTTCACTATTTGGCCGAAGTGTCATAAATATTTATTATTTTAAAAAATCATGAAGGCAAAATAAAAGTACATTTGTTTTTAACTTAATATAATGTATTGTATTTATTCTATTTATACACAAACCAAATTATGATAGGAATTCCTTCTGCCCTACGATACAAGCACTAGAATTCTGCTCATACTGATTATACGATTATCATCAAGTGGTTGTGAAATTATCTCCCATCCTTCTCGATCTGCCTTAGCAAGCTCTGGTATAGTTCCTGAAGGATTGACTAATCTATAATTACATGCTTTAACAAATTCTGCTGGTTCTAGATCAGGCTGGATATGATTTAAGTAGGCTACATGCAAGATGTGACGTCTGTACAATAAGAATTTAAACTAGCGAAAACCTTCTCTCAATATCGATGCTTACTTCACATTTCTATAACAGAATAAGTATAAGCCTCAGTGAATTTTTACCACAAGCATGTTCATAAATCGTGTTTCCGTTAGGCAGTTATCTTGTGATAGTGTAGAGTAGCTAATATTATAGATAATATAAAAGCAAACATAGTATACATAGTAAATACGATTTGGCAATTGATAGCTTTTAACAACTATTATAAATAAAGCAATCGACAATCTTCACACATTTTGACTTGTTTTAACCAACACGTCATCCTGGGAGATTACAGAACATTGAAATTATCTGAGCGATATCAACTAAGATGTTGATGATATGTTACAAGCGGTAGAATAAAATGAACTTTTACAAACAAAAAAGCAGATAGAGATTCTAAACGCATTGCTAATGCCAAAATATTTTTTCTAGATACTATACGTGGTATGATGAAAACTCTTTCTCATGAGATGTTATTATTAAAAGTAAGGGGTTCTAGCCAAATAGCTATCATTGTATCATCATCGGAAATTACGGAAATATTGCGGGAAGGTGATAAAATCATTCTAAATTTAAATTGTTTCTCGATTTGAACTTTTCTGAAAAATCATCTATTCAATATTTAAGGTAGGCATCAGTGCTCAAATTCTTCTAAACAGCCTTATTATTTGGGATGAATGTACCACGTCGCACAAAAAAAGGTTCTTGGCGAAATGCATCCTCTATAATGACTCGATGGGCAAGTTGCAAAAATAGAGAATAGAGAAGCTCAAGCTGATAAAGTTAGTGCATGCTTGAAATTATTACTTATGGTAGAAGATACAAAAACTATCATTATTTGAAAAACATGAGAGTTCAATTAAAAGGCGATACTGAAGCTGGTGAATCTGCGTAGTTGCTAAAATTAAGGGATGGACGTATTATAGAAGCTAAAGACAAAATTAATATATCAATTTTAAAAATCTTGGTGAATAAATTGCGAATATTTATCCTGATATTAGTTATCTGAAGGACAAATCGGTCTCATAGTGTAGAAGTGAGTACTTTACATAAAGAAATAATAGTGGTTGAACTGGTTAATTAAAGAGAAAGAGATGATCTATAAATTTAGCAATTCCGTTATAAATAATGATGAATCCGTTAACTGTCCTTTCGAACTTCAGAATTCACTTAATCGTTCTGGAATGACAGCTCATCATCTTAAATAGGGAGGTGGCTTTCCAGTAATGTGACTACAATTATTAAAACTTCTCAAACCTTTAAATTGTACGAGGCTTCGAGTCACAAACCTTTACTAAAAATGCCATTTTGAAAATAATGGTTTTAAATATTCAATCAAGATATACTGTTATATAATAAAAACTCTTGTTGCCAAAGTTTAAAAATGATACTAAGAAATATAAAAATTGCATATATTATTATGCATTATATTTTTTCAGGCACACTTTCACCTAATAAGATATTTGGCAACCACACCAATTTTTGACTTTATTTGTGTCTGAACATATAGTTTCCTGAAGAACATTTTCAATTTTATTACGCCACAATATGGTGGAATCGTCGGCGAACAAAGTGAACTCTCCTGTTATATTAACCGTAGGTAAGTTATTTATATATTGCAAACATTGAATTGGGCCAAGAACAGAACCTTGCGATTTGGATTTATAACAATTTTCCGATCAGACAGATAGAACTGAAAACATTTAGAGGTATGTACTTCTGAAACCGTACTGTTCTGATTTCTACAGCAATATCTATATTTCTACAGCAATATCCATATTGACCAAAACCGCAGGCATTAGACAAATCATAGAATATGGCAGCAGCAGCAACAGCCTCCCCCTTAATTTAATACAGTGTAACCTTATTCAATGAAGAAAACTTGACCGACTCAGCGGCGCGGTGCTCACGTGTTAGACTCGCGACCACAGAGTTCCGGGTTCAAATCCTGGCCAGAGTATTGATGTTTAATGGAATCTCTAATGTGTTACTGAGACGATAACAATGGGTTAGACCACTGTTGAATGGTACAATATGGCTAGTAGTTGTTATCTCTCCTGAGTTCGAGTCTCAGCAACAGTAGATGGCAATGACGCAGGAAATGGTTTTTCTGTTGATATCTATGCGTATGTGAACTGGTTGAGTGGCTAAACTCCACCAAGATCCTAATATAAATGTTTAGAAATTTAAAAAAGCGTCATTGCCGAAAATTAAAATTGATTGTACTTTATAGATTTCCAGATAATAAAAACTCCTCTTATATGATTAGTTTTTTAATAGTCTATGTTAACGTATGAGTTAATGATATGGGTCAGTAGTCACCACCTTTATAAGTGAAGCGGAGTTCTTAAAAAACAGGAGATAATTTCTGTTTGAAAGTAATTATTGTTTATAACACATACTAATATACTCAAAATAGAGTCACATAGTTTCTCAAATATGTTTACACATATTTTGTTAATACCAGAAACATTTTTGTTCCTTAATAGTTCTTTTTAATTTACCTCTATTTATGTTGCATACTTAAACATGTTTGCTTATTAGTTGCTTTTCAATTATTTTCCCATATTCTTTATAGCAGAAAAGAAAACTATCATGAGAACTAAAATATAAACTATTTGTAAAATTATTGATTTGCAATCTTTGCATTCTTTCGATAACCTGAATTCTGGTTATGCAAGCAATTAAAACCCTAAAAATTAATTTGTCTTTCTTATTGGACAATTCTCATTTTAACACTAGTAGAAACTAGTGTTAGAATGAGAATTGTCCAAGTTGGGGGGACTGTGTAGAAACACAGTCCCCCCTACGGCTATGCAGAATAAACCAGTATCCACATAACCCCGGCTATGACTATTCAGTTAAAATGAGAACAAAGACCTAAAATGAGTTTATTTACACACCTCGTCTTTTGAAAATTTTTTCATTCAAATGGATTACATTTCCATGAAATCTATCCTTCTGTTTTTTTGGAAATACTTAGCCCTTGAAACGTTTTTCGCCCTTATTCTGAGCTCATCAGAAAGGCACAAAGCCATTCACACGATGTTCCATGCAAAAACCAAGACTATTATCAACTTTTTTGACATTGACTGAATGAAAAAAACATATTTTCACCTCTGTGTTACCTAGCTAGTAATGGGGCCTATATACTCTATACATGTTTAAAAGTGATTTATATTTTGTTTGCTTATACTTGTAATGAAACATATTCTTTATAGGATTTTGCAAACAGCAGAAAAAAAACTATCTATGAGAACTAAAATAAAAACTATTTGTAAAATTATTGGTTTACAATCTTTCGATAACCTGAATTCTGGTTATGCTAGCAATTAAAATCCTAAAATTAATTTGTCTTTCTCATTTGACAATTCTCATTCTAACATTAGTTTCTACACATTGTTCTCATTTTAACTGAATCTTCATAGACGTAGGGGGTTATGTGGATACTGGTTCATTGGGCATAGCCGTAGGGGACTGTGTAGAAACTAGTGTTAGAATTAGAATTGTCCAATAAGAAAGACAAATTAATTTTAGGATTTTAATTGCTAGTATAACCAGAATTCAGGTTATCGAAAGAATGCAAAGATTGTAAATCAATAATTCTACAAATAGCTTTTATTTTAGTGCTCATGGATAGTTTTTTTTTGCTGTTTGCAAAATCCTATAAAGAATATGATTCATTACAAGTATAAGCAAACAAAAAATAATTCACTTTTAAAGAAAGGCTTAAAATGTCATAAAACATGAAGATTTTAAATTTAAGCGAAATAAAAATTTCTGTCTGTCGGTCTGTAACTTTTTTGTGCGTACGTTGTCTCAGGAACGGTTAAGATAATGTCTTGATTTGTACGCATATGTATCATGACGAGATCTGGAACTAGAATATATTTTGCGCCAATTATGGAGAAATGTTGTGAGGTAAGCTGATAAATGTACCAGAGATTTGGAAATATTATTTTATTATTTAGTTCTATGATTAACTATTTCCACATATCAGAGTACAAATATAGTCAAGATGTTTTCCTTTAAAGAGGCTTGGATGGAAAATCTGGATGTGGAAGTAGTAATTCCTTAGGCAGCGTTTTTTAGTACATTAACTTTCGTTTGCCTTTTCACATACATTTTTTTATTGATATCACGAAATATCTTATAATAATTAAAAAAAAGTACCTCAGTTGAGTCACATGTATATTTTCGTATACACTGTAAGGTCACTTGGGGTATTTGGGCCATGATTTTACAACCTGAGCGAGAAGATTGTACTTTGAACTTGCCTGAGATCCACTAATAAATTATATTAATATCTAAAATATTTTTTTATATATAATACAGTATACAGTCTTTAAATATATAATATTCAAATCCCGAGTCAAATTTAATAAAAAGTCTGATGGGCCCAGTTACCCCTAGAAATTGGGGCAACTGGACCATACGAGTCTTGGTTTCATACAAACGATTGTTATTTGAACTGGGGTAAGTGGGCGTGTTGGTAAATATGTAAACTTCGTACAAAAATTACCACAAGTCATTTAAACCACACCAAAGTCGAGTTGTCGACAATGTAAGAGAACTACTACATAACAATTCAGTGTGAAATTTATTCAAATTTAGGAATAACACAACTTCTGTTAAAGTAAAAAGGTCAAAATTAAATGTAAAAAACATCCAATTTCAAGTAAGCATAAATAACACAGGCCCACAAAAAAAAGTGATCTGCACCAGGGACCTGACATAGTAATCCTATGTATTTCGACGTGCTGAACACGAATCCAATGTCCGTTTAGCTCCGTTACCTACCAACTTTTTGTAAATCGCGAAAATAATCTAAAGAAATGAGGTTGCTTAGACTATTTTCGCGATTTACAAAAAAATGGTGGGTGATGGGGCTAAACGGACATCAGATTCGCGTTCAACACATCAAAATACATAGGGATTAATATGTCGGGTCCCGGGTTCAGATCGCTATTTTTTGTGTGACGGTGCGCAGTGATCTACATCTACCTAATAAATAAAAACAAAAACAACATACTTAATGTGCTTGGGGTAACTTGGTCCCAGCCGTGCCCAAATGCCCCAATTAACTGGCCCAGTTACCCCATTTTTGAAAAATTGTGGGGGTAACTGGGCCACCCACTCAAGCTTATGACCTAACGCAGAATACATGCTTGCAATAATATTTTAGGGATATATATCATGCTTCTAATTTCTGCTAAATTAACTGTGACGTTGATAATATATACAGTAAACCTGTAGATATTTCATAAAAATCAAGATTACGTTGCTATGAAAATTTTGCACTACAAAATTTAAAAAATTGCTACATGAAAGCAACAACACTCAGAAACATGAGACTAATTGTTGTAGTGAGATGACATTGTCCTTCAGTGCTGCCAACTGCTTGAAGTGAAATTACCCCCACAAGTTCTGCGGAAAAATACCATGGCCCAGTTACCCCCTGGGCCCAGATACCCCAACTGACCTTATTATGCGTAAATTGTCTTACATAAATTTTTATGCCCTCAGTTATCCAAGGCTGTTTGTCTTGTCGCTCATTACCTCCAGCAACGCCAAGTACCTTCGGCTAGTTTCAGTATATAATATAATTTATAAATAAAATACTACAAACTGGGAAGTTTCCGCAAGCATTTAAAGAGGCTGTTGTAAAACCTTTATTTAAATAAGGTGATATTCAGAACGTAAGCAATTATCGCCCAATATCCTTAATATCCAACCTGGCTAAAGTGGTCGAGAAGGTAATAAAAGAAAGAATTACATCATATTTAGATAAATACAAGCTTTTATCAGAAAAGCAATTTGGCTTTAGACAGGGCATTTCCACCGAAGATGCTATTGTTAATCTTACCAGCAACATTTACCAGGGTCTTGATAAAGGGGAGGCTATGCTTTGTGTGTTTCTAGACTTGGTAAAGGCCTTCGACACAGTCAGCCATGAAAAGCTAATTGAAACTGTCGAAGACCTTGGTTTTAGAGGAATAGCATTAGATTTAATTAAAGACTACTTAAACCATAGAGTTCAATATGTAAAAATTGAAAACTCTCAAAGTGAGCCACGTGTAGTAGAATTTGGTGTTCCCCAAGGCACAGTTCTCAGGCCGGTTCTTTTTTCAATATATATTAATGGCCTTCTTCTGCTTAAAACACAATCAGATGTAGCCTCGTTTGCAGATGATACAGTGTTAATTTATAAAGCCAAAAGCTGGGATGATGTTAAAGAAATTGCAGAGCAAGACTTGAAAAAAGTAAAATTGTGGTTTGATGAAATGGTGTTGTCAATAAATTTTTCTAAAACCAAATACTTACCTTTCTCATGCAATAAAACTAAACTACCAACATTCAATTCATTAAAAATTCAAACTCCACAAGATGAAGTAATAATTTGCAGCGTGGAGCATATAAAATACCTTGGCATAGAAATTGACAGACACTTGAAATGGAACTTTCACGTCGAGTGTCTGATTAAGAAACTAAGATTTATTCTCTTTAAATTAAAAAAACTCAAGCAAATTTTGAGCAAGCATCATATTAAATTGATTTATTATTCTCTAGTAGAGACACACATGCAATATGGTATTGCAGGTTGGGAAGGTCTATATCAAAGTAACCTAAAAAATTTGGAAGTAATGCAAAAGATATTCTTTAAAATTATGAGCGACAGAACCAAACGTTATCCAAGTGATTTACTGTTTGAAGAAAGTGATGTCTTAGATATTAGACAACTGCATGCTTTTAAAACACTATGTCACCAGCATAAAAAGAAGCAACAACTCAAATTCATTGAGCACCATCACGATACCCGTTATAAAAAAGATAAGAAAATACAGACATGTAAATCAGAAAAAACAATCGACCAAAGATCATACTATTTCATCGCACCACGTATTTATTCAAAGTTGCCTCAAGAAATCCGAAACATTTTGAATCCAAATATATTTAAAAAACGTGCAAAAAAGTGGGTTAAAACTACCGAAAGACATATTATTCATAATATTATTGATCTAAAAAATTGCTAGCATTTAAATATAAATAGATTTAGATCTAACTACTTATTCAAAATATTTTTTTATAAATTTATTTCTAGTTCTCATCTTTCAGTTATAGATATAAAATGTTACCCTACATTGTTGTATTCACAAATATACATTTTAGCCTTTCCGCATTACATTAAGTTAAGTTAAAAATAAATTGAAGCTACACCGCAGCCACGTACTAGTCCTTGACTTCAGTGGTCACGGTCCTCCTATTGGACTCCTTTGTTTATTTTCCATTTAGATATATATGTATAATGCAGATGATATTATTTTATGTTCTTTATTTAGAAATTGATATTTTGTAATTTTTATTTTGTTTGGAAAATAAATTATTCTTATTCTTAACTGAACATAAATTATTCCTCTTCAGTGAAAGCAATAAGTATTTTTTTATAAATGAGTAACTTCTGTAAACATTAATTAGTAGTATTCACTCTTGATTAAATATGGTTTCTACTTATTTTAGGTGACCAATACTTATTTACTATTTATAATCATTTTAATGAAACTCATTGACGCATAATGCGCGAACAGGGTTTTTATAAAATACAAATTAATTATAAGGAATTGTAAATAAACACCAAATAAAATAAACACTTGCATAATGTCTGGAAAATGACGCTAGAGGAAATGATGCAGATAATCACAAATAAATGTATATTACCAGCATGGATTTCAATGATGAAGTTACGTATTTAGTATATTTATACTTATACTATGCTTTCATCCTTATTTGGAAAACTTGAAATGTTTGAATTTTGGGATACGTAAATTTATAGTCCGGAAGCTAGATATGCTTTTTGAGAAACTCGTCATTAGAAGTATTTTCTGTGAATTGGTTATTTTTATCAAATATAAATCATGACATGACAACATAGATTTATAGCTGTGCCGTTCCATCGGTTTGGCCATATTACAAGACATAAAATAGAAATAAATAGTGCCATCGCAAAACGGCTCATTTTTATGCTTAAAATAAATAAAATAAGATAGCCAGAACGTGTGTGACGTTAGCAGAGGAGTCAAAAAGGTCAAAGATGTAAAAAAATGGAATTATGGCACGTGGTCGTTACAAGATTTGCTTCAATTAAAAATATGTATATGGAATTATAGAAAAATGTTTTCAAAATAAGAATTCTGTCGGTTTATCTATCCAGGAAAGTAAATATTTCCAAATATAGATTTTTATCGTACGAGATATTTCATCTCAGGAGTCTGAAATCATCGTTAAAAGTCCTTTCTCTTTTTCAAGCATAAACATAAGCTTCCTTAACAACAAAGCAATCTTCTCAGAATATTATGATTGTTAGCAATAGTACTACATTACTTATAACGATTCAGTGACAAGTAACAATTGTAGTTTTAAAATAATCTATAAGTTACTCTAAAAACTTATTTCTAAGACTACTGATGTAAATACTTTGGAAGGACTCTATGAAGCCAATTTAAAACCTTTATAAGAGTACAGGGGTTCATCTAGAGAAGGGCCTACATGCCCCTTTTTAAACTACTATTAAAACTTTCAAGTTTTAATGAATTATCTATAGCTTTACTCAGGGAGTATCTGAAGAGTATTATAAAACCATACTTGGTTTAGGATAGGCACTATAACAAAACTTGAAAGACACACACAAATACTTTGAGCGGGCTTTTTGTATTTAATGAAGTAAGAATAAACGCAAATAAATCTATTTTACATGCACTATATATAGGCCGCTGTAGTTATATATAAGTTATAAAATGGACAACTGATGACTACTACGAACACTTCGGAACAAGCAGTTAAATATGGACTACTTGTAATGAATTGATGGTACTACTTATTATATACTGGGCTAAAATTTTCAACGAGGCGAAATTTACTGTAAAACATGTATTAGAGAGTTAGTTCTTAAAAATTCGTGTGCTCCCTAAAAATACAATTTTTAAAAAATATATAAATATTTTTTTTGTAACTAAAAAGGTAAAGAGGGCTTTAGCATCTGCCCATAATATGGTTCAGTATGTGTAAATTGTTTTTATAAAACATTTCTATTAGGTATAAATTACATTTCTTTGTTCAATCTAGGACATTCCCAATATGGCTGAACCACAAAAGTAGTGATTTCAAAGCATATTAAATGTTTAGCCCAGCATTAACAATCACCTCAAATTAATTTCATAAAACAATGATAAAACCACAACATTTGCTTAATCTTTAGAAAACTTGATGCTCCTAACTTGAACTTAACAGCTATATAGTTTTATTGAGGGCTTGACAAATACCTTGATAAGTCAATCATCAGCCAATACAGACTAAAAGATAATTTAGTTTTAATGTAAGTTCTTGAAGGTCTTTTGAAAACTTTCTTTAAGACAAAACTATCTGTAAGTGCATTTGGCATTTAATAAATCTGGCATAAATCGGTGGTTTATGAGATGGCCATTATAAAACACTGATAAAACCTAAATAAATCTATAAAGCATTTAAATTGTTACTTGGGGTGGTACAATTCCATTTCTTGCATCTGCCCTCTCTAGTAACGCTTGCTAACGTCGCTTCCACTGATTTTTAAATGGACTAAGATGAGGTGCCCCGCCCGCCCCCATTCTGGGAATTACTAGCATTCGTAAATCGACAAAATACTCAGAGCATAAAACGTTAACGTATCAAAAAAGACATTTAGTTCCTGAACTATTATACGGACCGATAAAGTCCTTGGAGCAAATAGCGACCTTGGTATAAAAGAAATTACCGTATTACGAAAAATGCAACTGTATACGTAATCATTCACATTTTCTTGTATTTTATTTGAAAAACTACATGCCGATTGCAGTTTGCTTAAAAAATGTCGAATGTTATAGTCTACTCATTGATATATAATACAATATGTTGATTACCTATCTGCTATTAGCGGTGAACATAATCCCAACTAGTGGATCAAATAGACTCGCATCGAATGAATAAAATAATGTGGCAAAAAGAAATAATCATTTACTTACAGTGATAAATAATCGATAATCCCTTAAAATAAAATATTATGGTAAGTGCTAATGGCAAGTAGGCGGTCACTATATTATACCTAGGAGTGGACTACAAGTCCACGCGAATGTAATTTCTAAATCTTCAATACGATTAATACGGGCCAGGTCAATCTGTGTATGTTGTAATTGCATAAAATTGGTAATTTTGTTTTTACACTTGTCGGTATTAAATTTCGTTTTATTCTTTGCACACCAAGATAGTTTAAATTATTTTACAATTTTTGGCGATGGTAACGATTATGAAGATTATTAAATCCACGAAATGAATCAGTACAAATGTAAAAATTTGGCCCTCTTTTACTTTCGATCATGGGAATTGTGAGAAAAAGAAATTATAAAAACAACCATCTGTCGACAAACATTAGACCGTAATAACAATTAAACCACTGAAGAGACAATACTCAATGGTATATTTGTTGTCAGGCTCTAATATTTGTTGATAGCCGGTTGTTTTGATGATATCGTTCATGCTTTTGCAAATATCAGCCAGCGCCTCTAGCGACGACTGGGTGAGATGAGGGAATTTATTGGTGAATTTCAAGAATGCGTCTTATGAATATTATTATTAGACGAATCGGCTAACATCAATGAGGAGCATAATCTACTTATTTGTTACTAGCAACTTTAGTACTTTTAATATGAGCCCGAAATGGGTATGTAATTAGAAACATTAACGATTTAATAGTATCACTAACAATGAAATTTTTTAGTACTTTTTAATTCGTATCATCAACTAATGAAAAACTGGAATTATTTGTGCTAAGAAGTACATTAAACATTTAATTTTAACTTACCACATAAGACGAAGTTTAGATGTTTTCATTTTAATTTATGTTCTGAAGAAGTTTGTACCCAGTAAACAAATCGTCGGTGATAGAGGAAACAGGTTTTTATTGTTGTGATTCAATCAAATGGTCCCATTTAAAGAGCAACAAAAATAAAACATAACTACAAAAACTCCATTGTTTTATTAAATGATACTACATTGTATAGTTAAATAACCTCATAAAATTGTTAATAGCTCATCATATAACTATTTTCCACTAAACGTTTTATTACTAGTCCATTGTGTGGGTCTATAAAGCAGTGTCTAAAAAATGAACCATTAAATATGATAATATAAACATAATGAAGTGAATCTGTAATATAAACCAAATCCTGCTGAAAGGATTATAGCAAATAAAGGTTATTAACACGTCATAAAATTTTTTATAGAAAATGGCTCTAAGATATTTGCATACCTCGATCACACCATGGGGTTACATAACATATAAATTGTAAATAAAAAGTTTGTATCGAAAATTGCAATGTATGTTTGTATATATTATTAAATTAGTTTGATTTCACAAGGTCCTTTTAATTTCTTATCCTATTTATGATATATAGTACAGCTGATGGATGTCTTTCATTTAACTAAGTATACAAGATGTTTCAATTCAAAGTTCCTAGATCATTAACTCGAATAATAATGAGGCGTTATAAAACGTCCATACAGTTTGTTGTATATAAAAAATCCTTCTTGTTTACGAGATGGACGATCCCCAGAGAGAGCTTTTGAACAACCTCGCCATGTGTGAAGATGCAGGTAAAACTTGACTATTCGAGATTCGTAGTCATTCTTTATTATTACTTTCAGGCATAAAGAATATAACAATTGTGTATTATTTAACGAGCATATAATGATGGTGATTTACGATAAACTTCACCCTCGTGAATAATAGCCATTATATGCGAGTAGAATTCTATACTTTGTGCACGACTATTAAATATTTTATATTTATTAAATTCATCTTCATTTCTCCTATTTAAGAAAGATTCATATTATGTCTTCATATATAATTTTTTCGATTTTTCGAGCAACACGTTTAATGAGGGGATTTCTGCAACTTCCTTTATCTTTGGTGGTGTCAAAGAAATCTCGTTTTCACTGTCAGTAGCCATTTATTTCATTATATTACTCTTTTTGAGTACCTACCTAATATCTAAAATTATTGTAAATAACGTTGGCGTCGAAATCGCACAAATTTTGACGTTTCAAATCAATTACAGAATTACGCTTTGTCACATTGTCATGGCTTACTAATAAAATAATACAGTCTGTAGGTACGTATGTATTTACCTACCTAAGTATTTAAACCATTTGGTTTAAAAAACAATGTTGGAGATTGCGGCCTGTTTCTTATAGATGATGCTTTGAAAAAACTTACTAATGTAGCTCTTGAGTGTTCATTAAAGTACCTCTTCGGCATGTACCATTTGAGTGCTTCCTAGAAAACTTAGAGAGACGACACTTGTCTTTTGGTTGCTGCAATTTTGACATTATAAATTTTTAGTAAAAAGTCACTAATGTCATTTCTTATAAACAACTGACTGTCCTCATTATTCACTACAATCTGTGGATAATGAAATTATTACACATACATAATGAGTACATTATTTAATAGTCGTGGACAAAGTAATTTTATGGTTATAAAATAAACATATAAAATTATGAAAATTCTATTTTTATTAAAAGTACGACTTATGTATATCAAAGACTACTTTATTTATTCTTAATAGGAATGTTTAGTGATAGTTAATATTATTAGTTGAAGATGCCACATTTCCAGAATAGAGTTGCTTTATTATCCTGAACCGACGATTTTTTTTTCTCTCAATATAATTTTGACACTTACGAGATACTCGCTTACAAAATCGTTATCAACGCGTACCCCACACACTCTTGGTCGGTGTTTCTTGCTACTAGATACGTTTTTGGATATTTCCGAATGGCAAACACAAGATTTTGTTTGATTGTCACTTCATCTATAGAACTACTATCTATCAAGCATTTAATCGAGATCAATTGTTCTCTTACCGCCGGTTTGCAATTGCAATGGTGAGCCAACAACTCATCCAAACGCTAAGGTCAGTCCAAACTGGGATTTTGGTTGGTACAGAATAAATATAACAAAAGCTACGGCCGTTGCGGGAGTCATACCCTCCAGTGTTTGTTTTGCGTTCATGTCGCTATTGGGAAATACCAGAGCTTAGATTTTACATGCGCCGACATCGATTACCAATATCACGGCATAAACGGTAATTGCTATAGCAACAATAGCGTTTTTGTTATTGGCATAACTGAGCTAAGTATTCTACAGGTGCACAATGTGATGATTTCTCTCAACCATTTCTTTCCCTGATTTGAAATTATTTGCAATTTCCCAACGGCCCTTTCCTTCACTATTGTACGTCTCTGGAAAAAGTGAGATTCAATAAGGACAAATATAATACTTAAGGAAAATAAGTGCAGTTTATAATGAAAGTGAAAACATTAGTAAAGTGCAACCAAATAGCAATACTAAGATCAAGAATAACTATTCTGTATTTGTTTTCTTAGATTGAGGTAAATTAAGTCAGTAAGCAGATACAAGTAACATCTTACTTTATACAAGAATCTGGTAAATAAAATTAGTATCATAACGTAATTTAGGTGCCATATTTATAAAAAACCTAGTCGTAATCTATCAACTTTGTATATTTTAGTCCCGCAGTCAAATGAAAGATATAAATAATATAAAGCAGTAGAGTCTGTTACAATATCTCTAAAGCTCAAAATTAGTATGGTAATTTATTACCATACTAATATTAGTAATAAATTAATATAGTAATAAATTTTAGTAAGTAAAATTTATTTTGATATTAAATTTTAATTACTTTAATCACGATTGCGAAAAATATCAAAGAAAATTCTACAAATAAGAAGGCTATTTCATTTTATACTGCAGTCTTCAGAATATCCCATAAGAAATAATCCAATAGTATTAAATCAAGTGACATTGTTAACCACCTAACTAGTCCGTTAGTGCCTTTCCATTTCTGAGAATACTATTCATTAAGTTAGTTTGTGACTAAACAAGCAAATTACACTAAAGTCCTCAAATTGTGTTTTAATTACCAAACCATTTAGTAGTTTTACACGAGCATACGGCATGATACTATATTTACTGATAAGTGTAATAGTTCACACAGTACCTAGTCTTCGCGACATTTAAAATATTTTTAATTTCACATCTCCAGAGTTTAAATAGAAGTCATTGATACAGATCATAAAAATTAAGCCCTAAAACTGAACCTTGAGGGCTTCCAAAGGTTGTTGTGATTTTAACAGATGCAATTTACGGTGCATAGTCAAATACCTGCTAATTAAAAATGGACACATCAATACAATCTTAGCTACTCGAGATCTAGATAATATCTGCGGCCAATATCTGTGATACAGCTAACATATGCCATGAACAATTTGTATAGACAGCATCCGTCTCACCTTTAAAGTGTGTTTTGAAGATAAAGTATGATTTGCAAACAAGATTACTAATATTCGATCGATCTGACAAGAATCTATGGTGATTGTGACTGATTTTTCTTTGCTAAAATTACACAAAATTTACTATTAAATGTCTAAAATTTCAATTTTACTTTCGTCTTCCTCTTCACACATCAGGAATAATAGCCGATTTAAGTGCTAGTATGAATAGGTTCGATAATGGTTTAATACAGACTATAATACAGTCTCTCAGTAAAAATGCTGTAATTCCATCAATGCCTTCTCTACATATTAGTGTCATTTTGTTGTCGTTGTTGATTATAGAATATGTACTTGTAGTCGAGGAAATTTAGAACAAAAATAGGGAAACAATCGAAAACCTGTGCAGTAAGGCGGATCAAAAGACGGCTTTTTGTATTCGATTCTTTGATGCATTTATTTCATTTTTGTTACCTATTTTAATCTTATACAAATGGGAAATTGCTGCACTTGTGCATCGAAAACATGCATTTTTCGCGTGCAGTTTTTGAGGTAAAAAAAATCCTTATTCGGTAATTCATGGTGGGAATTGGCCCAGTTTGGTTACTCGGGAGTTCTGGGATCGCTGATCATGAATATAATGTTCAAGACGTTCCTCGATGTACCGGAGCCTCAAAAACGTTCGTCGATTGGTATGAGGGCGTTCTTGTTGTCTAGATCATCTCCGTAACTTTAGTATAATGAATTTTTTTATCTACCTATTTAATTTTTATTATCTATTGCTATCATTGATTTCGAACATGATTATAATATATCATTATTTAAAATTGTTAGAAAATCAATAATAATTTACCTTGTGTTTTTCACTTCTATTCGAGTCAGGCCCAAAGATTGTATACGTTCCTGAGCGCCATACCCATACATCATGCTGACGTAAGTATATTGCTATGTATTTATTACACATTGAACTGAGAGAAAGAGCACGAGGATGAACTATACCACGGGGGTGTTCTGGGCTCCAGATACAGGAACTTCTTGAACATTATATTCATGATCAGCGGATACGACAACTCCCGAGTGATAAGTTCTAGTTCATTTTAAAACAAATTTTAATCAAATTCCCGCAGATGTCTCCTGATCCCCAGGTACGTCGACAAACATTTTTGACATCGTATCCATGATCTATGATCTCGTAAACCCACAAGTGAATAAATTCGTTTCAATTGACGGATTTGAAGAAAATTCTAGGGGATGATCTTGATACCTCGGTCGTCCTGATCACTAGGTGCGCCAGGAAAGTTGTTTGACATCATATTAGAAATCAGCGACCCCAGAAACTCCCGAGTGACAAAACTCGATGCGTTTCAATGAAAACTCACGTAAATGTCCAAGGGACGGCCTAAACAACCTGGACGCCCTGATCCCCAGGTATATTGGGGAAGATTTTAAACATCAAAATAATAATAATAATAATAATAGATCTTTATTTTCCTAAAATATAACAAAAATAAATACATGATTACAAAGAAAGTGCAGGAAAAACGCCGAAGATCAAGTGGTTGTGCAAGGCAAACCCCTGTATCTGTATCTTAAGCGTAGATGACAGCAATATGGCAAAAAGAAATAAATTTAATGGTAAAAAAACAACCAACAGATATGTTATCAATATAAAGTCGCAGGCATTAAAAATATGTGTGTTATATAATTTATTTTTAGCTAGTACTTGCAGAATAAATAAATTAAATTAACGAGAAGAATTTACCTATGGTGCAATGTCTTGTTCAGTCAAAAGATGTCTTTTTAAAGTAGATTTGAAGGCTGGTAACGTTTTACTTTTTATATATGAAGGTTAAGAATTGTAAATTTTGGCAATTTGGTAGGTAAAGGAATGCTTAAATAATTCTGTACGATGAAGGGGAGGAGTAGTGTACTCTTGAAACGAATATTCAAGATGTGGACGTCTGTTCTATACGACATTTTTTTATCCAAGTATTTATGAGTTTTGTTATTAAAAATTTCATTAAATAAACATCAGAGTGCAGGAAGCGTCGCCTAGACATATAGTGTCAACTTATTTGGGCTAGTTCATGTGATATACCTTGTCGGCGCTTAACTCCAAATATTAGTTTCAACCAACATTTTTGCAGTACTTGTATTCGACGTATATCTTCTGCATCCAAACAAGGACCATATGCAGATCAGCAAAATTAAACCTTGATCAAACCAATGATTCGCATAGAATTGTTCTAGTTTTTTTATTCAGAAAATGCCTGATGTTGTATATTAATTTTAAATTTGTAAATGCGGTACGTATACAGTTGTTAATATGCGGTTTAAATCTTAGATTTGTATCAAATATTACCCCTAAATTTGTTGCCTCTTCTGTGAAGGTATGTGATGTCCATGTACATTTACCTGAAGATTTTCCATTACAACTGACCTGCTGTTATGATGACCAAAAACAAGAACCGATGTTTTACTGGCGTTAACATTTAAAGCATGGTTTCTAGACTTTTGTATTAATGAGCTTAAGTCTCTATTAATAGCAACCATCGCTTCTGCGCATTCCTCTGGATCAAATGAAAGGTAGAGCTGAGTGTCGTCGGCATAGAAATGTATCTGAGAGTACTCAGCTGCTTTTTCAAAGTCTGGTGCAGACAAGAACGGTCCTAGAATTGATCCCTGTTGACACGTTGAGAGGATCAGACAAGCTATTGTTAATTTTAACGCGTTGTGTTCTGTGATTTAAATAACTGAGAAAAAAGTTAACTGCGCTAGCATTTAAACGAGTCAAGTATAGCAAAAAAATTTTCATGATTTATCGTGTCAAATGCTTTTGAGAAGTACCAGCACAGTTTCACAACTATACATAAATCGTATCAGCGACCTCAAAAATCCCCGAGTAAAGATTGGTTAGATTTCAAAGCAAATTTAGAGATAAACTACGGGAATGAGCCTCACACCAGGACTTCCTGGTCTCCAGGTACATCGAGGAACTTTTTGAACATTATATTCATAATCAACGACCCCAAAAATCCTCGAGTAAACAAATTGAGCTAATTTCCGCCCTGGATTACCGAATAATGATTTTTTCTTAATTACCTCAAAAACTGCATGCGAAAAAATGAATTTTTTTCGATGCACAAGTACAATTTCCCATTTGTATGAGATTAAAATAGGTAACAAATTGAATAAATGCTTTAGGGAATCGAATGCATTTTAATTCGACTTACTGCACATTTTTCGACAGTGGAATGCTACATTTCCTCGACTATTGTGCGTAACAATGACTTACATGTGCGGCAAAACGATTTATTTTGACAACCAAAACTGTCGTTAATGTTGGCACTATTGCCTAAAATACTATTATGGTTCATTATATTTTCTTCGGTTTAAGGTAGTCAACAAGACTATAAATCCTATGCTCTTAACTATTGAAACAAAATATGGTTTAGTTCAATCTTACTTGGTTACAATCTAACACAGAGAATTGTTACCAGGGAGATTCTGTATTAATTATCGTATTGTGTGGTATTTATAAGTAAAAAATAGCCGTTAAAATTTGAAATTTAAATGACGAGGAAGTGAAAGTCTCACGGACAAATATGTATTTTTAATTAGATAATCTGTATTTTTATATCGTCTTTGTAAGTGACATAATGGACTTAATCTGTTTGAATTCTAATAAGATTTAAATCAATAATACATTTTATTTATTTACCGTACGTGTGTGAACATAATAGTAAAGGTTAAATAACATGTTTAGTTTCAGTAAGCGCTGTAAAATTTAATGGTAGACGAATTATGGGTCAAATATATAAAAACAAAATAAAATAAATATAAATATTATACTCTTCATAGATTTACTGAATTTCTAGAATTGTTGGAATTTCTATAGGACAATTTCTTGCATAATTAATATTTTACGTAAAACCGATACATTTTTAATTTTAGTCATCTGAAGATGATGCCAGCTTTGTTGACGAAACGTTCGTTAGTGTATTATGAGGAAGTTCTATTACTGTAGGAATTTTATCAAAAAATATTGCAGCCATCTTCATGTAAGCACATTTTTTTAAATTAAAATGTTAGATAGCTTTTTCATTATTGATCGATTTTCCGTTAAAAAAATTTTAGCAAATCTCACTTACGGTCCAAATTTTAATACAGTCGATCCTTCATTTTTTTAAATTATCATAGTGTTTACAAGAAGTGCGTTGGGTAAACGGACAGACAGATAAAAGATTTCTATGAACAATATTTATAGTTTTAGAGGAGTGCCTGACAAATAGAGTATAGTCTTCGTTTCTCCGAAGAGGAAAATCGTCAATGTTATCAACACGGTTATCGATTTAAAAAATAATCGCATATAACATCACTAATTATTCCATACAATATGTATTATAGGCAAAAAACTAATACATTTACTATTATTAATGTTTAGAACGTTAATAAAAGGACCACGCTCACTTAAATGGAAAATGAGTTTCGGTTAAAGTACTTGAAACTTTGCCAAATGATAGATCTTAGGTTCCTGAAAAGTCTCAATGTAGATTCGTAGAAGTCGTGAAAACGTGTCCTGCCCGCAGTATCCACTTAGTCAATATTTGTGACCGTAAACTGGCGAGAAAATAGTACGCTATTTTTTACTAAATTTCTTTCATTGTATGCTTTTATATGTATCGTTAACCTTTCAGAACACATTTCAATCATATCTTATTCAAGTATAAGAGTGCATATATTTAGTTTAGGAATGTAGCAGGGGTCAGGCCCTAACTATGACCATGTAATGGGAATATACATGATAGATCTGCTTACTACTAATATACGATTCAAATGTATTGACCACTCACTTTAACCGCGAATATCTCAGAAACGGGGAGCAAACAAAATTGAAAAAATTATGTGTTCATTATGAGTCTATTTTAAATTAATCACTGAAATTTGAATAATGTGCATTGGACATTTTTGAAGTTCTGCTAAGTTATATTGAAAAATGTCCTACTTTTTAAGAAAATTTTGACCATACCAGTTTTAAATTCCTTTATTGCAAACTTGCAATGATATTATTCTTTACGCTTGATAACTAAATTAATATTTGATATATACCAATTCTTTTTTCTGAAAATGCTTACATTTTATATAATTAACTATTTTATCAAAAAATTTTTAAATACATTAATTGTTAGTTATAAATTAAACACTGCTTTTAGATGAAGCAATCAATATATTATAAATACTCTACATATGTTTCGGCTTATTAGGCCTTTACCAAGAGTATTACATAGTGAATACTAAAGTTTCCGATGTGCTTATTCTAATTTATACTTAAAGTATTTATGTCTTAATCTATTTATGACCTAATCTATTTAAGACTTAATTTAACATCCTTAATGGGCTTGTTCCATGATATTCTTTTTATATGTTTTTTATAATTTTTCATATAGTACTCGATATTCTCATTATACACTTAAAATTTCGTATTATTAACTTTTTCGGTTCTCGAGATATAAGGAGTTGAATTTAGTAATAGTTGCAAAAACCGAGCGCTCATTTGTGACGTCACTATACGCAAGTGACGTAAGAAAAATGGCTTTCTGGGACCTTTCAAATTTAACCTGAAAAGTCGAAAAACATGGAATTTTTAAACGCTAGTAACTAAATAAATACGTCGAGTGGAAGTTCGTTCTATGTACCTACGGAAAGGAGAAGATCGGCGTTGAATTATAATCGTAAACTGCAAGGTCGAAATCGAAAATTCGTTCTGGCAGGAGCGAGAGAAAATTGTAATTTTTTGACATTTCACCAAATTGTACTCCCCTACTGTCAAGTAATAAGCAAAACAAACAATACTTCGAAAACATTTATAATTATAACCAATAAGGAGCATCAAGTCTATTGAGATCGCCGAGTCTATGCGTATAGTGACGTAGCGCCTGGCCTCGCCCCATTTTCGCGAGATGGAAATTTGTAATAGTTTTTAAGATACTAAACGTGCGAATAAGAGTCTGATTTTTTGCAGATCCATTAATTTATAGTTGCACTTTCGATTTGTGAAATAAAAAAAAAAATGCCGAACAAGCCCATTATGGGAATGTTTGGAGTGGACCTAAACTGATTATATAAATCAATGGATAGTTCTTATTAATTTGTTTATTATAGGGGTATTCAAGAAATTTTGTTGGTCGTTCGTGGTACAAGGGTTGTACTTGAAACATTTTTTGATTTCTAGTTGTTCTAGCAGATCTAAACGTTTACCTTTTCTTTCTGAATGAAGTAAATTTATGTTATCAGTATCTATGAAATGGTTGTTTTCAATACAGTGTGTTGACATTCCTGTATTTTTATTGTTATTCAAGATAGATTTTTTATGTTCTTTTGCCCTGTTCACTTCTACTTCTATCACTCTGACCGACATAGACAGCATTTCAATCTTTACAATTAATTTTATATACATCAGATTTATCCATTTTATTTAGTTTTTCTTTGTTATTAACCAAAATGTTTCATATATTTGTTTGGTTCACACTTATTGTAGAGATACCTAAATTATTTAATTTTCTAGAATTTTGTTACTATATTTCGGAACATAATTAATAAAACTACATTTTGTAGGTTTGTTAGGCACAGTGAAAAATTCTTTTTGAAGCGTTTTGCGTTGTTTGTTTTTGGCCATGTTATCTATTAGTGATACTGATACTGATAACATAAATTTACTTCGTTCAGAAAGAAAAAGTAAACGTTTAGATCTGCTAGAACTGCTAGATCTGCTAGAACAACTAGAAATCAAAAATCTTTCAAGTACAACCCTTTCCCACGATATTCTTTCGGTGCTTTGTAAGTGAGATATAGGTCGCCAAAGTGAGAAGTTCGAGGATTTTGGATTTCCCTGCTCGAGTGACATAGTCCAACTTCGAGGGCCATTTCTGCCAAACGAAAGCTAGAAAAAATTTAAAAAAATTCAGGTGTACGTAAGAAGACGTGAGAAATCGAGTAGTGTAAACTGAAGGTCGGTGCGTGCTTTGGTTTTCGAAATATGGTCGTTCGAAGTCGCCGAAAGGTGAAAGTCCAATTTGTCTACCACTTCAAGTCATCACTCGAAAACTAACCGAAATACAGAGCTATGGTTTGCGCCATTCGATTTCTCACCTCCCTATATACCCCTGAATTTTTTAGATGCTTTACCTTAGAAATTTTGCAAAAAAATGAAAGTGTTGGCAAAAATCTCAAAAAATTCAGGGGTGTGTAGAAAGGCGAGAGAGATCGAATGGTGCAGCTCAGTATCTCGTTTCCTTTTTGAGATATGGCCTCGGGAAGTGGTAAAATAATTCGATCTTCACCTTCCAGTGACTTCGAGTGACCATATCTCAAACACAAAGGCACGCACCGACCATCGATTTACGCCATTCGGTTTCTAGTGCCTTCCTACGTATTCCTGAATCTTTCCAGATTTTCGCTAGCTTTTGTTTCCCAGAAATAACTCTCAAAGCTGGGCCGTGTCGCTCGAGAAGTGAAATACTCAGAACTTTCAATTTGGTGGCTGATATCTCACTTAAACCGCACCGGAAAAATATCGTGCCCCACATCATGGGATTGGAAATTTAATTCGCAATAGATCCAGCACAAAAAGATTACGGTCACTTTTGTCTACAAGAAGTTACAGCGATTTATGAGAAGAGATGTCGAAATTCCTTAAATTATAGGTTTTTTGAGATTATGGCAAATTCCTGATGTAATGGGGTTAAATAAACCTCGAATTCGGACACCACAAAAACATAAAGTAAACATGGTCATAAAATTTTCTTGTGTGGCTGTGTAATTATTCTAAACAACCGACAAGAAGCTAATTGCTAAATACAATTAATAAATAGCAGATCCATCTTGTGTATTTCCATTACATGGCCAAAGTTAAGACCTGGCCCAGACTGCGACATCCCTAAAATATTATTAATTCTTATACTTGAATAGGGTACGAGTAAAAAGTATTCTGGATGGTTAACCATACGTATAGAAGCCTACAGTTAAAGGGATTTAGTAACAAATAATGTATCATCTTTCTCGTCAGTTTATGGGCACAGATATAGACTAGATGGATACTGGGGGCCGGATACATTTTCGCGCAAGAAGCCTACGCCTAATACAGAAAAGCACATTTCCTAATTTGTTGCACAAATAGCTGTTATCTAAATTAATTCTGTTAATATTTAAATATATAGTATATAAATACATAATTTTTATCGATAACTGTATTTATAATTAATATTATAAATGCTGAACTGACAACATTTCTTAAACAAAAAAAAAAACGACTTAATATTCACGACTTCGTATTTTTCAAAATATACTAATAGTGATAGAAACTTACCCTCAACTGAAGTCGAGTATTAAAGATCACAAGTATTAGTTTAAGCACCTACATGAATTAACAAATATAAATTATAAAGATATATCTGTAATCTGATAATCACATAATACTTTGGCGAATGAGTGAAATAGCTAACTTTATCAATGAAAATGTTTCCCACCTTACTTTTTTCGATAGACGTTAAAACCCAATTTCTTAAAAATATGAAAGTTATTTCATATTTTATTATTGTGCAAAAAAAATCATAGCTCATCAATCACATGCATAACCAAATATTTCTAAAAATAAAGTTGTGCGATTTCAAAAAAATATATTAAATTTGTATAATGCATAATCTGTGATACACTTTGTAATATGTACATTATCTCAAGAATCTTATTTCGCACTTACGTGCTACATAATGGGCTTGTTACCGATAATTTATTTTTCGTTAATGGTATTCAATAGTATTCGATGACCCAGATAAGCTGTTAAAATTTCAACTTCCTAACTATATCCAATCCTTAGATATTCAATGTTAAAGATTGGGTTTCAGTACAAAGCGCTTCGCCGACTCGTGACGTCATACTGCATAAACGCTGCAGCGAAAGGGTTTGAGAGTAGTGAGTAGTCCACTATTATAGTCCGTCGAACTTTAATGTCATGAAATGAGTTAATCTGACGTTTGAATAAACAAAGTGTTTTTCCACGACCGGGAGTAGAAATCGATTTCTATGGCATCAAAATTGTGACAGAAGTAAAGCATTTACTCCCTAGGGACTAAATAAGATAACAGTTTCACTAGGGGAGTTTTTATTTCATGCCCAATAGTTAAACAAAATGTAATTCTCATTTATTAATTAATAAGACATCGCATATTTACTTATATAAGTTAATAGTTAAACAAAACGTAATTCTTATTTATTAACATTGATAGTAAATGTTACATTCTCACAACTATTGAAATTAATATTCGAAGGAACTTCACTAAATGAAACATTTTCTTTACTCAGATTTACAGTTTTTTGAACCGTAGTTGCAGCTTGTAGTACTTGATTTGCTATATTTGTTTTGTTTTGCACCGAATTGTCAATGTACCCCTCAGCAACTGTCGTCGACTTCCAACCTCCGTGACGTTTCATAATCGTGATGTCTGCTCCTGCATCCGCTAATAGAGTTGCTGAAGATCTACGTAGACAATGGCCAGTATATAAGGTTGGATCTGATAATCCTAGGTAGGTGGCTATTATACTTGGGATTTTTCCAAAATGTTTTTGCCTACTGGCTGTGTAGTACATTTTCCTGATTTATAAATTACAAAAAAAACGACCATGACTGGTGTGAGAGGGACGAGTGCGGCATATTTACGATATAGATCGAGTACATTTATGTTTCCTTCATTTTTGGTTACTACAAAGGTTCGGGATATTTTAGTTTTGGTATTAGGTATTGTTATTATTAAAGATGATACTACATCTTCAATATCATCAACTTTTAGGTTAGTTAATTCGTCTCCGCGGCATGCGCCTGAAATTCTGAAGATCAACTCAATATAAAAAAGTAACAAAACATTAATACATAATCATACCTTAATAAACACTGTAATACAATCTTACCTTTATCATGAAATATTCATCGTCATTTGCTTGCGATAAAAAAGAGTCAATTTGGTCCCTCGTCAAAATTTATTATTGTTTTGCTTTATAACCATTGGAACTTCTTTTCAAAAATGCCATCAGCTTTGCATATTTACTTACATCTATGTTATCGTACACAATCATACACGATTTTAACATAGGATATTGGGCCCATACCGTGGAAGATTTATATTCCTTTGATTTTTCATGAAAATAGGCCAGCATAACATTTTCCGTGTACGTTTGTACCTTCTTTTTCTTGCACCATTCTCTGAACTGATTGTACGCTTTATCATACAAATTTCTTGATTTTGTGGGTAATAAGTTTAAAACTGCCGCACTGGCAGCTTCAACGATATCTTGCGGTTCTTCTTGGTTTTCCATACCAAAAATGCCAAAACTCAACTTTTGCACTTGGCAAATGTATTTGTAAACAAATATCTGTTGCCATGATACGTTGAATGGAAACATCCCAAAGGCTTCTAAATATTGTAATTTCGCTCCGATTTATTATAATTCTTTATTTATGAAATAAATGTTTCTACTCCCAATCGTGGAAAAAATAGTATATACACCTCAGGAGAGACCACCATTTTTCCCTCGATGTATTTGTTGCCCTCGGGCTTGGCCCTCGGGCCTCAAATTACACCTCAGGAAAAATTTGACGTTTCTCTCCCTTAGTGTATAATGTACTATTTTTCCAAGATATAATTTGTTTCAATTCAATACAATTTAACAATCAAACACCGTTTCCATACATACTAGACTTTCACTCGATCAGCATATGCAAAGTGACGTCACGGGAAGCTCCGCCCTGTTTTCGCGCGATCCAACTTTGGTCATTTATTTAAGGGCTTAATTAAACGTTCGAATAAAAACCTAATGATTTAAAAATTGTCTTAAAAAGTGTTCTACTATCGATTTCTAAAATAAAGAAAAAATGCTGAACGGGACCATTACAGGGCACATATTATTAGGTATCTCATGGTCCGTTTTGCAGGAAAATCTTTTAACAACTATCTATTATCGGCATAAAATTTTTGGGTTAATTGTGTCTCCATATGTAGCTACGGTAGGTACATATTTAACAGTGACACAGAGCATTGAGTGTTAAAATGTTCTAAATTCAGTTCTAAAATTTAATTATAAAACACTCTACGAATAAAATTGAATTCATCCTGTGTTAGGTATATAAATCATTAATTTATAATCGACCTGTTTTTAATAATTATTAAATATCTGACAGGAAAATTAATGATCTACAAAGTTGTCTAAGTTTACTTTCAAAATTTTTCGCATCATTTTCAAGGCATCAATATTGAAAATATTAAAGAACCAAATGAAAGGTATTTGAGTATTTATGAAGGCACAAGGTATGGATGGAGCACTTGGATCTGTTATTAATCCAAACTGTTAATTCATGAAGGTTTCAACGTTTAACAAATACCTTAATTCATTTATCTTTACTGTATGGCAAATTTGACAGCAATACGCTATCTGTCGTACTTGCTTGTTAGCCCAACCAATTCTTTGCCTCTTGCCATCTGGTTCTCATGAATTATCAACAATTCTGTATTGTACTCTACGGTTGATGTGGTGAAAACTGATAGGATTCGAGAGAATACGATGCTGGAGAGTCGGGTTGGGGAAGATATTTCCTGTATTTCTTGAAGAATCGAGCTGTTGGTGCGATAATCTTACCAGCGAGTTTACTTGACCTGTCTGTTTTCCTAATCATCCATGTCTAAGGGTTGTAAAGAAATGTGGAGAAAATTAAAACATTAGCAAGTCTGATCTTTGTACGTTCCATGATATTTCTATTACTGCAAATTTTGCTAAACCGGCAAGATATCGATCTTTGTTCGAGTACGCCTCTTGATATTTATTATTAATGTTGTTAATTGTCAGCAACTATTGATAGCACGGTCGGACATGTGATCTTTTCCGAATATTACTTCCACATCCACGTAGTGGATGGAAGTATAGTAATCGTATAGAAAATTTCAATTTTTTTTTCTTGAAATAGGTTTATAATGACATGAAACGTCGAGATTTTAAATTTGAACGAAGTAGGACTGTAACTTTTTTTTGTCCGGACGTTATCTCCGGAACGGTTTAAGATATTGACTTGAAATTTTGTACACGTGATTTGGAAGTGGATTGTTTTTTTAAATGATCCAGTGAAGGGTTGGGGGGTAAATAGGGGGAAATAAGTAAAGCAAGCGGGTAAGAGTACAGAAACTTGAAATTTGGTGTATATACTAGAAGTCAAGGCCTCAAAATTTTTTTACAATATTTTCCATCTAGACTAGACTATATTTTGAGATAATTCTGTTGAAGGAAAATAAGTAAAGCAAGCTGGTAAGAGTAAGAGTACAGAAACTTGAAATTTGGTATACGTATATATTATAATGACATCAAGAACTAGATTATATTTTGAGATGATTCCGTTGAACGGTTGGGGGTTAAATAGGGGTAAATTAGGGAAAATAGGTAAAGCAAGTTGGCAAGAGTACAGAAATTTGGGATTTGCTGTACATACTAGAAGCGAAGGCCTCAAAGTTTTTTTATAAGATTTTTCATGGCCCCATCACCCAGACCCCCTTATTAAAAGAGTTGATAAAATTAAATTGAGATTTTCATTTGAAATTTGGTACACGTATGTATTATAACGACATCTGAAACTAAATTATATTTTGACACGATTCCGTTGAAAGAGTGGGGGGTAAGTAGAGACAAATGGGGAAAAAGAAGTAAAGCATGGTGTAAGAGTACAAAAACTTGGGATTTGGTGTACATACTAGAAACTAAGTTCTCAGACTTCTTTCTAATATGTTTTTATGACATCTGCCCCAAATATTATTAAAATTTTGTGGCCAGTAATTTTCACAGACTACAGTGCAAATATAGTCAAAATGTTTTCTTCAAAGTGACTGGGATGAAAAATCTGGATGTGGAAGTAGTGATTCCTTAGGCAGCGGTTTTTGACTAAAAACAGTTCCTCAGATAAAAACCCAGGTGCAGTATTCCAACTCCAACCTCGTTCAATGTCGTGGAAATTACCATTATCACATTAAACGGTGTGTAAAAGGCAAGAATCCTTGGTATACAATACATACGCCCATTAGGGATTAACACATTCGTTAAAAGTATGAGTAATAATGTCACAGGACAAGTGGGAGTGTATGAGATTCCACCGTTATTAAATTAACACTGCCAAATAACGTAGACATACGCTGTGCGGCGATGTGTGATATTTTGATTACAATATTATTCAGGCTTAACTATGATTTGTCCTCCGCTCGAAATTTAAATTTTATTTTGAGAATTTGAAATTTCTTTTGAAATAAATTCTCTGCTATCAGAACAAAAATTAACTAAATTAAGGCATTAAAAAAACGACAAGGAAGTTCTATCAAATTTTATTTTTATATTGAAAATATTATGAAATAACATTTATCTGGCTCGGTTAACTGTCTAATCTGCTTATACTTCTGTTAAATAATTAAAATTGGAGTGGCCGGAATATGATGAACAATTTCAATAAGAGAAAATACACGTAAAGAGCATTACAAATCGGACATTTTGTCATTGAGCTTACGAGAAATATTACAACCTATTAGTAAAAGAGGCCCTGAATAAGCAGATGATCTTTATCTCCCATTCCTATCACATAGGTATGCGGGTATGAAACAATAACTTGAACTATTACTTTTCGAAGCAGGAAAAGTAGGACTTCATTGACGTTAAGAAGACAAATCCAATAAGAATCATGACTTTCAACATCCACAACTCCCTAGGAAGGAACTCTGACGATTTTACTACTTGTGTAGCACTAATAAGAACCTCAGGGGGAACGATTATGGACACTTAGTACCGTATAAAACAGTTAAATGCAGCGCTTTGGTATACTCTATCCACCATAGAATTGCAGAACATACTCAACCAGAACAGAAATGTGATAGAAGAAGTTCTACTGACGGAATACTTCAGGCCAAACCCAAAGGAAAAAGTTGATAAATTATTCGCCAAAGAATAATATACTAGACTTCTAGAACTCGAAAAGTCTGTTTTACGGCTGGTGACACGCCTTCTAACGGACCACTACCTTTTGAGGTATCATATTAAGAATATGAAAAGGGCAGAACATTGTAAATGGATGTGGCTAGAACACATCTTGAATCGAGATCCTGGAAATATTGCAAGAAATGAGTCAAACTAAAATCCCCAAATCTGCCGTAGACATTTGCACAGGACCATCGGCAATGTACCAAAATCAACGAGAAAAGCATGAAATAAAACCATAGCTGAAAACAAGTGACAAACGAAGGACCCATGCTCCACCTAGAACCGAATAGAATAAATTATTAAATATATTTGTCCTTTATTTGTTTTGCAGAAAACACGTGTGTACATTAACTCCCATATGATGTTTATTGACAATAATATATCCAATTCTGTATCTGTATGCTTGTATTCGTAACATTAACATACCTTATGAGAATATATTCAATAACATCAAACTTAATAGAAGCATTATTTATTACTTAAGATATAACAGACATCTAGTAGTACCGATCAGTTTTAAGGGGATCGATTGACTTTTTCAATATTGGTAATAAAAATATGATTAACAAACATACTAAAGACACATTTGCAAAAACGCAGACAACATCCATTACCCACCATTGCTAGTGTAGGAGCTGGGAATGGAACCAAGTACACAACAGACAGTGTGATCAAGCACACTTGCTACTAAGACGTTTTAGCCCGCTGCACTACGGTGTCGATTGACTAATTATTAAGTGATAATGATACTTCAAAGAAAACAAATATTATGTCAAGGCACAAACTATTTATAAAATCAGAATATTAACCATAAAAGCTATCTGTATCTTAATAATAAACATTGCCTTCCCCTAAATCTAGACCAGGGTTAGACACGCGTAAATTAACGGTAATGTCTATTATAACATTGCTGTCACTTTACAAACTACATTAAATATTAATAAAAACTGGTTAAACATATCTATTTATAAACATATAATTTGTTTAAAGTATTTGAATTTGCACATAGACGTAAATAGCACAAATCACTAAGAGCATCATAAACATTTCTGATATCAAGTATACTTTGATCAACACTTGTATGTTAATAATATACATTGATTGAGTATCAATAAACTATTTAAACTCACGTCAATTTAACACTGTTTCTATTCAACAAGAACATTTCACACAAAAGAAACCGTAAATCTCAGTTTTCCACAATAAAAAACTGTTTAAGTAATAAAAATAGCTTTTAAAATTAACACGGAAAGATCTAACTTAAATATTTCTGCATGTCTGTTGTTTTAAGCTCGATCCAAATCCATTATTTGTTAAGTTGGTTCAAAAACCAGTTACAAGTAGTAAAAAAATATACAAAGATTGGTTTATAAAAAACAACTGGTGTTATTAAAATATGTCATAGCTTTTAACTTAATATTTAAATCAATAGAAGTCTTAGTGATAATTATATACAAAGTATCATTGTTGATAAAATTAATCTTATTAAATAGTTCAGGAATCAAGCATTTTTTAAGAAATATAATATGTTTGTTTCTTTTATTGACCGGGACAAAATTGACTACTACTAATACAAAGAGGACTTTGGCGAAGTTGTGTGCTTAGCAGACAACCGTGATAAATTGTGTGGTGCAAGACGTTCCATACAGCAAAGGGAAGTCAACTGAAATAATGAATCGTATAGTGTAATCAAAAGGTCTATCACAGAAAACTAATGAAACACTATGGTTTTTTATCACTATATTTGCACAAAGTTGTGACTGCAGTTAGGACGGTTTACCTCATCATCAACGAATGAATCAAAACAGAATAAATTATTTGATAATGACATAAACCATCGAAACTAATAATAAACAGTGATTTTTACCTTGACGAACTGCTTACTGGCACAGATTCAGTTCATGAAACTATTCAGTTGTGTCATCAGGTTTCATCAATATTAAAATATGGATGCTTTGACCTAAGAAAATGAAAATCAAATAATCGGACGTGTTAGAGTGTACAAGAACTTTCATTTCTTCGTCTGTGATACTCTTCGTTTCTGTCCCCGGAAAAACACAAAAACACTTGATTCGTGTTGGTCATGCCAAGAAGACACTTTCTCCTTTCAAATCAACCAACAGGAACTTAATACGATCACAAAGCGAGTGATATTATCTGAGACTGCTCAAATCTTTAACCGTCTAAGCTTAATAAGCTCATGTATAGTCATTGCAAAAATCCAGGCTTCAGAGTCTATGGAATCTTAAGTTATCATGGGACGATCAGATTCCCAAAAATCGTTCTGCAAAGTGGCTTCAGTTCCGATTCGAACTTAGTGAACGAAGTTCCCTGAAAATTTCAAAGGCGTGGACCCTGCATATATGTTGAAGTACACCTCTTCCTTGCTTCCCTGGCGCCTTCCAAAATACCTATGGGTGTTGCATATATGGTCGCAGTATAAGCCATGACTTTCATATACACAGGCATTGACCACGTGTTAAAAGTCGGGTAGCGTCAATCAATTCGAGTAGTATCCCTAGATTAGATCTATCTAGTGCTATAATGTTATCAAAATTATATAAAAGAGTCATGACCTGTGTGAAGCTCAAATTCGACAAGTGCTCTCTGTGAAGCGATTCAACAATAATATTATCTTGGATCCGTACATCTCCGCATCTAGTTCAAACTCGTCGCGGATCGCATAAGCGATATACAGCTTATTACGGATATTGCAAACTGGCGGCACGTAAACGTATTATAATCCAGCAGATGATTTAACACGCGGCTTAAGTTCCAAGAACTTCATTAATTCTGACACTTGATTTCTGGACCTAAATTTTAAAAGAAAATCTGGAGAATTGGCCTATTGACATATCTATAACAAACCCTATGTCACTCTATGAAATACCTGAAATGCGTAAATAAATACAGGCATTTGCACAAACTACTCATTTAAGCTGTTCCCTTTGACCGATTCTCCTCTTTGACTCGAATTAAGCGTACAACTGCCTACATAATTTTAATTATAAACAATTAGAGAAAACTGAAAGATCAGAGGCAACTAGGTATACTCTCTCTCAGATAAATAAATGAAGCCTCTTGCAGATCATTAGATGAAGGAAATATTCCCTGACGATCTCTCTATAAACGCTTTTATTAGTAAGAAAAGCAGAATGTTAAGTCTTACTTCATTCTTGGACAATGACAGTATCATACGAGTAGGGGGCAGATTAAGAAACTCTCCTTACATTTTTAATAAACAGCATCTTGCAGTTTTATCAACACTACATCATTTAACTTATCTTATATTTGGGTACGAACACGTTAAACTTCTACATACTGGTCCTCAATCACTATTGGCAACAATCCGGCCAATGTCTGGAAAAAGCTTAGCAAAACGTATTGTGCGAGAATGTTATTTGTTCCCGTTACAATCCAAGGGTTTAATATTCTTAGTATGGAGGAAACAGGAAACAATTGCAGTAACAGCAAATATAAAAAACAGGACAATAATAGTACATCAAGAAGAAGGAGAGCATATAATCTTCCATCCTACTAACCAACAGGGAAGAGAGAACACACCACTAGAGATAGTATGTAGGAAGCACTGAAACGAAAGAAATCACTACGATAGCGTGATTATTGCACAAGAAAAACATGAAGCAGAACAACCAGAAGAAACATACGCTCGAACTGGGGCTATAACACCCCGCCCAGAATTAGAGGAAGCAACGCACATAAACGTGTACCAAATATCACAAAGAACAGAGGAAGCCAACAGTCAAGAATTACAACACGATGACATCATTCTGGCGACATGGAATGGCAGAGGCTGCATAACGAGAGAGAAAAGAGAAAAAATCGATGAGGTTCTTATGATGGAACACATACACGTTGCATGCATACAAGAGACACACATGATAGACGGAACTGCAGTTACTCAAAACTACAAATGGCATCTAAGTGGAGGGGACAAAGAAAAAACCAGCAGAGGACTCGCATGGGCAATAAGACGGAACACCCCTATCCAGATAAAGACAAGAAAAGTAAACGAAAACATAACCATGGCAGACTTACAAGGAAAACATATGCATACTAGGAGTATATGTGCCCTCCGACAAACGGGCAGGACGAGTATTCAGACAGATTACCCAAGAGACTAGAAGAAATAGGAATAGAAAAATGAACATAATAATACTAGGAGACTTCAACGCGCATATAGGAAAGGACGACACATGAAGACAAGAATATCACAAGAAAAACCTTACTTCACACATGGACAAACGATAATGGAAGCTTGCTAAAAAACTTGGCACATCTGTTCGTTCGATCTAACAGTTAGAAACACATGGAGCAAGAACATTAAGGCAAAACAAGCAACAAACGTCAAAACAGATCACAAAATATTATATGGAACACTAGTAATAAAGAAACAAGAAGCAAAAAAAAAAAAATACAACAAAACAGCAAATGACACATGGAACATCTCACTGCTACAGAACGAAGAAATAAAAAAGAAATACCAGGAGGAGATAGAAAAACAGTTAACATGAAAGGAACTAAATTGGTCAACAATGGGTTTAAAAATCAAAATAGCGGCGAGGAAAACGTTGAAAAGGAACAAATCCCCTATGTGCCCAACAAGAAAAGACACGAAAAGAAATTACGAAAAACTAAAGAAAATAAAGGCCACAGGAAAACAATATACACCAAACATAGACAAAAAGATAATAGAAGCGAGGAAAGAAAAAAGAGACACAGAGACACAGAGAGGAGGCACGAACAGAAAAAAAATGCAGGGAATTCTTCGAAAACATAGAATCCACTCCAGCAAGACAGAGATTAAACCAAACTTTTAGATACCTCAAAACATACAGGAGAAACAACAATACGCAGTCAAGAAAATACATACCACTGCAGCATTGGGTCAGGAAACTAGAAGAAGGAAACGCAGAGAGAAGTCAAATAGAACCAATACAAGAAATGGACCACTGGCCTCTGGGAAAGCCACCGTCAAAAGACGAACTACTAGAAATAATGGCCAGAGCTAAAAGAAACACGGCCCCGGGAATAGATAAAATAAATAACGAACTAGTATACTATGGACCGAACAACATAAAACAGCTAATCCTAAAAATCATCACTAACGCATGGACGGAAACCACACCCCTGTCTGAGGAATGGAATACAACCATACAAATACCGCTCCCTAAAATCAAATCACCACAAAACGTGGACGATTACAGAAGAATAACACTCTGTAGTGTAGGGTACAAATACTACGCACAATTCCTCCTCAGAGAAATGGAAAAATACATCGGCGAACTACCAGATTATCAAACGGCATTTATCAAAGGTAGATCGACAGACGACCACATGTACACCACCAGACGGATCCTGGAAGAAAAGTGGAAAGAAGGAATAAAACTATATATAGTCTCAATTGACCTCCAAAAGGCATTTGATACTATAAGGCATGAGGCTATAGTCAACACTTTGCTCAACAGGGGAGTACCGCACTACTTAATAAACAGAATAATAAAAGCATGCCTACACGAAAACACTGCAATACAATGGTTTGGACAGACCACGGAATCAAAAATGAAGAATATAGGAGTCACACAAGGATGTCCCCTATCCCCCCGACTATTCACCACAGTGCTGGATCAAGTCAAAACAGCCGACAGAGTCACAAGAGCTCTACTACCCTTCATTGAGGACAACAAACCACCATGGTGCCTAACCAAAAGGGTATACACGACCATCATAATGCCTACGATGATATATGGACTCAAAAACTCAGCAACGACAAAGGCCAACAGAAGAAGCCTGAGAAGAGCTGAAAGGGACATTATCCAACTGCTAGCAAAAACAGGAAAACCACAAAAACGACAGAATACGTCAACATTACTAGAGGGAAGAACAATATTCAAAAGAATAGAATCATACGCAATGAAATACTGGGGACATGTCCAAAGACGGGACACGACACACCTACTGAAGAAAGCGCTGCGAATGAACAGCAACAAACTGAAAATAGGGAGGAAATGCTACACATGGATTACAACAATCGAGAGGATTATGAATAAGCTAGGAAAAGATTATACACACTGGGAAAAGTTGGCACAACAAAAAATGGAATACAATAAAGAAATATCAAGGATATACACACTGCCAGACTCGGAAACAGAAGAAACAGAAAACTCAGAAGTAGAATAGGAGAGAAGATGATCACAGACAGAAACTAAGAAGAAGCATATCACAAAAACCTGAAAGTAAAAAGAAGCACGAAAACCTAAAAGAAGCATCTCACAAACGCCTACACTTTCCATCCGATGAAGACAGAAGGAAAACAAGAAGAAACATCTCACAAACACCTACACGCTCCATCCTATACTCCTACCCCATGCGTTATGCGGCTCTCGCTGCTGACAACAAGCATCTCCAATGTCCAATCCAGCGTATGCAGCTGATCCGGCAGTATATAAAAGCACTGGGGATTTGTTCCGGCACACGGTGGGATGATCGGTGGGCGATCGGGCTGCGTGGTGGAACAAATCTCCCTGCACTGGAATCGGCAGCAATGCCCACCTTACGCTGGCAAATCAATCAATCAATCAATCAATTAGTCACATAGAATGTATTCTCAACTCCCGAACTTTAACTCCTTTGACAACCGATCCCAATGACTTGGAGGTACTCACTCCTGCGCATTTCCTCATTGGACAATCCCTCAATTCAGTACCCCATCCCGATCTACGTAACGTACTTACTGGACAATTTTCTCATTTTCAACATATACAGCAAATTAAACAGCATATTTGAGTAGGGTTGTCCAAGGAATATGTATCACAGCTGCAAAATCGTGTTAAATGGAGAACTAAGAAAGAAAACTTACGGGTTGATCCGTAGTTCTTATTAAGGACGATAACCTACCTCCTTCCAAATGGCACATTGGGCGTATAGTGGAACGTCATCAAAAAACGATAATATGTAACGCTCACATTTTGAGACACACTATAATTAAATTTGTAAATCTCAATTATGTGTGCCAAAGCGATAGAGCGCGCGATTATTCCTTTTACTATTTAAGTTTAAATTATAAGATATTGATCTAAGCACTAGGCGAGGCGAGGTACGGTGCCAGTTTAAGTGGCGAGAACTCGATTGGCGAAGTTAAGCAACGCCGGGAGAGTCCGTTACTTGGATGGGTGACCGTATCTCATTTCGCCGTCCTGGTTAAGTTGGGGAATAGCTTTAGCTAAACTTCGCCAGGACGTTAAAATAAATAAGACGTTAAAATAAAAAAAATAAAAAATATGCGTTTAAATTTTATCGCCTAGTCGAGACAAATGCTTGACCAATAGCATGGTAGCTTCTGCGACCAAGTTTAGCCAATAGTAAGCAGGCATATTCCTACGCCAAGTCGGCAACAAGGGGGGAGACGCTGAAAGATGGCGTACAGGCGGTTGGTCGGTAGGCCGTAAGAATTAAAAAGCCGCCATATATTTGTAAATATCTATATATAGTGAATAGTAACTGCTAATAGAATCAGTAAAGTACTTATTTTAGTTTACATGTTCTGTGTTATAGTGTAACATTGCCCATAGTTGCAGCAAGGCAATGTTTTCGTCGAATCAACTGTAAGTACAACAGACTTTTATATTATGTATGCCTCTCGTGATGCTAATGTTGCTGTTTGAAGCCAATTGCGACAATGCAGAATTATTGATGGCCACAATACCTCATTCCACGTTTAGTCAGTAATATTCTTGATTGTATCCAGTGTTACCGTCCGATAAAGACTTTTCGTACCCCATGAGAAGATAATAGTGCGTGAATAACCTCGTTTTGGTGGCGTAACTATACCGTCCCGTCATTTTGACATCTCCCGTGTGTTTTGGGCATAAAAACATGGTGTTCAACTGCCGAACCAGTTTATGTCGAAATTATTAATTCTCGGGCCATTTTTGTCATTAATTTTACGTACAGTTAGTAATATTTTCCTTTTGTGTGTCTGTATGTAATCTAGCTGAGCTTAATTATGTTATCGTAAAAATTATTTGTTTACAACGCCCTGGCCAGACCGCGTTTAGTATAGTTTCATTATTTACTGTATACGGCTTCTTATGTGTACAATTTTTACTTTGCCTTTTGTTATATGTCAAATGGACTTTTAATGGTTTGTTTACATGATTATTCTGACGAAAGTTTTTGTAAAGTTTACTCACACCCTGATGTCAATTGCTCTGCCTTTGTTTGTGTATTTTTTTAGTAAATCATTAAAGTAAGTTACATTCAATGATTCATTTTATTTCCACTTAAGAAAGTTTAACGTTTCAAATATTGTGC
Organism: Stenurella melanura; assembly: GCA_963583905.1. Classification (NCBI taxonomy): domain Eukaryota; kingdom Metazoa; phylum Arthropoda; class Insecta; order Coleoptera; family Cerambycidae; genus Stenurella; species Stenurella melanura. The sequence goes on from OY757316.1 coordinate 45,441,383, forward strand.
GAGTAGTGTCAATAAAGACCGTAAATGGAATTATAAAATGGTATGTAGTAAAAGTGTATCTTCTCCCTGTAGAGACAGCTGTGCAGTCACATAGTACTGTATCATTTATTTGTTTGAAATATTAGTTACATTACTAGTTCCAAAATGCTATTCTTATCCCTTTTGGTATTTGTTGAAAGTCAACCCTGTCAAGGCCGGGGCATGTTTAGTTTTGAGTATTTATATTTAATGCCAACGACAATGCTAGATTGAAAGCCAACAACATAAGTAAGCATGTGACACAAAAGAACTCTGCCATTGTAAATTTTGAAATCCTATCCCATTTTTTAACAAGAAAAGTCGTTTTTATTAACTCTATCTTATATCCGCACAACTGAGCCATCAACACACAAGGAGTCCACCTGATATTCCATCAAACAAAAGCGAAGGACAAGCAGCAAGTTTGTTAAATTGCAAGGAATACGAGCCAAGGACCCCAATAGCAAAGATACTGAGGGGAAAATTTCAACCAAAACTTACTAACGTGAAAAAAACATATATACTTATAAACATTAGCTGTTTTGGGGGGAAAAGAAACTAAGCATCCATGAATGAGGATCGTAAGGAGTGAATATTAAATGTTTTCCTTAGATCAAGTCAGTTAGTTATTAATGGCTCATTCAAAATGAGAATAAAACATTTTATTTGTTGTTAATCAACACATATTGAGTCAAATGGTGAGGAAAGTAATTGTTTCAAATTTAATATTTCAAGCTGCAGAAACCAAAAATGGACCTTAAGATGGCTCACCAAATTATTACACGCTTGTAAAATTATAACTGTCATATTTTCGAGACAATTTGTCCTGTAGTAGCTAAACTAGATTTAAATATGTGAAAGAACAATATACTGTTTCAAATTGAACCGCGCTGCATATAAACAATGCAGGTTCTTAGTTCTGTATTGAAAAATATTTATTTTGAATTATAAATAGAAAACAATAGCATTTCTGAATGTACGCAATTTAAGCTCTAATTTTAGAATGAAATATTATTTTCAGGAGTATTCAAATATTACTCAATCCAGCTCGCTGTTCCTGGCGCACACCCGGTACTTAAATGTTTTCATTGTCTCAAGGCATTGAGAAAATTGTTCGAAAAGTTGCCAAGAATTTGTAAACATGGTGTAGGTGCTGTAATTTATATTTGGAAATTTCATAATATATAATCTTTCAATATATATATATATTCCTAAAATTATCTAAGACGCTAAGCAAAAGTTGTTTTTGATAGTGATATTAAGTAGGGGTAATTTATCGAAACATGATATAGAACATAGACTGATATCGCTAATTAAGATCCATTCAGAGCTGGATAAAGTACTCTGGTACAGTGCTTTGAGTAGTACTTGAAGCACTTTTAGGGCTTCAAGCACTGTGCTTCAATTACTTTTAAGAGAGAGTATTTGGTACTTGACATTTGAATCACTTTGCATAAGTACTTGGTGCTTTAAAGCCCTTTCAGAAAAAAATTACTTTCAAAAGTGCTTCAATTACTTTTAAAGACAAATCTCATCATGAATTATTAGGAACTCAGGAACTAATAGAAAAACAAAGCAGCTTGTGTTTAGTGTTAGTTATCCATAATCATAGCTGGTGACATGATGCAAGTGTGTGATTACCATTGGTGTTATTGTCATTGTGTGTCTTTACATATGATGTTTTCAATAGAAGTAAACCGGTGTTGTACATTCGAGAAGTGTAATTTGGCGTCACTTCACTTCGGGCAAAACTGGAAGTTGTGGCACATTCATAATCATATTCATATAAGACCAAATAATAGTATTAGTCGAGGAAACAAAGCATTTAACCCCAACATGAGACTTCGCCCCACTTGATTTTTATGTGAGATGGTGCAAAATGTTCCTAAAGATGTATAGAAGAAAGTCAGGATCACGGAAATTGGTGCTTTTTCGATTTCCGGATGTAAACTGGGACAGAAGTTTGCCATTTACGGTCACCAACATTTTTTTTTTAAGTTGAAAAGGAACCATTGGATATTATATTTTAAACAGTTCTAAATATTTTTTGACTCTTGACATTTTTACCTAACCTCACTCTTCTCGAGATATAAGCATTTAAAACATTTTTGTAGGCTTTTTTCTCAAGGGTGCTCAACACGATAGCAGCATACGTATTTACGATTATTTCTGGGCGTTTATTGTGAAGTTTAAACATGTCGACCTTATATTTTGGAGAACCCTAAACATTTCTTGACTCTTGACATTTTTACCTAACCTCACCCTTCTCGAGATATAAGCGTTGAAAAATTAAGGGTTAGGTAATAAATGTAAATAGATAAAAAATGCTTAGAATTGTCAAAATTATAAAGTCCAATGTTCTAATTGATAACATAGCCCCACAAAAAAAAGTTCAAACCCAGAAACCACCATACTTTATGTATTCTGACCTTCTGAATTCGATGACGCCATCAGAATTAAATTTCATCGTTGGGTTTTTTTATCTTAGATTTTATAAGAAATAGCATGCTATGTTAAATAAAATCTAAGATAAAAAAAACAAACGATCAAATACAATTCTGATGGCGGTATCGAACTCAAGAGGTCAAAATATGCATAAAGATTGGTAGGTCTGGTTTCTGGGTCTGAAATTTTTTGTGGGGCTGTGCGACAAAAAAAAGTTCAGACCCAGCAACTAGACCTACCAATCTTTATGTATTTTCACCTCCCGAATTTGATTACGTCATCAGAATTTCATTTTATCGTTGAGTTCTTTTTCAATCTTAGATTTTATCTAATATAAAAGTGCTATTTCAAAGATAAGATCTAAGATAAAAAAACCCAACGATAAAAATAAATTCTGATAGCTGCATTCACGAGGTCAAAATACACAAAAATTGGTAGGTCTGGTTTCTGGGTCTGAACTTTTTTTTGCAGGGCTGTGTCAAAGACCTAAAATAATCGTAAATACTAGTTTTTTTAAAACAAAAGCTTAAATACAAGTTCTTTTTTTTAATGCTTATATCTCGAGAAGGGTGAGGTTAGGTAATTTACGCCTTTTTCCTGCTTCATTTCCTCGACTAATATAACTCGGTTATTCATTTCCAGCTAAATATCATCATTACGTTTTGAGAAATCATTGAGTACAGTATCGATCCAGTTTACCGGCAAAACTGTCCATAATCCAGTTTTGTCAAAGGAACTTTTTGTTCAGAATGTTTTGAACTACAAACTACAACATATTAAAAACTCGGTTAATTTGACGGAAATAGTTCTCCTCTAACACTGTTTCGGAAACTACAAATTCCCCAACTAAAAATTGTATCGGAACAAGTATCATTCCAACACACTGTTATGGTATAATACCGCACGGCTTTCGACAAATCAGAAGTCGTTAAGCCACACTTAGTGGTTCGGTTGTTATGGTTACGTCTAGCTTCGCTTTTGACGTTTTACACAGTTTTGAAGTTTTTTTGCATAATTTCCAAAATCTAATTAGAGAAAGTATAGTTTACAACACGTTTGGAATGTGAAAAAAATGTGGATTCACTTGTTAATAGAGCCAGTCTACAACTTCAAGAAGCGCACACCTGGTTTACACAAAATGATTTAATACTAAATAATAAAAAATCATCGGTTTTAAGATTTAACTTGTCAAGAAATAAAACACTCGATCAGAGTTTGTTAATTAGAACAAATAGCGGCACTCTTAGGCAAGAGAATAATATAAAATTTTTAGGTATCCACTTATCTGACAATTGTACTTGGTCCTCCCATATAGATGCAACATACAAAAACCAGTATGTTATGTTATACATCAGTTACAAAAAGTAATTGACAGGTCTGTATTGTTAATGTATTATTTTGCTCATTTTCATTCAGTGATATCTTACGGTATTATAGCATGGGGTGTTTCACATGAAAGTATACGGGTTTTTCGATTTCAAAAAAAAGCTATTAGGTACATTGTAGGAGTAAATAAAAGGACAAGTTGTAGAGAAATTTTTAAAGCACTTGGTGTACTACCTCTAGCCTGTGTGGTAATTTATCAGTTACTATATTACGCTAAGTCTGAATTAAGTAGTGTCAATACATTAAATAACAATCACTCCTACAATACTAGAAATAATTTGACCCTAGAAATACCCATACATAATTTAACTGTATATGAGAGGAGTCCAAAATATCTAGCAATAATTGTTTACAACAAGTTGCCTAATAGTTACAAAACGCTAAATAAAAGTAAATATAAAGCAACTATAAAATGTTTACTGTTAGACAAATCTTACTATTCACTAAAAGAATATCTTGATGACACATTGTAATTACATCTTTCTTCCCTTCTTTTTTCTTAGACCTTAAATGTTAAACATTTTATTAGCATATTATATCATATAGATTTCTTCTTTTTAATATCAGATTAAATTTGTATTTTTATTATTGTTATTATGATAGTCTAATTTATTTAACTGTGTGTGTACCAATATGCATTCTGTTTTTTATCTTTATTAAATTATATATACATATTAGTTATTAGCCGACGTACCATATATACATATTATGTATCAAAAAGATGGTCAATAAATTTTTAAGAAATTTATTTTTACTCTACACTCTACTAGTACTACTAATATAGTATAGATTTTACTTACTTAAGAAGTATTATAAGTAATAAATACATAAACAATTTTCTTTTAGAGCGTTAATTTTCCCTGAATTTTTCATGATCGTTGTATCATATGTGAGTGGCATGGGTGTGAAAATAATATTGACACATGGTAACACATGAGAGACGCTACTAAACATCCATACCCCAGCCAGGATTCGAACCCGGAACTCCGTGGTCTCAAGCCTAACGTGTAATGTGTTACATTACGGTATAAGATTCTGTAATGTTCGACTTACCGGCTGCAAATGAATCCGGGAAATAGTCATTACAGTATATAAAACCGCTGCCTAAGGAATCACTACTTCCACATCCAGATTCTTCATCCAAGTCACTTTAAAGGAAACATCTTAACTATATTTGCACTCTAGTATGTGGAAATTATTGGTCATAGAATTTTAATAATATTCGGGGCAGATGTAATAGAAAAATTTGAGGAGTTGGTTTCTACCATATACGCTAAAAATGAAGTTTCTAGTTTACCCTACTTATTTTCCACTATTCACAACCTACCACCTCCGGCTCCTTCAATGGAGTCATCTGAATCAGATGTCACTACAATACATACGTGTACTAACTTTCAAGTGAATATCTCAATTTGATGTTATCAATCCCATTAATAATGAAGCGGAGGTGTTGGAGTTTGAAAAATATTAGAAAGAAATCTGGGGCCTTGGTTTCTAGTATATACACCGAATCCCAAATTTCTGTACTCTTGCCAGCTTGATTTACTTATTCCCTTCTACGGAATCATCCCAAAATATAATCTAGTTCCAGATGTCGGTAGACGTATGTATTATACGTCTACCAAATTACAAGTAAATATCTCAATATTCAATCAACCCCTTTAATAATGTAGTAATGTAGTAAGGGTAGTGGAAGGGTTGAAAAATATTATTGGCCTTGGCTTCTAGAACATACACCGAATTTCAAGTTGCAGTACTCTTACCAGCTTGCTTTACTTATTTTTCCCTATTTACCTCTACTTACCCCCACTCCTTCAACGTAATCATGTCAAAATATAATCTAGTTTCAGATATAGTTATAATACATAAATGTACCAAATTTCAAGTGAAAAAAAATCTGAGGCCTTAACTTCTAGTACATACACCGAATTTCAAGTTTCTGTACTCTTACAAGCTTGCTTTACTTATTTTCCCCTATTTACCCCTATTTAACCCCCAACCCTTCACCAGATATCCTCAAAAAACAATCCAGTTCCAGATCTCGTTATATTACATACGTGTACAAAATTTCAAGTCAATATCTTAAACCGTTCCGGAGAAAACGTGCGGACAAAAAAAAGTTACAGACAGACAGACCGACAGACAGACAGATAGACAGAATTTTTTTTTTCGCTCAAATTTAAAATCTCGACGTTTCATGACATTCTAAACCTATTTCACGAATAAAAATTTTTGAAATTTTTTTTGCGATTACTATACTTCCAATCCACTACGTGGATGTGGAAGTAATAATAGTCAAATTGACAACTTTGTCCATTAGAAATTGAATATTGAATTTATTTGAATATTGAAATACATGCATATTTGAATTACAAGAAAATAAAGCGGTAAATTAGAAATCTAAAGAGAAGAAGTGAGAACAATCACATAAACCAATGAAAGACTTGTGCATGATTGTTCCCCTAATGCACGTGAGTAATACGAACAAATACGAAGATAACGGAGAGGTGGATTCATTGCGATTTCCAAAATATAATCCTATAAATATAATTATGTAAATACACGATTTTTATTATTATTAATATTTAGCTTTTAGAAACTTTTTCGAATATGTGATAGTTTGTTTTTACAAATTGCTCTGTTTTTCTTTTAAAATGTTTCATCTTTTTTATTAATCTTATATTAGTAGAAGAGCATTATAGAATTTAGGGGTATAATAAATTATGTGTGGTTGCGTATGAGTTTTGTTAAACTTTGGGATTCTTAGGGAACCATTAGCATTATATCTGGTTTCATAATTATGCGAAGGTTTGCTGCATAAGTCTTGGATACTGAATGATACAAATTAAGCAGGAAAATCCATAATAACATTAACTAAATATAATAAAACTTCGTAGTTTTTCCATTTTCACAATATTTATGTATTTTAATACTTACACGAGTTTAAAACTCATATTTGATGAAGCCACTGTGTTGGCGAAACAATTGTTATGTAGTGTTATAGTGTATTAAAATACATAAATATTGTAAAAATCGAGAAACTACGAAGTTTTATTACATTTAATGCTTAAAAATATTAGTTTCTTTATGTAAAGTCTCAATTGAAAACAAGTAATCTTTTTAGAAAATAATTTTGAGAAATAAATTTTTCAATGCGTTATTGAATGCCCTACCCAGGCAACCATGTGTTATTTTAATATAGACTGCTAAAGCGTTATAAAAAATCAACAGAAGGTTTTTACTTAGTATACGATAACATTTTTAAAACATTATCCAATTTTATTTGCAGTTTGGTTAGCATGATCATTCCATCTAAAGCGTTGATCAACTGTAATTCCTACATATTTTATTTTGTTTACCTTTCCTAAATATGGACAACTGCAGGGTGTTTTAGAGTTCTTGTAGTTTGCTTTATGCATGGGTGGATTGTTTTGTTGTGATTGATCTATACTAGAGACGCAGAATATCATATATTTAGTTTTACTAATATATAAGCTTAAAAGGTTTGAGTTTAACCTAAACAATTCAAAAGTTTATTACTAGAAGTAAGGAAAATTTTATGCATCGATGTTTCATAAAAAAGATAGACATAAATATGTAATAATTTTATTATATTAAATAAATTATTGATCGTTAAATATTTAATATTAGACATTAATCTTAACAGTGCAGCGTCAGAATGTTTCTAACTGAAAAATTAAAAGCTCATATTTTATACATATAATTACTAAATGTGTTGCCAATCTTATTTTTCTTTCTTCTTCTCTATTATATACTTGCAGGAGAGCAGATGAACGCTTCGCTAGAGGTTGAAAATAACATAGAAACAAGAAAAAAGTTGTCAATTTCACGGACTAAACCAATATTTTGGCTTGCTGAATCCGAATCCGGTGTCAGAATAGAAAAAATGTGACGTGTTGGGGCCAAACTGACACCGGATTCGGATTAAGTAAACCAAAATACACCAGAAATAATTGGTTTAGTCCGTGAAATCGACAACTGTTTTATTTTTCTGTGACTGTAATTATTTCTGTTATTAAAGTTATCCGCTGCTGCTACACTTGCAGCGCCATCTGCAACGCCTCAGTGGCCGGTTTTGAAACTATTGGGACCAGCTTACAGTGATTTATCCATCGTCGCGCTCCAAACTCAATCTCGAGACTAGTGATGCCGCTGAGAAAAGATAATTCTCGATCTTGTCTCGAAATTCGAGATCGAGATAGACATTTTTAAATCTCGAATATCCGAAACAAGTTCGACACGAAATCAACCTAATTCTCGATTTCTGTTGAGATTCTCGATCTCGAAAACTGATGAATAATTTTTAAACAAAGCATAATGGCTATAGGTTCTAGCGCTTTATTTTCATAAAAAATACATTAAGGATCTGTAATGGACAAAAACATGTTTTTTCATAAATTCACATGACTGCCAAGAGTTTAAACACAGCAGTGCCCTAGCAGAATCATGATCGAGTCTATTGAGGTGTTTGCGGTATTTATAATATATTATGTAACAGGTTTTATAAACGTCATTTTAGTCACGAGTTTTATTAATCGCGAGCGACGCGTAGCGGAGCGAGTGTTTAATAAAATGAGTGACTAACAAGTTTATAAAACGTGTTACATACTATACTTTTTCTACGACAGCAAATATCTAAATAAAAAATTTGGAAGCTATTTTAATATTTCATTTATTAACGTATCAATAACACGGTAACAGTAAAAATACAAAATTCCTTGTCTCTTGTCACAACGCGTCGATTTATTTTGACAGATTGATGACAAGAATTACGGAAAACTAACTTGATTTTTGCCATTAAAATATCTAGAATTAACCTCAGCCGTGACTAATATCTCGTTGCTAAGTTCAGCCTGTGACTAAAATGCACGAAGTCACGGTTTGTCGAAAGCGTGTTTAATGGATTATTTAGCGTCATGGAAACGTATACGATAAACGCCATTTTAAAGATGGAAGTAGAAAAAAGATGTTATCATGCCGGTCAGACTTCGAGTTCCTGAACTTGAAATGTCTTTGTGGAAATAATTTGCTATATTCTTGAGGGTGATAGAGTTTTAAGAGTCGTTTAAAATCAGTCGTATTAGACTGCTTCCTTATTATTTTTGAATGACATAGGATACAGATCGCAATTTTGTCATCTTTTTGTGCTGTGAGCCACTGTCTGCACTGCCTGCTAATTTTTGGATGTCGAGATATTTCTTAAAATGAGCACAGTCGCTCGATTTATTCGATTTCGATTTTTGGGGGGATTCACGTAATTTCGATACTGGTACTGTCACGTGATAAGACTCTTCCACAATTAGACCATCTCCTTCACTTTTAAAACGCTTAGTTTGTATTAATTTAGAAGTTTTAGTTCTACTGCAAGACGTTGATGTTAATGGTACCGATTTATCGTCATCACTACCACTTTCCATTCCATTATGCTTATAATCAGCAATTTTTACCGAATCATCATCATCTTCCACTGCATTTATATCGCTTTTCGTTGAAATATTCTCAGCAGTTGGTTTTATCTTATAACCTTGCTTTTTTGTTATAATTAATCCGCAATCATAATTATAATTCACAATAGAGCATAAGACCCCAGTGCAGGTTATCCTTGATAGCTTGGCTTAATATTGGTTATCACTTACCTTGGCAAAGACTCACTAACAGAAAATTACAAAAAAATAGATACACAGTTCTACCAGGCTCAAAAAAAACGATATTTAGACGCCACCTTATTGTTCGTAATGGAAGGCAACTAAAACAGATATTACCTACAACTTCAAACTATAACTAGACCCGGCAAAATAAGGAAACACCGAGCTATCATAATTTGAATGAGCGATAAATCAAAATTAAACAACATGAAAACAAAATAATCTATTACCTAACTTTTTGGGTTAGAAGTTAATACGAAAGCCTATCTAGCTAACTTAAATTACTAAAAACAGTACAAAAAAAGTTAACAAGAATTAAATCATTTAATTAAACAACATTAATCAATATTGCGTACTGCAATTAACCCTCATTAGGTTTCAAAACCTAATTCATACAGGATTTGGGTAAATACAGACTGCTGCTACGCGTAACGGCTTTTTCTGGTTCCTACGTCGACTTAAATGTTCCTCGCGATTTCCCACTAAATAGGCCACTATTTATTTATGCCTAGTGGGACATCGAAATTGTCAACAAATCAAGTCAACGCGCTAAATGTCCGCTACTAACTCGGAACCGATCAAATTGTCTAACGATCTCACTCGAGAAGGAAAAAATCAATCACGAAACAAGTTTTTTAACGTCACTAAAACATATTGGTCTCCACGCGTGTCGCCCTGAGCGACCACAACATAGTACATAAAATGAAAAAAATTACAGTCTCATTCCTGGACACAAGAAGTTCAGTTGACGGATTGCACTGTACAAGCTACAAACCAAGAACTTAAAATCACAAATTATCGTGATAATCAAAAGAAACAATCTAAATTAACAATTAGCCACTACTAATTACATGTTATTCACTCTACCATTTCAGTTACTTGTGAATATTTTCATACTATGGCAATGCATAGATTACCAGAACATTGCTGCTTCACGATAATATTCCATAACTCACAAAAGAATAGCTTTCTATTAATTCTAAACTATTACAACTAAACTTCTAGCAGTATTTCACTAGGCCAAAACTAGACTCATTATCACTTAATTACATCGGAGAGGTCAAATTCACCTCTCCCATGGTATATCGGCCGAAGCCAAACCTCGACTCCCTGATTTAAACCAAAAACCTCACTTTGAAACAAACAAGTGCCCCTTTGCCTCTTATTCTCTCCGTACTACGTTAAAGGTGAAACGGTCTTTATACCTGCATAGAAGTAAAAGTTTTTCGACCGTGCAAAAACAATTAATAAATACACAAATTTTAAACATGCTTTTATTTATCTTAAGGTACTGAGTGTTCTTTCAAATCGTGACCGTTACAATGTTTTATATTGCGATTGCGTTTCATCGTAATCACGAATCTACGAATCACCACAATGAAACGATAACAGTTATTGTTCGTAATAGAAACGTGTAACGGCTGGTGTGGCATACAAAGCACGGAACATATGCCTGCATCGTCGCAATAGACAACATTTCGTATACATGTACCTACTTAAAACTCGAGATATGAGAAGCTCGAAGTCGAGATCGACAATTGAATTTCTAAATTTACCGAAAAACTGATCGAGAACCTTCTTTTGAAAATTTTCGAGATCAAGATTGAAAATGGACAAAAACTCGCTTTATTACATGTCCATATCTGACTTTATCCAGAAAAGGTAAGATGGACAATCTTTTCGAAGAAATGTTATGAAGGATCAATAAAGGACTTTCTGTTGTTTTCTCTTAAGTGAAGTCAGGTACATTAGCCTAGAGTGTGGGATTAAGGTAGGCACCTATATTTAATGTAGGTAAATTTTTCGTTACTTATGCACTATTCTAGGCGTTTAATTTTTGTTAAGATCCACTTAATATGTTTTTACGTTTCAGAAATCGTTATGTCACCATATAAATACCTAAATCAAAGAAGCTTTAGCATTTTTTTCTTACGAGCCCCCGGTGCAAAGTTTAAAAAAATGTAACTCTCATTCGTTTAGGAATTCTGAATATAAAATTTAGTATAAGAGTGTATTTATAAAATATTTGATGAGCGCTTTTTTGTAAGTGCATAGGTTTAAGGAAATAAATCAACAATTGTTAAACGAAAAGGCAATATTTCGAAAACTTTCAATAAATTTAACATGTAAATCATCATTTTACATTTTACAAAATTGTAAACACCTAGTTACTTTCATTCGAATTTAGTACAAAACTTAAAATTAGTCAGATAACTGAAATTCATATTAAGATGTTACTTGTATAATGTATTTTTTTGTTTGAGAATTAGGCATTAAGAATTTAGATTGTTTTTTTTATAAATTATTTTTAATATTTATTTCAATTTTTTTAAGTAATACTAGTTGTATCATTTGCCAAACAATATAAAGCAAATAGACAATTTAAACAAATTTAAAAAAGTTGTCAAAAAATATCTTCTAGAAAATTCGTTTTATTCTACAGACGAGTATTTTAATTCTCACACTGAAATGTCGGAATAAAGTATTTTTATTAATGTATATTAATGTTTGTACAAAAGCTTGTGCCGTATCTTCGTTTATTTTAATAGTTGATTTTAATTTTTACCCGATAAATGTAACACTGTGTTGATATATATATCAATGTATATACAATGTATTGTTACTCTCTTTGACAATTTTCCATGCATGTAAAACATGTCATGAAAATAAAGTTATTATTATTATTATAAATCCCATGGTCTCCAGTTAAATGGGCTCTGTTATTTTTGAACCTTGACAACTTCACTACGTGGATGTGGAAGTAATTAAAATTGTATACTGTCATAAAATTAGTAGAATCATATAAAGAATTAACTCTGAATGAATCCAAACATGCAAAAATGTACAGGTGTCCGATAGGTACCAATCGTAGCGACATCTGTAAATGCCTGGCATTTTTGCTGTTCACCGGAGGTATCTGTTAATACCTCGGTTATATAGTATACAAAAAATTAGTTAGTCTAAAGTAAATAAATCTTAATTATCATTACTAATTCGAAGAATATGGAAAAATTGATTGCATTGGTGGCTAATGGCTATTATAGAAGGTATTAAAAACCATTGAACTTTGGACCAACCAGCTATATTTTTAATTAAGTAAATATTTAGACCAGATCTATATAGATCTCAAAAGCATATGCTTGCAAGTTATTGCATGTCTAACGTTATAACTGCTGAACTTAGAAACATCACTGCCACTCATCTGCAAAACATTCTTTATGGAGAAACCGGAAGTCGGAGAAATCCAAAAGTGTTGTTTTGGTAGTAGGTGACACATACCAAGTGTTACCTCGTTGACACCCGGCACGTTCCTTATCAGTAGAGTAAATATTTCTTGGAAAAGGCCGCTTTATTGATGTGATACAAGAATACATGAATTTTTTGTACTAACTCGTGGAATTTAGAAATGCCAGTTTCAAAAATTAATTTGTCAAAATTTAGGGGTACATTTAGAATTATTTTAACTCAAACTATACCCTCCCGAAGTATTGCCCAATAATTGTCCATGGGCATCTTGTATAATTTTGTATGTCAAGTTCAATAATCACTTGAATGAGTAAACTCAATTAGATAATCCATGCAATGAACTTTTGTGATTAACAATTTCTGACCATGAAATAACCGATATGAAGTCATTTATAATACCAAACACGCGATAAGGTACTCATTCAACATTATGTTTCAGTTTTACTTCCATGGAACTGTAGTAATCATAGAAAAATTTCTTTTTTTTTTATTAAAATAGGCTTAGAATGTCATAAAATGTCGAGATTTTTTATTTGAGCGGAAACAAATTCTGTCTGTCGGTCAGTCTGTCGGTAACTTCTTTGTGCGCATGTTTTCTCAGGAACGATTTAAGATATTGACTTGAAATTTGGTACACATATGTACCATGACGAGATCTGGAACTAGATTATATTTTGCGCTAATTCCGGTGAAGAGTTGAGGGTTGAATAGGGATAAAAAGGCGAATAAATGTAAAGCAAGCTAATAAAAGTACAGAAACCTAGAATTTCGTGTATATACTAGAAACCAAGGTCTCATATTTTTTACAGTATTTTTCAACTAGACTATTAAAGGGGTTGATAAAATAAAATTGAGATACTCTTTTGAAGTTTGGTACACGTATGTAGAGTAATATCTGATTGTGGTGATTCCGTTAAAGGGATGGGGAGTGGGGGAGTAAATAGAGGAAATACGTGAAGCAAGCTAATAAGAGTCCAGAAACCTCAGTATATGCTGGAAACCAACGCCTCAAATTTTTGTATGACATCCGCCTCAAATGTTATTAAAGTTCTATGATGTGCAAATATAGTCAAGATGTATACCTTTAAAAAGGCTTGGATGGGGAATCTGGATGTGGAAGTAGTGATTCTTTAGTTAGGGGTTTCTTCAAATGTAAGAAGATTGTACTCACCTTCAACATATCTATTAACACGTGATCGTTTCTTACCGGTTTTAGTGCACAATGTAATCCATTGCAGCAAAGAATGTTATATTACTTAGAAACTGGCGTAAAGGAATTATTACTATCACTGGCGCCAAGTAAGCCAGTTCGCAAAGGTTGTTGTCACAGGATGCCTTTTGTTCATACAGTCATGTACTTGTACATGCCATTCTTTTAAGGATAATTACAAATTTATTAAATCAGCACGCAGTGTAATAGTAATAAAAATATCTTCTTTGTTATAGTACGCGAGTATTTTATAAAGAGTTAGCGAAACGTTACTTTGCCATGCATTTAATGCATTGTTATTTAATTCATATATTATCCTTAATAAAATAATATTATTACACTATTAGATTTGTAGTAGTAACCTTAATTATGTAACTGAAAATTATTATGATGAATCACGACCGTTGTAAAAATACACCCATATCTTCGTTTATGTCACATTGTAAATAACAATATTGCAGGAGGATTTTATTGATTTGTGACATTAGATAACACAAATTTAAATGTTGATATGGATATATACTATAAAGGTCTTTTAGTCGGGTTTATTTATAGACAAGGAGTGTGAGGGGCTGCCCAGTCCCCCAACATAATTTGAGCATCCCTATCACCGAAAAAGGTGATGAAAAAGTTAACTAGTTATGACCTAAAAAATTTGCCTGCTTTGAAATCCCATGAATACCTATTTTATTTCTGGCCATAGATATACCTGATTTTAATGCGCCATTGAACAGGTCCATAAACATCGAAAATTGTTGAAGACAATTTTAAAATAAATATAATTTTCTTCCTAGTTCTCTTCTCAAATGCATGGAATAGAACTTTTTTTAATGTTATGAAAATATGATTGGCCACAATTATTTTTCAATTGTAGTTTATATCATGTAGACTTTAAAAGATAGGTTCGCTAGGCTTGTAGGAGCAAAAATAAGAGAGAAAAGAAACGATTAATAAAAATTGTGTTACTGAAAACATTAACAAATGATCTAATACTATGTTCAAACTGTGCTTCGTTAACAGCTTGGCACTGTGGAAATTTGTAAGTAGTTTCGAATGCCTTTTACGGTAATCAACCAATCTTCGCTTATATTGTTATAGTCTTTAGATTCCCCAAATTATTTTTCATATTTTTGTGGACTCAAGAAAGAAGAAAAAAGTTGAGTGATGTCAGGTCCAGGTATCAAGCTGGTCATTCGACTGACATTCTTCTGACCTCATTACGGCCCCATTTTATATTAACTTCATAGTGCGGTTGGTTAATCCATCAACCTGAGAAATTGTCACTAATATGGGAATTATGTGGGTTTGTAATCATCATAATCATAGTACTACAGTCCTGCAAGCGTCCTCCGCCATTCCTTCCGATTTTGTGCTCTTGCCTTCCAGTTAAGGGCACCGATACTTCTAGCATCTTGCGTCACACCATGTAATAAGTTTAAATAAATTACAGTTCATAAATTATCCCATAAGAAATGGTTCCATAAAATGTTGTCCAATCATACTCATCTAAACATTTATTTTTTGCGGACGTTGTGTATGTAAAACTTGCAATCAATGTGGGCTGTTCCTGGACAAACAGCGTCATTTATGTCTATGATGAGTACATATTTTTTAAATGTGGATAAAATAATATTACAAGTAAATGTTGGAACATTGCTAGATCTTTCCTGCATAATTTCACAGAACTCCTCTCTACAATGACAGTAATTCTCAAATAATTCCTGAGTCAAATACAACTTATATGGGTACAGTTCTCTTTTATAAACTATTGCTTACTAACTTTAGGTAAGCATCAAAATCACCACCAAGTCTCGGTGTCAACTGTTTTGAATTTTCCTCAAGAAACAACCAAATGTTACATATCTTTTCATTACTAGTTACCATGCTAATGCTGCCAGATTTTAGCAAGTTTCTAACTTTACAAGTTATGGAAACTTTTTAATCACCCGACTGACGGCACCTCTACTTTTAAGAGATCACATACCTCGTTTTGGCTCCTTTTAAGGAAGTCGTGTTTTACATGGCTCATGGCTGGGTAAAATGTTGCAGTCATACAGCTAATAACGTATACTTTATAAAAGAAAGAAATGTATGAGCGAATCACCCATCTGTGAGATGTAGGAAGAAGAAAAAATAAGGGCGGCAGTATGTTTTGTGTGCATTTTATCTGTTTATTTAAGTATTAGCTTTGCAAAGAATGTAATTAATACATTTATATAGATAATAAAATCGCCTTTAATTCATTTTTTGTTCGTTTTTTGATAATAAAAATTGATAAAGATTTTTTTTAGCTTTTCATTTTTATTCGGAGAAGAAATATCGTACTTGTAGTTAAATATCTCCGAAATTATTTATTATTTAAAAAAATAATATCTCTTTTTGTAAAAATTAGGCATATTATCACTAGGAAATGTAGAATACACAGACAAATAACATAAATAAGACTTATTAAAAATAGTTATACTCGATATTCTATGATTTCTCAATTATTATAGTTAAAGTAAATTATATTCCACCAAAAATTATTTATACCGGCTTATGAAAAAAACGAAACTTTTCCTATATGTTTCATTGACAAAATAAATGTCAATTTTGAAATTCACACTGCAATTTGATATAACTGCCTTGAATTTAAAGTTAAGTGGCTATAAGATTTAATACAATTATTTACATATTTATGTATTTAAACAAATTGTTGCAAAATTAGTAATTTTTCATAAAAAGGGTGACAAATATTTTTTTAAATGCAATTAATTCATTAATGAAGATAACTACACATATAATTAAACCCGTGTTTTAAGTAACCAGTAGATTTTTAAATTTTGTAATCTATAGAATATATCCTCCTCTCTTTTACTATTTCATGTTTCAGTTAGTACGGCATAATTAGATGTGTCTTCTCATAAATCAGGCAGTTCTTTTATTTAAAAAGAAATTAAATTAATAAGCACATTGAGGAAATCTTGATAACATACAAACAAAAAAGTAATTTTTTTGTGAAAAGTGTATTCTGCAAGTTATTTTCAAGATGTTACATGTTTCTATATTATTAAACTTAAAAGCATCATGCATTTATTCAAATAATTGTAACTCGGTCCATATTTATCAAAGAGAAACAAACAAAGAACAAAATTAAAGTAATTTTTATTACACAAAATCATAATTTTATTTTTTGCAAAGTTATCATTTAAAAAGATATTTACTAAAAACATGTAGAAGCACAATGTGACATCCATTTTTTCAACTCTCTACGCAACAGATAGGTGAATTCCTTAAACAACTTTATAACTAAAGACACCTATAGTCCACAATAAATATAAACTGGCTTCTTGAGGGTTGCATATACAGGGTGTCCCAGATTTAAACGGACATACTCTAGTGAAAGGTAGAGCACACTCAGCTGAGTTCAAAACACTCCTATAATTACCGTTGAATGTTAACCGTTTTTGAGATACAATTTATATTATTAGCCATAAACGTGCCATCAAAAATTATGAATTATTTTATAAACTGATCCATAGTCTTTTTAAAAGTTCACTAATATTTACCAAAAAATAATATGCAGTAATATATAATATAATATAACAACCCTAAGAGCCATATTAAAAAAATGGAGGTCGGTCTTGGAATTTTTCCAAAATCACTTAAGCTGTTTATTAACCTAAAAGGGTATAATATGTATACCAAATTTTATCTAAATATGTGCAGTCATTTCAAAAATATGGCGGACTGAAGTTCTGGTCAAAAATCATAAAACACCCCGTATCTCAAAAACGGTTAGTATGTTTTTCACTGACCTATCAATCACTTCCGGATTATTTCTAATATCACATACAGTAACAATTTTTTCTAGAAGCTGTTCTCCTGTATTGAACTCTTTATTGTACACCTCTGACTTGAGATGAACCCATAAGAAATGATCTTGTGGTGTAAGATTAGGAGACCTCGGTGGCCAGTTTACAGGACCTCCGCGACCAATCCATCTGTTGGTGTAATGCTGGTTCAGATGATCCCGGACCGATATAGAAAAATGGGGTCCAGCAACATCGTGCTGAAACCACAAATCCGTAGTATTGATGCCTTCTAATAAATCTGGCAAGATATCTCTAAGAAAGTTTAAATAAACTTCACCAGTTAGCCTTTCTTCAAAAATGTGGGACCCTATTAGATGATTATTGTAAATACCACACCACACATTAATATTAAATCTGTATTGGGAATGTTTCTGAATCACTGCATGTGGATTTTCGGTTGCCCAAACATGCTGATTTCTACAGTTGTTAATTCCATCACGTGTGAATTGGACTTCATTCGTGAAAAGAACTCTCGATATTATTTTTCTGTGACCTACAAAATGTTAAGCTGGGAACGTCGTCGCCGTCTTCTAGACGTTGAACTGTTTCAGCATGAAATGGATACAAATTTTCCTTCTTTAATGTTCGCCATACTCTTGTCTTAGGTACTGCTAACTCATTTATTATTTTTCTAATAGTTATGGATAGATTATTTTCCATCACCTACATTTGCTCTTCTAGTGGAAAAGCTCTGGGAACATGTTCATGCTTTGTCATTAACGGAAATTGTTCATGTTCCCTACTAAATTGGTATACTTCTGAAAACGTTTTATGATCTGGCACACGGCGATTTGGAAAGCGCCTTTGATACTCTCTTTTTGCAGCTCTCCCATTTCCGTCGCAAAAGCCATACACAACAATAATATCCGCATAATCTTCATTACTAAATTGAAACGGCATCTTAAAATAACTGTTTTTTATCACTTATTCTAGTAATTACTAAGAGCGAACAGCAATTCCTATTTGTAAAATTACACATTTGATATGTGCCTACTTGGGATTTTTAATGCAACATGTCATGTGTTAATCAATCGCATCGTTTTATTACTTATTTTTTATTCGTCAAATAAATGGAATGTGTTTTAATTTGGATGGAAAAACACTGAATGTCAAAACAAAAACAAATAACAACCTCTTCTACGGGGTATTTAGCTTAAATGAATAAAATAGTGATGTTAGCAACTGGATTGTGTTATTTGTAAAATGGCAAATTTGGTTTTTCAACACTTTTGAAAATTTATTGAATAATAACCATAAACGTGCCATTAAATATTATGACATTATCTTATAAACTGGCCCATGGACTTTTTAAAAGTTTACTAACATTTACCAAAAAACAATATACAGTGTGGTGTTAACGACCCTAAGGTCTAAATTTAAAAAATGGAGGTCGGTCCTGGAATTTTTCCAAAATCACTTAAGCTGTTCATTAACATAATAGAGTATAACATGCATACCAAATTTTATCTAAATATGACAAGTCATTTCAAAAATATGGCGGACTGTATTTCTGGTCAAAAATCATAAAACACCAACTTGCATGAAAGAGAAAATTTATATTTGTTGTGGTACTTACTACCTGGTCCATACTGACGAAGGCAAAAAGCCTGAAACTGCAGTATGCGGATGGTATAACTTACGTCACACAGTACAATTCTTTTCTGCTGAGGCTTATTGCAATCAATCTATTTTGGATTGAGCATTTTAAAATAACGTACATTGTTCAATATACATTACAACAATGCATCATTATTTAAATGTTTTCTTAAATATCTACTACCACA